>SJYX01020958.1:0-10366 GCA_006410675.1 Oreotragus oreotragus
GTGGGATTGAAAATGCCTAAGCATAAAACAAACAGTGCTGTGTCAATGTAGACCATAAGTGCTAATAAGCGACCAAAGCTGAGTTAGAGGGGTGAGGCAGACTGTGAAGAAGCTAAGAATGATGAGCTGGCAAAAATCAGGAGAAATGTCTTTTCTCAACAGCGAAAACTCCCTAATGACGAAGACCACAATGGTACATTTAAAACATGAGTCAGTTAATGCCACAGAACTATGTTCATGTACTATCACAGTCCTGATTCCTCACTAATAGTTTGTCCATAGCAAGTGTTTTCGTTTTTGGCCAGCTGCCTCCTGAAATACAGCGGTCCGCTGCTAACTAGCACACGAGCAGGGAATGCAAATATTCTAGCTTCAGGTCACATACTAAGGGGGTGGTTTCTCTAATATGATCCAAAATCAAATAGTCTCTCTGGAGCCTCTGCTGAGTTTGGATATCAATATTACATTCTTCCCATCTACTGGGAGGAATGGTGAGGAAAGGCTGTATTGATCAAAGCACAAAGTCAAATTTTATCTTCCTTGCACTTACCTGGAGGTCACATGTGAACAATGATGCTCCCTTTGCCTTGGAAACTGTAGTGATTTGTTGAAATGTCAACAGGTCATGGACATAAATATTATTTTCTATTTGGTAGGAGATAAAAACACCACTATAAATTATCATCATTCCCTAGGATAGCCAATTTCAAGACAAAAAAAAAAAAAAAAGAACTAAATGGCAAATGTTGGTTCAAGACATTATCTTCAGTTTCACTAACAATAACTTATTCTGGTCCCTGAACCAGTTAAAAAAAACAGGTAAGAGGTCACTTAGTCTTCTAAACTTGGATATTTTGTTTCTTTCAATTTGAGCTAGCTTGAGTAAAACAGCTCTTTAATTTCCAAACAGCACTCTTACACTTGGTCTTTCTCAAATCTGGAAACTCCTGATGTAATATTTGTACAAGAAATTCCTTTTAAAACTACTCATGTAAGGATGCTCCAATAAGAGAAAGGAAACACCCTATGGATTCTGTAAAAACACATGGCAAGAATTTTTTTTCCTAGCAAAGCAAGCACAATAATTTCACTTAGGCCTTCTAGCTAGTTTTAGGTACTTTAAATGTTTCTCTCTTGACTAGAAACTAAGTTTAAAAGGATTCTACTATTCAGGCCCTGGGCTGAACAAACAGAGCATGAGGCAAGTTTCTTCTGCTTGTCAAGAAAAGGCCTTACTGGCCACCTCCCATGAAACTGTGGCTTCTCAAACAAGGTCTTGAATCGTCTGGCCCTGATCTCTCACCTGTTTCTAACCACTTTCCACCATATACCTGAAGTTTGGCCACATCTCAGGGCCTTTGCTGAAGCTGTCTCCTCTGCCTTTAATGCTCTGTCAACCTCTGTCGTCCTGCTGAAATTCTAATCACCCACTAGACACTGCTGTCCCTCCTGTTATTAAGACCCTGATTCTCCAGGCAAGAATACTGGAGTGGGGTGCCATGCCCTCCTCCAGGGGATCCTCCCAATTCAGAGATCAAACCTGGGTCTCCTGCATTGCAGGTGGATTCCTTCCGCTAAGCTACTGGGGAAGCTCCATTGTAACTTATCACACTGTAATATGAGTACTTTTGGTCATTTTGGTCTTCAGAATCAGAACCTAAGTTTTAAAGATGGAAACCATGTCTCATTCAACTTGGTATCTCCAATGTCTACAGAAAGGCACAATAAATATTGAATGAATGAAATGACACTTCCTGGAGAACAGAGTTCAAGATATGGGGGATGTACCTTTATTACCTGTGTACCCTGCTGTATCTGGTGAGGAATGTGTCAGTTTCACTGTTAAATAACAACTATCAAATTAACCATGAAAAGGTTAATCAGATCACAGTTTCTGTTTCTTGATACATAAAATACAAATGCATCCCCTTTTCTTACCTAACAAGCTGACCAGAATCTTAAACTGGGAGACGACATGGATCTGGAAAAGAGCAAATCGTTAGATCCAGTTAAACATTTTTGACAAGGTTCAGCAAATGTTCATTTTAACTAAAACTAAAAAGGGACAAAAAAGCCAACATCAATGGCAAGGATCTGAGTTACATGCAACCATAATTTCTGCTCATGAAAGAGGATTTCAGGTATGTGATGGATGGACAGATATCCCTGCAGAAATAGGACAGACAGCAGAGGATTCAAAGACGAGTAAATAATTTTACCAAAGTTCTAGCTTTGATCAGGTCTCTTAGACATCAATATCATGGCTTACCTGCTGAATCTTTTTGGAGAAGTTCTTATTGGATTTTTCCAAAGTCACTTCAAACCTGTTGCAACCTATGGAAAAGAAACAAACACATTTCCAAACACAGGAATACCTATAAAAAGAACCATGACAAAAAAATGCTGCTCCATACTGCTCTCCTGCATGAATCATTAAAAAAAAAAAAAAAAATTCCTGAAAGAACAGAAGTTTGAGATCTAAAAGAGACAGTTGTCTTTACTGAGGATAGTAAGTTGCTTTTAGTTTCAATTTTAGAACAAAGGGTTTCATGCACCTCTTCCTGGCGTTAGCAGAAAGGACTACACCATAGTTTACTGAAGCTTCAAGGTACTTATGAGAATTTTATCCCACATAATAGTACCTTGGCAAAGTATTTCATCAAAAGAGAATAAAAAGTAACAGTCAAATATGGGAGCCCAAGCAATGAATCCCAGCCCAAAGTGTTCTTAGATCTAACTAACTCCCAGCAGCTACCATATGTCCTGCATCACAGGACAGAGGAAACACCATCCCCGGAGCTAAAGCAATTTAATGCATCTACACCTACTGCCGCTCTCGGGTGATGCTACACCTGCTGACACTGTTGCAAAAAAAAGGGGGGGGGAAGTTACAGCCCTTAAAAACACGTGAACCCCATCTTGCTGGGGTGACCAAAGTATTTAGCATCAAAACCCACCACAGGGTCAAAAAGAACAACTATCACGGCAATAATAGCAGCTATGATTAACTAAGCAACAAGTAAGTGCCAGGCTCTGGAGTTTTAAATTTCTGTGTATTCTCTGTGACCTCATGACCACCCCAAGAAGGAGGTATTATTATTCCAATTTCATCTCTGAGAGACCTGACAGGTCAAAGCAGTTAGAGAGCAGCCAGTGAGAGACAGCCCACAGGCAAACTCAGGGCTGACTTTCCGTGGAGCCTGAGCAAAGCCTGCACCCTGCCACCTGCCTCCCAGCTAGAGGAGAGACTATGAACATTGCTGACCATGCAAGTGAAGTCGGTGGAGAGTCTCTGAGCAGCCACAAAGGCCCACACCACCAAAGCTGGTCTTACTTCCTCCACATGTCCCTAAGAGGAGAGGAAGACGGGGCCCTGAAGCTGTGGGCGATTCAGAAACCTACTCTGTATTATGTCATTCCATTTCACAAGGGAAAAAAACAATCAGCCATTACTACTTGGTAAAGAGTTCTGTATTTGAAAAGGACATTATTACCTTTAACAATTCTCTTTCTAGGCAGAATTATCTAGGACAGAGATTCTCATACTTTTTGATCTCAGGACCCATTCATCTTAAAAATTACTGAGGATCAAACTTCTACACGGATTACAGCTATCAATGTTTACCGTATCAGAAATGAAAACTGAGTAATTTTGAAAGCATGTATTGTGGTGGGAGGGTGCTACCCTGCGTCTTTGTAGCTGCACAGGTTCTTCTCCAGTTGCGGGGAGCAGGGGCTATTCTAGTTGCGGGGAGCAGGGGCTACTCTAGTTGCGGGGAGCAGGGGCCACTCTAGTTGCGGGGAGCCGGCTTCTCATTGTGGTGGCTTCTCTTCTTGCTGAGCACAGGCTCCAGGCTGGTGGGCTTCAGCAGTCGCAATTTCCAGGCTCTAGAGCACAGGCTCAATAGCTGTGCTGCAAGGGCTTAGTTGCTCCTCAGCATGTGGGATCTTCCCAGATCAGGGACTGAATCTGTGTCTCCTGCACTGGCAGGTGCATTCTTTACCACTGAAACACCGAGGGAAGCCCCTTAAAAACATGCATTAACTGACTTATCACAGTAATAAGTTCATTACCTATTAGCATAAATAACCTATTTTTATGAATAATAACTATTTTTCCAAATTTAAAAGGAAAGCATTGTTTTACACTTTTGTAAATCTCTTTAAGGTCTGACAGGAGACCCTGGTTCAATTCCTGGGTTGGGAAGATCTGCTGGAGAAGGGACAGGCTACCCACTCCAGTATTCTTGGGCTTCCCTGGTGGCTCAGCTGGTAAAAGAATCTGCCTGGAATGTGGGAGACATGGGTTCGATCCCTAGGTTGGGAAGATCCCCTGAAGAAGGGAAAGGCTACCCACTCCAGTATTCTGGCCTCGAGAATTCCACGGACGAGTTGGACACGACTGAGTGATTTTCAATCCACTAACAGCAGATAGCTGGCTCTCACATTTGTTTCTGCATTTAATCTGTTTTGATACACTGTATGGTTGAGGTATATGACAAACATCTGTCTTCATGTGGACATGGAGTTGAAAAAGGGACGAATAGCTTCTATTTAATAGCTTTTTCAGATAATTGTGGATCCTTGATGCTAGACCAAAACTTGACAAATGGAGATTCTTGCAATCTGGAATCTGAAACCTATTAACAAACTTTTCTGTTACAGTCCATCAGTGTATCTTACATTTTGAATGGCTCTTTTATTCATGCTTTGTTTAGAAAATATTGGTTCACATAGTTATGCAGATTTTCCAAATGTTGACACATTTTGTAACAAGACTGAGAAAAAAAAAATCATGCTCATTATCACCCCAGTCTCATCAGAAAAAGCTTTCAGTACTGAGAAGCTATCAAGTTCATGGGGCTGGATACAATTTTTCCACAATTCTGATTTTCTCTTGAAAGCCCTAACTTTATCATCAGTAACACTACTGCCAGTTGTTTTCTTTGAAGTGAGAGACTCTTCATTTTTGAGAAAACATCTACAGAACACCCAAATGCTCTGAAAAACCACAACCTATCTGTTAGTCATTCTCTCAAGCAGAAATGATGCTCCATTAAATAAATGGTCAGCTCAGCTCATTACTCTCAACAATCACATGAGAACATTTCCCTGAGATGGTCCCTGGGCTGCATACCTTGCACACAGCAGAAGTGCTTATGTGTACTTCCCATTATACCACAGAGACTACTGAAGAGGTGTTCTCAAGGGTCAAGATATAATAAAACTAATACTTTTTACTTCCTCACAAAGAACATGTATGCTTAGTTGCTCAGTCATGTTCAACTCTTTGCCTCCCCATAGACTGCAGCCTGCCAGGGTCCTCTGTCCATGGGGATTCTCTAGGCAAGAATTCTGGAGTGGGTTGCCATGCCCTCCTGCAGGGGATCTTCCCAACCCAGGTATCAAACCCAGGTCTCCCATATTGCAGGCGGATTCTTAATCGTCTGAGACACCAGGGGTGAAACTGGCAAAAGAAAAAAACCACTGTAAGCATATATGGGGAAAAAATACAACTGCTAGGTCAGTGTGGTGCCAAAGTTTTTTTGACACACTGTCATGAACTTGTTTTAAGGGGCAGCAGTTTTACCTGCCACTACTTTTAGACCATCAGTGCAAATGTTGATAAATGTCGATGAAAAAATGATAATGTTTTACTGTTACAGTGTGAACTTAAGTTTTGACATTGTGGATCCTCTGAAAGGATTGTAAGAAACCTCCTGGGGTCTAGAAACTGTCGACTGAAAAAAAAAAAAGCACAACCTAAAAGTTGAGAATTATATTTTATTCTGTAGATTTGCTGAGGACCTCAGGAAGAGCCAGGATAGATAGGAGTTCAGACCAAAAGCAAAACAAAACCAGGTGTCAAACATCAAAAGATAACTGCTATTTAAGAACACCAGACTTCTCAAGTTTAGTGCTTTCCTATGTATGGGAAGATACAGGAGTCTGGACTCACTGAAATCACCCCTCTGATACGCACCTTAACCATTTAGGGCCAGTATACTGTTTTTCAGGGTTCCCAAGTGGTGCTAGTGCTAAGAACTCACCTGCCGATGCAGAAGACATAAGAGACGTGGGTTCAATCCCTGGGTTGGGAAGATCCCCTGGAGGAGGGCATGGCAACCCACTCCAGTATTCTTGCCTGGAGAATCCCATGGACAGAGGAGCCCGGCAGGCTACAGTCCACGGAGTTGAAAAGAGTCAGAAACGACACAACTGAAGCAATTGAGCAGGCAAATGCATATACTGTTTTCTTTCTTCAGAATCCCCTCAGGGTGCACAGTTTGAGGCTGCAGTGGCTGAAGGCTTGAGGGTNCAACCCACTCCAGTATTCTTGCCTGGAGAATCCCATGGACAGAGGAGCCCGGCAGGCTACAGTCCACGGAGTTGAAAAGAGTCAGAAACGACACAACTGAAGCAATTGAGCAGGCAAATGCATATACTGTTTTCTTTCTTCAGAATCCCCTCAGGGTGCACAGTTTGAGGCTGCAGTGGCTGAAGGCTTGAGGGTCACACATCCTTTGTTCACTGATATGACATGTAATATTTTTCCTCCACAAGACCAAACTTTGCAAACCACTGCTCTAGGGTGAAGCATCACTGAAGTAAACATAAAATTGTTAAGACCTTAGATGAGAAGTAACTTAAAGCCTCTGTTTAAGATACCAGCAGACTGAAGTTTCTGAGTCAACTGAAGCCGAGAGATGTCTGTGAACTCACAGGAGGGGGATGGCTCAGATAAGATTGGAGTCCAGGTCCCCTTCATCCCAGTCTTTCCAGGAAATCTTACTACCCACTCTGTCCCTTTCCTCAGAAAGATAGTCTAGTCGAAAACTTATCAAGGTTTTAATAGGGAGAGAGTAAAGGGATGAACTAGGTAACTCAAGAGTTAATCCCAGAAGGGGATTATCAGTAAAGAAAAAAGTGTGGGAGACCCCCATGTAAATTAAGGACCATGCAAGAAAGCAGGTTTGTTTAAGCAGGTGTGTGTTAAGCCGCCTCACTCACGTCCCACTCTTTGCAACCCCGTGACTGTAGCCTGCCAGGCTCCTCCATCCAACGGATTTTCCAGGCAAGAATACTGGAGTGGGTTGCAATGTCCTCCTCCAGGGAATCTTCCTGACCCAGGGATAGAACCTGGTTTCTTATGTCTCCTGCATCTGCAGGCGGGTTTTTTTTTTTTACCACTAGCACCACCTGGGAACCACAAAATCACCCGAGAGAAACATGAGGCACGCCTCCAAACAATAAAACAACGCTGCATGAGACACACATCCACCCAGGGAGCTCAATGAATTAGTGATTCCCAGGTCACACTTCTCTGCAAACATTAGAAACAAAAATATGAGGGAAAAGTGCCATTATATTGAAACCTCAGATAATTTGCCATTTTTAGCATATGTTATTGCCCATTTTGTTCACTTCTGTTGCGCCATGATAGTCCCAGTTTGACCACGTAGTCAAGAAAACTCCCCCACCTGGCGTGGAGGAAGAGCTGATGACACAAGTGTGAGATCTGCTTAAGAATGAGGAAGAAGGCAGCTTTGTCCCCACTCCCCACTGTTCCTTTGATTAGAAAACTGTAGCCCACTAAGTTCTCGAGGTATAGCACCCTCTTGCCCACCCGCTTGTAAGTCTCACAGGCGTCCTATTCTAATAAATCACTTCCTATCTATCACCGTGCTTCTCGCTGAATTCTTTCTGTGCTGAGACATAAAGGACCAGAACTCCCAAAACATGCCAACTAGTGGTTTCAGTTTGGAATATCTCAAATGCAGAAATGCAGCTAGTTCCATGGCTGATTCATAGAGGCCCAGGTCTATTTTTGGCTGATAAACAGAAGAGCAATGGCTTAGAACTGAACTGTATACGGAGAAGTGAGGCTTCTAATTAGAGTTTGATTTCCTAACTGTCTAAGGTAAGTTAATATTGCTATCCCAGTGACCTGTGGGGAAACTGAGGAAAAGTAACTAACCTGTCAAGGGTTACATGATGAATTGGGGAAGGAACAATCACCACCAGGGTTGCAAGTCAGATTAACATTAACATTACCAGTTTGAGCCTATACTATGTTGAAAAGTTTACGTTTAGAGTAGAGTTTTCAATTCCTCATCACTTATACAGAAATGATATATTAAACAAGTTACTTTATCAGAGTAATCAGTATTTGATGGCACAGAGAAGTGATTATCTTTGGGGATAAGAATATTGGATTCTCTTATCTCCCTGCCTTGTACATCATCTGAGCCCACAGTAAAGGGTCAAAACGGAGTTGCTTAATGTTGAATAAAATCAAAGGCAGGTTTAATTTTTAAATTATAGACTGGGTTGATATCACAGAATACAAATATTCTGGCTTTGAAAAATTTAAAGCAAGGGCCAACAAAGTACTGTCTGGGGGTCAAACCCAGTCCTCCATGTTTCTATAAATAAAGCTTTGTTGGCACACAGCCACATCCATGCTCTTTTGCTACAGTAGCAGAATAATCATGACAGAGATCTTATGACCTAAAAAGCCCCAAATATTTACTATTTCCATAAGTAGATAAGATAGGGGCTCCCCGGAGAAAGAGAATCAGTCATGGTTTTCTTGACATAAGAGAAGCCATTTTTCTTCCCCTAAGCCATGCTGTAATCTAAACCTGACCACAATGCTTGTCCCTGCCAGGTCTCAGCAATAATGATCTTAAGGGAACAAAAGAACAAACCTTTACCAGGCAAAAGAAGTCACAACAGCAAAGATAACAAAGCAGGTATCAAGACTCCCAGTTCTGTTTCAATGGTAAAGATTAGCCTACTTTCTTGAGATTTTGCAGAATTTAACACCTGACCCCCCACCACAAAGAGATAATGATGTTGATCTTTTCAGACCCTCTTGACTTCACTCAACTAAAGCTTCAACACTCAACTACCCAAGTCTCTTACTTAAAAAACTTTCCCAATTTTGCTGCTTGGGGACATGCTGCTTTGGGAAAGATGTCCAGTGTTCTCCTTAGTTGCAACAAGTAACAAATCCTTCCTTCTTCCACTCTCTTTCTTGCTTGTGTCTTTTTGCTCAACACCCATCAAGAGGAGAACCCTGTTTTGGGGTAACATTTAGTCCTTTTTTGGGGAACAAATTGGCAGACTATTGATTTAAAGTTAAAAAACTTAGAAATGAAATAGAGTAAGGCTCCTACATACGAACATTC
Organism: Oreotragus oreotragus; assembly: GCA_006410675.1. NCBI lineage: Eukaryota > Metazoa > Chordata > Mammalia > Artiodactyla > Bovidae > Oreotragus > Oreotragus oreotragus. The sequence goes on from SJYX01020958.1 coordinate 9,195, forward strand.
AAGTTGCGAACTTTCAAAGATGCAAACACGCGTTCCATCAATGTCAGGTTGTGCTGAAATTGCAGCCTGTGCCCTCCGATTGTGTTAGTTGGGTACCCAGGCTAACTCTGTTGGTCTCACAAACAAACAGGACTTACGAACGTGCTCTTGGGAGAGAACTCGTTCACGTGTAGGGGACTTTCCGTAAAGCCTCTTTTGATCTGGTTTCCTTTCCTACCCCACCACTGAACTTGGCTAGGTCCCATCCTCCTTCCCTATTACACCAGTGAAGGGAAGCAGAATATACCACCCTCACATATGCTTCTCTGACACAAAGATTATTTTGAGCTGAAGGTAACTGAGGCGCAGCAGATACAAGAAAAGCTCTCTACCCTCCCCCATCTGCCAAAGAGCAAGACATAAATTTACAAAGGTACCTTCTCTCCCCTCTCTACCAAGGACAACATTTAATTAATTTAGAGACAGCTCTAGACCCGTGTCATCCCAGAAACTACACCAGGGCAATCTACATAACAAATTTATCTCCAGCTAGTTTCCCCATATATTTGCCTTCCCATAATTTGCCATCTAGAAACTCCTGCTTTGTATTGGTGTTTCTCTGATTTACAGCTCCTCATCTAGTCAACCTAAGATGGTTTAAGAGTAAAAAAGAATTCTCTCCTCCCTTACACCTGGTAAGATGCTCTTTTTTTCCCAATATGTTACCCTTGTTACAAGCTCCAAAGAGAATGCTCTATTTCCACTCTTACAGTAAGCTATTTACTATGGAAAGTTATATACCAGCTTGAAAGCCATGAAATTCTGTTTTTTTCTAAGATAGCCAAATAATGACAATTTTATATGGTTCAACCTACTCTGGCATTAACAGCTTATTCCTATAGTATGTATCTCCAGGGTATAATATACAAACACATCAATTTTCTACAAAGAGAACAGAAATAGAATTAGGAAAAGGGAGTGAGGTCCTTTTTCCCCCACTAGAGGGCATTCTAACAGAATAAACTTCAAATACTTTTAGAGGCTTCCCTGATAGCTCAGTTGATGAGATTCTGCCTTCCCTGGTGGCTCAGCTGGTAAAGAATCTGCCTGGAATGTGGGAGACATGGGTTCGATCCCTGGGTTGGGAAGATCCCCTGGAGAAGGGAAAGGCTACCCATTCCAGTATTCTGGCC
>SJYX01020960.1:24060-42679 GCA_006410675.1 Oreotragus oreotragus
AAAAAAAAAAATGACATTTATGAGACAATTGAAAACTTGAAGGCTGACAGGATACCTGATGCTGTAAAGGCATTATCTTAGTTTTTTAGGCATAATAATGTGATGTTTAAAGAAAAACGATTTAATCTTTTTGAGATAGACACTGAAACATTTATGAATAAAATAGTACCTGGGATTTGCTTCTAAACAATATAGGAAGGGAAAGGTAGATGGGAAAAGTATTAAAACAATACTGGCCTTGAGTTGGTAACTGCTCAAGCTGGGTGATGGTTACATGCCTTCTTTTGTACATGTTTTTCTCTACTGATTTAACTTTTTTTATGTTGTAAGATAAGGAATACTCTCATACCAAGATATCCACTTCCCACACATTCATTCAGCAACTATCTATTGTCTACTAGTGCCTGGCGCCACCTTAGGCACTTTCAGAACATTTGCATTTACAGTGACAAACAAATCCTAAATACCAGATAAGTACCCTTAACACAGGTCAGAGGGCTTCTTGGACAACAGCAGCATGGCATGATTTTACTTTTATAAGTCCAATCTTTTGTGTGTATGTGGCCATTAGAGAAAGATTATTTAATAAAAGATGATAAGACAACTGTTAATCATTTGGAAATAGCATATTTAAAAACCTAAAACACATCTTACATCAAAATAAATTCCACAGGAAACTGTTACACATGTAAAATATGACATAATACAAATGTAGGGATTTTTCAGAAATATTTTTTGAGATGACAAAAATTCTAACTACCACAGAATCTCAAATGAAGACATTGACTATGCAAAAACTTTAAAGTTGTGACAAAAATCACTGTAAACAAAGCTCAAAGATAAAATGGGATGTGATAGGAGTTTTCATCATTAGAGTAAGACAGAGTAGCTAGAGGAGGGCTCAGGACAAGAATTGAAGTCAGTAGGAGATTTGTTGGAGAAGGCAATGGCACCCCACTCCAGCACTCTTGCCCGGAAAATCCCATGGACAGAGGGGCCTGGTGGGCTGCAGTCCATGGGATTGTGAAGAGTCAGACACGACTGAGCAACTTCACTTTGACTTTTCACTTTCATGCATTGGAGAAGGAAATGGCAACCCACTCCAGTGTTCTTGCCTGGAGAATCCCAGGGACGGGGGAGCCTGGTGGGCTGCCGTCTATGGGGTCGCACAGAGTCGGACACGACTGAAGCGACTTAGCAGCAGCAGCATGAGATTGTACTCACTCCTATAATGGTGGTAGGGTATGCTGTCACGGCATTTCTGAAAGAGCAGCTAGTCATACACATCAAAAACTCTAAAAATTTTCATCTAGCAAATTCTACATTTAGGGATGTATCACAAGTGAAGAATTAAGTCTATACTATACACATACCCACACATACATCCCCCAACCCACCCCCATGTAATATATATGACACCTTTTACACCTATTATTATAATAGTGCATTATCAGAGGCAACCAAGTTTCAGCAATCAAGAAGTTACTGAGTACAACTATTGAAACCATTTTATTTTAGAAAAGCTATTTACAAGCTATTTATGGGCAACAACTTTATACTTCTAGATATCATTAAACTATGTACAATTGGAGACAGCACTGTAGAAGAGCAGACAGCAGAATTAAACAGAGCAGACTTAAGGAAACATCAATTGTCATCATTTTGCCCATTTTTCATTATGTGTACAAAGAGGCATGAATGCAGTTTGAAATCTTTTAGTGGCCATAAAGTTACAATCAACCACTTACGTGAGAAGTTCAATCTTATATTGAGATGGGGTTTAAAAACAAGATTAATCTCAATTTGTTTAGTAAAAAATCAAGGAAGACCTTACACTGTAAAATAACATTTTCTTTTTTCCTTTTTTTTGCTTTGCTCTGCAGCAAGTAGAAGTCACAGAGTAAAGGAAACCACGCAGACATGGTGAGTAGGTTCTCTGCTAGTTCAGAACTTGGTTCTGTCTTACCTTCTCCTTGATAACCACCTCAAGGAGTCTTGTAATGTCAACTATCTTTGGAGTCTCCATCAATAATTTCTATTAGCTATCAAATGCATATTAAGCCTAATAAATGTTGGCAGCAGAGACCTGTATATTTCCCGCTTCTGCACAGCCAATTTAATAAAAATGTGAGGTCATTTTGTTTTTCTCTCAAAGAGCTAAATTAATTTTTTTCCCCCTCTGGCATATGTTTAAATGGAAAAATACCCTGTAAACTGGCTTGCCCACTGTGTGTTCGTCATGATACAGAATGCCAAAATTTTTGGAGAGGAAGTTGGATCGATGATGTTCCCAGCAGGGCAGTGGGCATCACCTGTTATATATAAATGACAAAAGGAGTGAAACACATTTTTATTCTAGTATGTCATTGAAATTACCGTGGTTTGAGGGTAACACAAACTAGTATAAGGCTTTCATGTGTCCTTTAATTTCTGCAGATCCTGTTGCCTCACATTTTAAAATAAAGATTGAAGAAAAACAGCCATAAATGACATCTGTACCTACTGACTAATTTTATTTCCCTGTGTGGCACTCACTAAAATGTTCCCAGTGGTCTGTTCTATACCAATTACCTAGACAATCTAGACTTTGATGAAAAAATATAGTTACTGTTTATGACTTTTTTATTGATGCTGAACTATCCAAAATACTGCCCAGAAGCAAAATTTGTTCTGCTGATTTTGGGCCTAGCTACTTCCCTGGTGGCTTAGCTGGTAAAGAATCCACCTGCCTCCAACGTGGGAGACCTGGTTTGATCCCTGGGTTGGGAAGATTCCCTTGAGAAGAGAATGGCTACCCACTCTAGTATTCTGGCCCAGAGAATTCCATGGACTGTATAGTCCATGGGGTCGCAAAGAGCTGGACACAACTGGGTGACTTTCACTTTTCACTAGTGGTACACCGCTTTATTCCAAATTATGCTCCTGAAAGTCAGGATAAGAACTTTCGAGAATACACTATGGCCTGATTCTCAGTTAGAGTCAGTTTGGCCTCCCGGGGATACCTGGTAGGGTCTAGAATCACAAAGTGTGATTGAAGTCTTGTCTACTGAGGCCAGAAATGTTGCTAAACATCCTTCAAAGCACAGGAGGGCTCCCCACATCAAAGAATTACCTGCCCAAACGTCCATAGTGCAAAGACTGAGAAAACTTGTATTACGGATACAAAATAAAATGAAAGCGAAGATTATGGGGTTGAAAGAATCAAATTTGTATGATGCTATCATTTTATTTTAAATTAGTCTTTAAAGCATAAACTACTACTTAATTAGAAAAATACAACATCTGTCTGGAAATAACAGAGATAATTCTTAATGACTAAATGATTGGCAATAGCTTATTATAAATAAAGAAAAATCACTGGAGATGAAATATATATAAATGATGAAACAAACTTTTCTATCAATTCTACTGTAAAGAACAGTGATACTTTTTTTATATTGTTTTATTTCACTGTGATGATTTTATTTCATGACAAATCTGAAAACCTATGAACTTATTCAAACAGTTTTACATTAAGTTTTTGAATTAGGCATAAAGAGGCAACACATCAAAATTTAGCTACATAAGACTACTTCTATATTACTTACCTATTTTTCACATTCAACATCATTTATTAGGTTGGTGCAAACATAACTACAGTTTTGACCCATGAATTTTTGTTTGCTTTTTCTTTTTAATTAATTTTTTTACTGAAGGATAATTGCTTTGCAGAATTTTGTTATTTTTTGTCAAACCTCAACATGAATCAGCCATAGGTATACATATATCCCCTCCTTTTTGAACCTCCCTCCCATCTCCCTCCCTATCCCACCCCTCTAGGTTGATACAGAGCCCCTGTTTGAGTTTTCTGAGCCATACAGCAAATTCCCTTTGGCTATCTATTTTACATATGGTAATGTAAGTTTCCATATTACTCTTTCCATACATCTCACCCTCTCCTTCCCTCTCCCCATGTCCATAAGTCTATTCTCTATGTCTGTTTCTCCATTGCTGCCCTGTAAATAAGTTCTTCAGTACCATTTTTCTAGATGCCGTATATATGTGTTAGAATATAATATTTATCTTTCTCTTTCTGACTTACTTCACTCTGTATAATAGATTCTAGGTTCATCCACCTCATCAGAACTGACTCAAATGTGTTCCTTTTTATGGCTGAGTAATATTCCATTGTGTATCTGTACCACAACTTCTTTATCCATTCATCTGTTGATGGCCATCTAGGTTGCTTCCATGTTCTAGCTATTGTAAATAGTGCTGCAGTGAACAATGGGATACACGTGTCTCTTTCAATTTTAGTTTCCTCAGGGTATATGCCTAGGAGCGCGATTGCTGGCTCAGGTCAATATGGTGGTTTTATTCCTAGTTTTTTAAGGACTCTCCATACCTCTTCCATAGTGGCTGCATCAATTTACATTTTCACCAACAGTGCAAGAGCGTTCCCTTTTCTCCACACCCTCTCCAGTATTTATTGTTTATAGGCTTTTTGATGATGGCCATTCTGACCTGTATGAGGTGATATCCCATTGTGGTTTTGATTTGCATTTCTTTAACAATGAGCAAAGTTGAGCATCTTTTCATGTTTGTTAGCCATCTGTATGTTTTCTTTGGTCTTTTTCCCACTTTTGGAATGGGTTGATTGTTTTTCTGGCATTAAGTTGTACGAGCTGCTTGTATATTTTGGAAATTAATCCTCTGTCAGTTGTTTCATTTGCTATTATTTTCTCCCATTCTGAGGGTTGTCTTTTCACCCTGCTTATAGTTTCTTTTGCTGTGCAAAAGCTTTTCAGTTTTATCAGGTCCCACTTGTTTCCTTTTATTTTTATTTCCGTTACCCTAGAAGGTGGGTACGGGGAAGGCAATGGCACCCCACCCCAGTACACTTGCCTGGAAAATCCAATGGACGGAGTAGCCTGGTGGGCTGCAGTCCATGGGGTCGCTAACAGTCGGACAGACTGAGCAACTTCACTTTCACTTTTCTATTTCATGCATTGGAGAAGGAAATGGCAACCCACTCCAGTATTCTTGCCTGGAGAATCCCAGGGATGGGGGAGCCTGGTGGGCTGCCATCTATGGGGTCACACAGAGTCGGACACGACTGAAGTGACTTAGCAGCAGCAGCAGCAGCAGTATTGGAGAAGGAAATGGCAACCCACTCCAGTATTCTTGCCTGGAGAATCCCAGGACGGGGAAGCCTGGTAGGCTGCCGTCTATGGGGTCACACAGAGTCGGACACGACTGAAGTGACTTAGCAGCAGTAGCAGAAGGTGGGTCATAGAGGATCTTGCTTTGATTTATGTCACTAAGTGTTCTGCTTATGTTTTCGTCTAAGAATATTATAGTTTCTGGTCTTAAATGTAGGTCTTTAATCCATTTTAAATTTATCTTTGTGTATGGTGTTAGGAAGTGTTCTAATTTCATTCTTTTACATGTAGCTGTCCAGTTTTCCCAGCACCATTTATTGAAGAGGCTGTCTTTGCCCCATTGTATATTCTTGACTCCTTTATCAAAAATAAGGTAACGATAGGTGCATGGGTTTATTTCTGGGCTTTCTATCTTGTTCCACTGGTCTTTAGGGCTTCCCTGGTGGCTTAGAGGGTAAAGCATCTACCTGCAATGAAGGAAACCTGGGTTCGATTCCTCGGTTGGGAAGATCCCCTGGAGAAGGAAATAGCAATCCACTCCAGTACGCTTGCCAAATCCCATGGACAGAGAAGCCTGGTAGGCTGCAGTCCATGGGGTTGCAAAGAGTCAGACACAACTGAGTGACCTCACTTTCTTTCTTTTCCACTGGTCTTTATTTCTGTTTCCACTGGTCTTTATTTCTGTTTTTGTGCCAGTACCATACTGTCTTGATGACTGGAGCTTTGTAGTATAATCTGAAGTCAGGAAGGTTGATTCCTTCAGCTCCATTCTTCTTTCTCAAGACTGGTTTGGCTATTTGGGGTCTTTTGTGTTTCCATATGAATTGTGAGATTTTTTGTTCTAGTTCTGTGAAAAATGCCACTGGTAATTTGATAGGGATTGCATTGAATCTCTAATTGTGTTTGGTAGTATAGTCATTTTCACAATATTGATTCTTCCACCTGTGAATTTTAAATCATCATAACTAGGCGCAAACACATCTTTATTAATCAAAATAGGTGCCATTACAATCAACACATTTTTGCCAATGAGAAATAACTTTGCTTATTCCTGTAGTGTAAAAATCTGTGCTTTGGGATTCAATGAACTCTTGGAAAGTATTTCCTGCATCCTTTTGGTTGCAGAACCATTCTCCCTGCAAAAAGTTATCGAGATGCTTGAAGAAGTGGTAGTCAGTGGGTGAGAGGTCAGGTGAATATGGTGGATGAGGCAAAACTTCCTAGCCTAATTCATTCAACTTTTGAAGCATGGGTTATGTGATTGTGGTGAGGCATTGTTGTGGAGAAGAAGTGGGCCCTTTCTGTTGACCAATGCTGGCTGCAGGCATTGCAGTTTTCAGTGTATCTCACTGATTTGCTGAGCTTACTTCTCAGATGTAATGGTTTCACTAGGATTCAGAAAGCTATAATGGATCAGACCAGCAGCAGACCACCCAACAGTGACCACGCCTTTTTATGGCGCAAGTTTGGCCTTGGGAAGTGCTTTGGGGCTTCTTTTCAATCCAACCACTGAGCTGGTTGTCACTAGTTGTCATATAAAATCCACTTTCATCACAATCTGATTGAGAAATGGGTTCGTTGTTGTCACGCAGAATAAGAAAACACTTCAAAGTGACTATTTTTTTGATTTTCGGTTAGCTCATGAGGCACACACTTATAGAGATTTTCCACCTTTCCAATTTACTTCAGATGCTGAATGACCATAGAATGGCCAATGGTGACTTCTTGTGTAGTAGCACGAGGCTCAGTTTCAATGACTGCCCTCAGCTGGTTGTTGTCACCTGCCAATGGCCGGCCACTATGCTCATCTTCAAGGCTCTTGTCGCCTTTGCAAAAATTCTTGAACCACCACTGTACTGTACATTTGTTAGCAATTTCTAGGCCCAATGTGTTGTTGATGTTGTGAGTTGTCTCCAATGCCTTATGACCCATTCTGAACTCAAATAATAAAATTGCTCAAAGTTGCTTTTTGTCTAACATCATGTCCCTAATCTAAAATAAAATAAACAGCAAGTAATGAGTCAATAGCAAAAAAACATAAAATGAGAAATGTGCATTAAAATTATGTATAGCATAACCACATTTGTTTAAGAATGCATTCCAATATCAAAGGCAAATTTACAATGCAAAAAACTGCAATTACTTTTGCATCAACCTAATACAAACATATAGAGCACAAAGCCCATCTGCTTTATCCCTAAGTACTCCCCATACAGATGTTCTTAATTGTGAAAAGTAAGGAAGAAAAATCTCTCTCACACTTTGCTTAATAAATGTAGCAGACTTGAACACTCAGAAAATCTAACAAACTGATAAGGTTATCATTTGTAAAAACTCAAGTACAATGATTTCATCATTTCATAGAAAAAGCTAAGAAGAGCTTGCTATTTTTTGAGACTGGCTTACAGCATTTATGTAAGTTTCATGTGTACAATGTATTTTTATTCAAGTTTTTCAATAACCAGTTACTCTTAAATAAACTTCAAATATATTTTTCCCCTTATTGTTATATTAACAATACTAACAATACTGTAGCTAGCTAACTTTTACTGCTAAATATTTAGGAGCAATGTGGCTAGAAAAAACTAAAGTTAAAATTATTGACATATCCTTTAATATAACTGTACCCTTTTTTTTAAATGAACTCTAGATGTTTATAATAATACTTGAGCATGAAAAACATGCTGACTGTAAAAAATAGAAATATAAAGAAACCATTTAATAAGGTAAATATTGTATACCACAACACCTCCAGATCAACTTTGTTTGGAATGGATCCTATATTCAGTTCAGTTCAGTTCAGTCGCTCAGTCGTGTCCGACTCTTTGCGACCCCATGAATCGCAGCACGCCAGGCCTCCCTATCCATCACCATCTCCCGGAGTTCACTCAGACTCACCTCCATCGAGTCCATGATGCCATCCAGCCATCTCATCCTCGGTCGTCCCCTTCTCCTCCCGCCCCCAATACTAAAGGTTGTCTCACTGCTTAGTTGGAGGGTTGTGGGAAAACCATTAAGAAAATTATCTTAATGTATCTTAACTCTCTTAGTGCTAATGTTCATAAACATCAAGAAACAGTTATGATGTTTAACCAAGAAACATACAAAAAAAGAACTTTCATGTCATTCCACACAAGGAAGATCTTGAGTTTTTATCAGTTAAAAATAGTGAAAAAAAAAAGGTCCTAAAAATATCTACACTCCCCAGCTTGTCCTGAGCATGAAAATACTTTTTTATGACAAAACTTTAGAGAAGAGTTCCTTGTCAAAGGGCATTATTAGCCTAATGATCAGAGTTTTAGCATTCTTTATCTAAGAGCTGAGTTTTCACTTTTATAGGAAGAACTGTCATTATTCTCTGGTCTAAATTCTAAAGGCTTTATTTGCATGAGCATATTCTCTTTTCTGATTTTTTTAAAACTCTAGAGATAAAATTCTAACAAGTAGCAGATAATTTTCACATTTTCTCTGCATGCTGGTTCATATTTTTTACAGCTTAGGGGGCTGACAGCATCAAAAAAGCAGAACATTTTTCCTTGGGGAACTAATTGCATGGGGTGATCCTGAAGGCTGATTTCAATAGCAAATTAATATCTCAAAGTGTCAAAGTATGGGGAAATGTTCATGATACGATAAGAGAAAAAAATCAACTTTCAAAACAGCATGTATGATATGTTCCCAATTTTGCTTCAAAAAAAAGAAAGAAAGAAAAGTCACAGACTGTAGAAACTGCAAGGAATACATCAAAATGTCAAGGGTGGTTATTTCAAAATGTCAAAAGTGGTAGGATTATGAATGATTTTTAGTTTTCTCTGCATTATACAGATTTTCTACAATGAATATATATTACACTATAGATATGTATGTAGATGCGAATACATAGTTTTTCTTTCATATAAGTGCTTTAGCATATCTATTTAAAAACATATCTTTAGGATCTAGAAGTCTCCTGAATGCTTTTTAAAAATTTCTTTTTTAAAACTTGGAAATAAACCCTTCATATAGAATTGTTTAAAATACATTAGTGCCAGACTTCCCTGGTGGTACTGTGGTTAGGAATCTGCCTGCCAATGTAGGGGACATGGGTGCGATCCCTGGTCTGGGAAGATTCCATATGTCATGGTACAACTAAGCCTGTGTGCACAACTACTGAGCCCACAGGCCTAGAGCCTGTTCCTCAACAAGAGGAGCCACTGAAATGAGAAGCTCGTGTACTGCAACCTAGAGCAGCCCACCTTCACCGCAACTACAGAAAGCAACAAAGATCCAGTGCAGCCACAGATACGTTAAAAATACACAGTTCAGTTCAGTTGCTCTGTCATATCCAACTCTTTGGAACCCCATGAATCGCAGCACGCCAGGCCTCCCTGTTCATCACCATCTCTCGGAGTTCACTCAGACTCACGTCCATCAAGTCTGTGATGCCATCCAGCCATCTCATCCTCGGTCGTCCCCTTCTCCTCCTGCCCCCAATCCCTCCCAGCATCAGAGTCTTTTCCAATGAGTCAACTCTTCACAGGAGGTGTCCAAAGTACTGGAATTTCAGCTTTAGCATCAGTCCTTCCAAAAGAAACCCCAGGACTGATCTCCTTTAGGATGGACTAGTTGGATCTCCTTGCAGTCCAAGGGACTCGCAAGAGTCTTCTCCAACACCACAGTTCAAAAGCATCAATTCTTTGGCGCTCAGCTTTCTTCACAGTCCAACTTTCACATCCATACACGACCACTGGAAAAATCATAGCCTTGACTAGACGGACCTTTGTTGGCAAAGTAATGTCTCTGCTTTTGAATATGCTATCTAGGTTGGTCATAACTTTCCTTCCAAGGAGTAAGCGTCTTTTAATTTCATGGCTGCAATCATCATCTGCAGTGATTTTGGAGCCCCCCAAAATAAAATCTGACACTGTTTCCACTGTTTCCCCATCTATTTCCCATGAAGTGATAGGACCAGATGCCATGATCTTCGTTTTCTGAATGTTGAGCTTTAACCCAACTTTTTCACTCTCTTCTTTCACTTTCATCAAGAGGCTTTTTAGTTCCTCTTCACTTTCTGCCATAAGGGTGATGTCATCTGCATATCTGAGGTTATTGATATTTCTCCCAGCAATCTTGATTCCAGTTTGTGCTTCTTCCAGCCCAGCATTTCTCATGATGTACTCTGCATAGAAGTTAAATAAGCAGGGTGACAATATACAGCCTTGACATACTCCTTTTCCTATTTGGAACCAGTCTGTTGTTCCATGTCCAGTTCTAACTGTTGCTTCCTGAGCTGCATAGAGGTTTCTCAAGAGGCAAGTCAGGTGGTCGCTGGTGTAACTTAAATTATAATTAGAAAGCAAATACACATGTAACTACCACTTGGGTTAAGAAACAGTTTCTCTAGTGCCTTCACTGACCTCCATGTGACTTCTTCAATAAAGGGTTAATTAACATGTACCTGACTTCAATGATAATCATATATGTGCTTTCCTATGTCGTTTAACCATTGACCATGTATACCTAAAATGCAGAATTTGATGTTCATTACTCTTGAACTTTATAGATATAGAAGCATTTACCATGTACTGTGACTTGCATTTTTCTCTGATGCAATTTCCCCTTCCCCTCCCGTGTTCACACATTTGTTCTCTATGTCTGTGTCTCTATTCCTGTTTTGCAAATAATATCATCTATACCAGTTTTCAGGACTTCCCTGGTGGCTCAGACAGTAAAGCGACTGCCTACAATGCAGGAGACCCAGGTTCAATCCCTGGGTTGGGAAGATCTCCTGGAGAAGGAAATGGCAACCCACTCCAGTGAGTTCTTGCCTTCTCTTGTTCCTCTGTCTTTTCTAAAACCAGCTTGAACATCTGGAAGTTCACGGTTCATATATTGCAATTTTAAATGCTTTCTTATACTCATACATATTATATAATCTGTTATATGCATAATTCAATTGTATATCCCTAAGGTATATCACCTAAAGACAGCACACATATAAAAACCTACCTATAGCAATTTTCACATAGTTTAAATCATAAAGAATGACTACAGTTGCTGTGTTACTAAATAGAAGCCAGTTAAAATATGCTTACAAATATATATTTCCTTTTAAATGTTGTTAATTATTTACAAATGCCCCTAAAATATTTTGACTCAAATTAGTTATACTCAAAACCACTTCCTTCTTTCATCAGCAATCCATACAACCTACCACACACAAAAAATTTCTCTCAAGCTTTCTCATTTCTGCCTCTCTAATCTTGTTAACTACCAGCCCCCAAACTATTCCATCATCTGTGATTCTTCCCTCTCTCCCCTTGCATCTTCTCCCATATTTAATTGGTCATGTCTCCTTTGGGCAGACTTCTTGGATCTGCAGTTGCAAGCATACTGAGAGATTACACATAGAGAGTATGTAGGATATTTCACACCAAAGCCACATTGTATCGACTGCTGGAATGAGACTGAATCTTAAAAACAGAATCCTTGGTTCAGATTCTGCTCTGCCCTTTAATATTTGTGTGAATTTATTAATGAATTAGTCTTTCTTTGTGACCCAGTGGACTGTAGCCCAACAGGTTCCTCTGGGATTTTCCAGGCAAGGATACTGGAATGGGTTACTATTTTCTCCTCCAGGGAATCATCCCAACCCAGGGATCAAACCCATATCTCTTGCATCTCCTGCATTGGCAGGCAGATTTTTTTTACCACTAGTACCACCTGGGGGGGAAGGCAATGGCACCCCACCCCAGTACTCTTGCCTGGAAAATCCAATGGACGGAGTAGCCTGGTGGGCTGCAGTCCATGGGGTCACCAACAGTCGGGCAGACTGAGCGACTTCACTTTCACTTTTCTCTTTCATGCATTGGAGAAGGAAATGGCAACCCACTCCAGTATTCTTGCCTGGAGAATCCCAGGGATGGGGAAGCCTGGTGGGCTGCCGTCTATGGGGTCGCACAGAGTCGGACACGACTGAAGTGACTTAGCAGCAGCAGTTCCACCTGGGAGTGCTGATAATTCCTTAATTCCTTACAAGGCTGATAATGAGTACTAAAGATAATAAGGGTCCTCACAGTAGCACTGTGCTTGGCATACACTAGAAGTTTATTATTAAAATAGTAAAACTATTTATTTCTGAGCTCTTATTATCAGGCCCTGATTCCAAACATTCTGGGTTTTTCCTCTTTCTTAACAATTCTTGACACTTAGCCAGTAGGTATGACCTTGGCTCTAAGACACTGAGATCTCCATTTTCACTTTAACTAGGGTTATTATGAAGAAATTCAGCCACCAAGGGGTCTATGCTGTACTATTTTCTCTTTTCCTGTGCCCCAAATCTGAACTGAACTTTTTGTCTTCCCTTAACCTGATTTTCACATTATCCCTCGTTACAGTGTGGATCTTGGTTTTGCTATCTGTCCTTATGTCCCTATGTTAATAATCTGCCTAGTGATCCAGTCTCTCTGATAGTATCACTTTTAACAAATATTTATTTACTTATNATACATGACCACAGGAAAAACCATAGCCTTGACTAGATGGACCTTAGTCGGCAAAGTAATGTCTCTGCTTTTGAATATACTATCTAGGTTGGTCATAACTTTTCTTCCAAGGAGTATGAATCTTCTAATTTCATGGCTGCAGTCACCATCTGCAGTGATTTTGGAGCCCCCAAAAATAAATTCTGACACTGTTTCCACTGTTTCCCCATCTATTTCCCATGAAGTGATGGGACTGGATGCCTTTAATATATAATATTTTTCTCTTTCTGACTTACTTCACTGACAGTTTCTAGGTTTATCCAAATAAACCTAGAAATGACCCATACGATGGAGTAATATTCCATTGTATATATGTGCCACATCTTTTTTATAATTAAATTTTATTTATTGATTTACTATTTATTTTTGGTTGCACTGGGTCTTCGTTGCTGCATTCAGGCTTTCTCTAGTTGAGAACAGGGGCTACCCGCATGCTTCTCATTGTGGTGCTTCTCTTGTTGCACAGCACGGGCTCTAGGTGCTTGGGATTCAGTAGATGTAGCACACGAGCTTCAGCGATTGCCGCTCGAGGGCGCTAGAGAGCGGGCTCAGCAGTTGTGGCACATGGCTTAGCTGCTCCATGGCATATGGAATCTTCTCCAACCAGGGACGGAACCCATGTCCCCTGCGTTGGCATGGCAGGCAGACTCTCAACCACAGGATCACCAGGAAAGTCCCTACCATATCTTCTTTATCCATTACTCTGTTGATGGGCATTTAGGTTGCTTCCCATATTCTGGCTATTGTGAACAGTGCTGCAATGAACAATGGGGTACATGTGTCTTTTTTGATTATGGTTTCCTCTGGGTATATGTTCAGTAATAGGACTGCTGGGTCACATGGTAGTTCTATTTTTAGTTTTTTAAAGAACCTCCATCTCTTCTTCTTAGTGGCTGTATCCATTTATATTCCCACCAACAGTGCAGGAGGTTCCTTTTTCTAATCAATATACAGAAATCTCTTGCATTCCTATATGCCAAGAACAAATGGTCAGAAAGAGAAATTAAGGAAACAATTCCATTTACCACTACAACAAAAAGAATAAAATACCTAGGAATAAACCTACCTAAGGAGGCAAAAGACCTGTGTACACAGAAAACTATAATACTGGGATGACCCTGAGGGATGGGATGGGGAGGGAGGTGGGAGGGGGTTCAGGATGGGGAACACATGTATACCCATGGCTGATTCATGTCAATGTATAGCAAAACCACTATAATATTATAAAGTAATTAGCCTCCGATTAAAATAAATAATTTTTTTTTTAAAAAGACTATTTGACAAAGCTACAGTAATCAAGAAAGTGTCGTACTGAATTATGGTAATCTCACAGTCCCAAGATCCTTGTCAGTTACTGCTTTAGGGAATTTTTTTAAAAAAGAAAAAAAGCAAGAAAGA
Organism: Oreotragus oreotragus; assembly: GCA_006410675.1. NCBI lineage: Eukaryota > Metazoa > Chordata > Mammalia > Artiodactyla > Bovidae > Oreotragus > Oreotragus oreotragus. The sequence goes on from SJYX01020960.1 coordinate 38,123, forward strand.
GAGAAAGAGTATGGTACTGACACAAAAAGAAACAAAACAGAAATGTAGACCAAAGGAACAGGGTAGAACACCCAGAGGTAAACCCACACACCTATGGTCACCTAATCTATAACAAAGGAGGCTGCGGTTGGTGCTGGGAAAACTGGACAGCTATGTGTAAAAGAATAAAATTACAACCTAACACCATACACAAAAATAAACTCAAAATGAATTAAAGATCTGAATGTGAGGCCAGACACTATAAAACTCTTGGAGGAAAACAGGCAGAACATTCTCTGACATAAATCGCAGCAGGATCCTTTTTGACTCACCTCCTAGAGTAATAAAAATAAACTAATGGGGTCTAATTAAACTTAAAACTTTTGCACAGCAAACAAGATGAAAAGACAACCCTCAGAATGGGAGAAAATATTTGCAAATGAAACAACTGACAAAGGATTAATCTCCAAAATACACAAATGGTTCATGTAGCTCAATATTAAAAAAAACAATCAATCCAATCAAAAAAATGGGCAGAAGACCTAAATAGACATTTCTTCAAAAAAGACATACAGATGGCCAACAAACACACGAAAAGATGTTCAGCATCACTAATTATTAGGGAAATGCAAATCAAAACTATAGTGAGGGGTCACCTCATGTCGGACAGAATGGTCATCATCAAAAAAATCTACAAACGGTAAATTCTGGAGAGGGTGCTGCTGCTTAGGGACCACAAGCCAGGCACATTTTTAAAAGAGCATAAGACCAGAAAAACAAAGCAAAGCCATCCCTAAGAAGGCATACAGAAGGCTTTTAATGAACAAATAACCTGCATTTTATGCAGCAAATGCAAGGGAGATACAGTCCCTATAAGCACTCTACATAAAAGGAATATTAGGATTTTTAAGAGCAAAGTAACTCAGTCACGGAGTTCTTCAACATCCCAGTACAAAAGATAGGGGTTAAGAAAGCTAAGTGTTCCCATTTTCTATTGTTATATAATAAACTATCCCCAAACCCAGAGGCTTACAAAAATAATTCATGTCTCTCGTGGTTCTGAGTTGATTGGACTGAGCTGGTCAGTCAAGTTTTCCATGAATTCATGATTAGGGCTGAAGACATGTGACAGAGGACTGACTGGGCTGGACACATATGTGGCTGTTTCACTCCCATGCCCAGTCCCTTGGCTGGAGTAGCGGGAACAGCTGCATATGGCAAGCTGGCCTCCTGAGCACAGTGCTCAGGGTAGTTAGGCTTCTTACATGATGGCTGGGTTACCCCAGGACAACAGTTCCCAGAGACCCCTTGGGAAGCTGCACTGTTTCTGCCCTACTCTCGTGGTTACACAGGGCCAGATTATAGGGACTGTAGGGGGCACTCCTTAAGGGCATGCACACCAGGAGGCAGGGCTACTGCAGGGTCATCTTTGGAGATTAGCAGCCATTCCCAGATAGGATCAGCAAAGCAGGGTCTAAACAAGTGGAAGTCCTAGCCAGAGCAGACGATTTTCTTGGCCATTCAGATTAAGGGCTCTTCCTTCTTCCTTAATGGAGCGTAACTGGAAATTTCAATTAAAATCCACTCATAGTATCTGTAGTTGTATATATGTTTAAGCTTATTAAATACAGTTTTCATTCCATATCATGAGCTCAGTAACTATCAACAAATCTTTATGTATTTATTTATTTTGGGGGGCCACACCCTGCATCATGCAGGATCTTAGTTCTCCAACCAGGGATTGAACTTGTGCCCTCTGCAATGGAAGGATGGAATTTTAACTACTGGATTGTGAGGGAAGTCTCAACAAATCTTTAGCTTATACACATGAAGTTCCAAGTTAAAGAACTGCTTGAGATAAGTCTCCAAATAGGATTCATGTTGCCTTAGCAACATCTGGGGACTCAGAATGGGCAAATCAGGTGTTCATTTTCCCTTTTTAGTAGCCTTGAGCACTATACTGGGTCTCAGTTCAGTTCAGTTCAGTTTAGTTGCTCAGTCGTGTCCGACTCTTTGCGACCCCATGAACCACAGCACACCAAGCCTCCCTGTTCATCACCAACTCCCAGAATCCACCCAAACCCATGTCCATCGAGTCAGTGATGCCATCCAACCATCTTATCCTCGGTCGTTCCCTTCTCCTCCTGCCCTCAATCTTTCCCAGTATCAGCGCCTTTTCAAATGAGTCAGCTCTTCACATCAGGTGGCCAAAGTACTGGAGTTTCAGCTTCAGCATCAGTCCTTCCAATGAATACCCAGGACTGATGTCCTTTAGGATAGACTGGTTGGATTTCTTTGCAGTCCAAGGGACTCTCAAGAGTCTTCTCCAATACCACAGTTCAAAATTCACTCACTAAAAATAAAGTTTAGCTACATTTTACCTAAACTCAAGGTTAAAAAGCATAGTCCCTTTAAACTTCAGACTCTGAAGTATATTTTAGGGGAGAATTTATTTGGGATAATTACCTCTAGGTTGTACAATCTGATTAACATAATCTACAACAGAGTTTAGAATCTTGGTGTACCCAGAGGCTGATTAGAATTAGATGAAACTTGATTACTCTAAAGGGTCTTAAAAAGGAAATTAATGTTAGTTAATATTCTGTGAGACTGATGAAGATGACGGCTGGGTCCAGAAACTTCCTTTCCCAGGATTCATCTGTGTGACTTCCAGACACAGTGGCAATTAAATATTGAAACCCAACCTCTCTCTGATACATGAGAAAAGCAGATGTGTATGTTCAAATACTGAGGTGCCAAAGTACTGGAGTTTCAGCTTCAGCATCAGTCCTTCCAATGAATACCCAGGACTGATGTCCTTTAGGATAGACTGGTTGGATTTCTTTGCAGTCCAAGGGACTCTCAAGAGTCTTCTCCAATACCACAGTTCAAAATTCACTCACTAAAAATAAAGTTTAGCTACATTTTACCTAAACTCAAGGTTAAAAAGCATAGTCCCTTTAAACTTCAGACTCTGAAGTATATTTTAGGGGAGAATTTATTTGGGATAATTACCTCTAGGTTGTACAATCTGATTAACATAATCTACAACAGAGTTTAGAATCTTGGTGTACCCAGAGGCTGATTAGAATTAGATGAAACTTGATTACTCTAAAGGGTCTTAAAAAGGAAATTAATGTTAGTTAATATTCTGTGAGACTGATGAAGATGACGGCTGGGTCCAGAAACTTCCTTTCCCAGGATTCATCTGTGTGACTTCCAGACACAGTGGCAATTAAATATTGAAACCCAACCTCTCTCTGATACATGAGAAAAGCAGATGTGTATGTTCAAATACTGAGGTGGTCAGAGCATGGGTGGGGGAGGTTGTTCACCTCTGAGCAACAACATTCTGCTTTTGTATCACTGAAAGGATTGTGGTTGCTCAGGAACTGTGGTCAGAAAGGAGCTACTGTTTCTTTAACCTGAAAGGCATATGGGGATTCTATTCACATTGGTTGGTACCCTACCACATATTTCCAGGAGCCCTGGAGCAGAACAATTTTCCTTTGAAAATACAATGGTTAGAAAGTGTCTATCTAGTCCATTCTAATCAGACATCTCTGAAGGTAAACTCCCAGTTTGTCAAGCAATTGAAACAGAAGTGACATATAAATGGTAACTACGTCAGTTAGAATAGTCCTCAGTAGACCTGGATTCTATTTTTTTTTCTCATCAAAGTACTTTTAACCAGGAAACAGGACACACATAATATAGAAAAAATGGACAACAAAGAATTATGTAATTTCAGCTAAACGATAAGTCAGTCCTGGGGTACAGTGTATAGCATAGTGACCATGGACTGTAGCCTGCCAGGCTCCTCTGCCCATGGAATTCTCCAGGCGAGAATAGTGGAGTGGGTTGCCATTCCCTCCTCCAGGGGATCTTCCCGACCCAGGGATTGACCCAGCGTCTCCTGCATGGCAGGCAGATTCTTTACCATCTGAGCCCACCTGGGAAGCTCATAGTTAACAATACTGTATTGTATATTTGAAAGTTGCTAAGAGAGGAGATCTTAAAAGTTCTCATCACAAGAGAAAACTGTAACTATGTGAGGAGATGGATGTTAACTAATCTATGTGGTGATCACTTTGCAGTATATACACACATCAGATCATTCTGTTGTACACCTAAAATTAATGCATGATATAGAAGAGAGGCGAAAAGCAAAGGAGAAAAGGAAATATATAAGCATCTGAATGCAGAGTTCCAGGGAATAGCAAGAAGAGGTAAGAAAGCCTTCTTCAGTGATCAATGCAAAGAAATAGAGGAAAAGAACAGAATGGGAAAGACTAGAGATCTCTTCAAGAAAATTAGAGATACCAAGGGAACATTTCATGCAAAGATGGGCTCGATAAAGAACAGAAATGGTCTGGACCTAACAGAAGCAGAAGATATAAAGAAGAGGTGGCAAGAATACACGGAAGAACTGTACAAAAAAGATCTTCACGACCCAGATAATCATAATGGTGTGATCCCTAATCTAGAGCCAGACATCCTGGAATGTGAAGTCAAGTGGGCCTTAGAAAGCATCACTACGAACAAAGCTAGTGGAGGTGATGGAATTCCAGTTGAGCT
>SJYX01020960.1:44087-67171 GCA_006410675.1 Oreotragus oreotragus
GAATGCAAGGAGATCCAACCAGTCCATTCTGAAGGAGATCAGCCCTGGGATTTCTTTGGAAGGAATGATGCTAAAGCTGAAACTCCAGTACTTTGGCCACCTCATGAGAAGAGTTGACTCACTGGAAAAGACTCTGATGCTGGGAGGGATTGGGGGCAGGAGGAGAAGGGGACAACACAGGATGAGATGGCTGGATGGCATCACTGACTCAATGGACGTGGGTGTGCGTGAACTCCGGGAGTTGGTGATGGACAGGGAGGCCTGGCGTGCTGCGATTCATGGGTCGCAAAAAGTTGGACACGACTGAGCAATTGAACTAAACTGAACTAAATGTTAATTATAACTTAATAAAAAATAATGCTTATGTTAAAAAAATATAATAATCCAATTTTGGTGTATTTATTTCATAGCTGTTATATAATGTACTTATATAATCTTCATTATCTTGTAAGAAAAATGAAATTGGGGTGATATGATAAATGTCATTATCACTCTTTTCACTTAACATAATATTAAAATACATTGTTAGGCCATGACAGTCTTGAAATTTTAAAAATATGATATTAAATGAGTATATAACATTTTACAGTATGGGTATGCCATATATTATGGGTATTTAACCTTATTTCTATCATTGAACATTTTGATATTTCCAATATTGTGGTCTATTAATAGTAAAAACATTATTAATGAGAGCCAATATTTACTAGTGTTGCACTGTACCAGGAACTGTTATCTTCATAAAAAGTCTGATCTGGTGTGGTATATTGGCCAGGGGTAAAAAAAACTGTGGCCCATGAGCCAAATCCTGTCTGCTACCTGGTTTTGCAAATCATCTTACTGGAACACAGCCAGCCCCTGTGGTGATTTACTATCTAAACCTGCTTTAATGCTATAAATGGCAGAGTTGAGTGGTTGCAACAGAGACCATATGACAAGCAAAGCCCCAAATCTTTACTACCTGGCTCCTTTCCTATCTGGCTCCTTACAGTTTGTCAACCCTTGAATTGTAAATATTCATTCCTTCCCCCTCCCCTCCTTTCCCTGCCTCACTGATGTTGGGCTTGGCCATGTGACTTGCTTTGGTCAATGTTTGTTAGTAGGTGAGACGCAAAGCAAAAGGTACAGTAAGACTTGCCTCTTATGCTTCAGGCCTTGCCGAAAGAAGAACAGGTCCAGGCAGTCCACACATTCCAGGAGAGTGAGTGACACCATAGCCCACCTGAACCAAACCCATAGCCTGGAGCCAATCTCAGCCTATAAAAGTTGAACTCCAGCTGATCTGTTGGATGTACAAGAAAGAAATAAACGCTCATTATGTGTCACTGAGTTTTGGGGGAAATTTGTTATGCAGCATTGTTGTGGTAGCTAACAGATACTGGACTTTTCCTTACTCTTAAATTTCCTTGTAAGAACTCTATGAGTGGGGACTACTCTGTTTTACAGATGGAGAAACTGAGAAACGTATGGAGAGTAAAGCAAGGCTATATGAGTGGATCGCAAAAAAATGTGGAAAATTCTTAAAGAGATGGGAAACCAGACCACTTTACCTACCTCTTGAGAAATCTATATGCAGGTTAAGAAACAACAGATAGAACTGGACCTGGAACAACACATGGTTCCAAATAGGAAAAGGAGTAAGTCAAGGCTGTATATTGTCACCCTGCTTATTTAACTCCTTTTCAGAGTACATGATGAGAATCGCTGGGCTGGAGGAAGCACAAGCTGGAATCAAGATTGCCGGGAGAAATATCAATAACCTCAGATATGCAGATGACACCACCCTTAAGGCAGAAAGTGAAGAGGAGCTAAAGAGCCTCTTGATGAAAGTGAAAGAGGAGACAGAAAAAGCTGGCTTAGAGCTCACCATTCAGCCTCTTTGCCCAATATCCTAGCGAGGCAGCAGTGGTTGCAGCTGCTCTCCGGGCTTCACTATGCTGCCCAAGGACGATAAGAAGAAGAAAGGTGCCGGAAAGTCGGCCAAGAAAGACAAAGATCCAGGGAACAAATCTGGGGGCAGGCCAAAACGAAGAAGTGGTCCAAAGGCAAATTTCAGGACAAGCTCAATAACCTAGTCTTGTTTGACAAAGCAACATATGACAAACTCTGTAGAGAAGTTCCCAACTATAAGCTTATAACTTCAGCTGTGGTCTCTGAGAGACTGAAGAGTCGTGGCTCCCTGGCCAGAGCAGCCCTTCAGGAGCTCCTTAGTAAAGGACTTATTAAACTGGTTTCACAGCACAGAGCTCAAGTGATTTACACCGGAAACACCAAGGGTGGAGATGCCCCAGCTGCTGGTGAACATGCATGAACAGGTCCCACCAGCTGTACATTTTGAAAAATAAAACTTTATTAAATAAAAAAAAAAAACTCAACATTCAAAAAACGAAGATCATGGCATCTGGTCCCATCACTTCATGGGAAATAGATGGGGAAACAATGGAAACAGTGACAGATTTTATTTTCTTGGGCTCTAAAATCACTGCAGATGGTGACTGTAGCCATGAAATTTAAAGATGCTTGCTCTTTGGAAGAAAAGCTATGACCAACCTAGACAACATATTAAAAAGCAGAGACATTACTTTGATGACAAAGATCTGTCTAGTCAAAGCTGTATTTTCTCCAGTAATCATGTATGGATATGAGAGTTGGACCACAAAGAAAGCTGAGCACCAAAGAATTGATGCTTTCGAACTATGGGGTTAGAGAAGACTCTTGAGAGTCCCGTGGACTGCAAGGAGATCCAACCAGTCCATCCTAAAGGAAATCAGTCCTGAATATTCATTAGAAGGATTGATGCTGAAGCTGAAACTCCAATACTTTGGCCACCTAATGTGAAGAACTGACTCACTGGAAAAGACCCTGATACTGGGAAAGCTTGAAGGCAGGAGGAGAAGGGGACAACAGAGGATGAAATGGTTGGATGGCATCACCGACTTGATGGATATGAGTTTGAGTAAGGTTCAGGAGTTGGTGATGGACAGGGAGGCCCGGCGTGGTGCAGTCCATGGAGTCGCAAAGAGGCGGATATGACTGAGCGACTGAACTGAATTTAAATGAACTAATACGAGTAGTAAATAGGAGAACAAAGATTTGAATTGAGGAAACTTAGCTTCAAAGTCTGTACTCTCTCTATTCTACTGCCTATTATATTAAATATATAAATACTTGCTCAAGTATTTGATTATTTTTTTCAGGAACGATTTTAGCAAGAAAATTTCTAGGTCAAAGGTTACATGGTTTTAAAAAGTTAATGATATATATTGTTACACCACTTTCCAAAAAGCTGGCAACAATTAACACTCACTGGTTTTTCAAATGCACTTTTCTCACCTACTGCAGCATCAAATTCTATAGGCAATCACAGTTTTAGTTTTGTTTACAGTTTTATTTACAGTTACAGTTTCAGAACAGTAGCCTTGAGTTTTTTTAATATGCTCTCTGAATCTTTAGCACTAGATCTGATAAAAGCTCAGGTACACATAGATCAGTAGGGCACTGAATAAGAGCTGGTGAATGATAATCTCAGGATTTATAAAACGCAGAATTTCAGGGATGTATCCAGGAAATTTATTTCAAAGTCATAATAGAAGGCAAGAGAGCTAGTCACATTTTAAAGTACCCACAAGGTAGGGATGACCTTGGTCAAATTCAGACATGTTAAGAGCTACTGTGGTTGACTACCTAAGGCCTGATTTAAGCACATTATTCTAAATAATAATTAGAAGCACGGAACAATTGAAGATGGGCCTTCAATTTATATGAGCCTGAATAAGGAGAATTGTGGCCTTCCACTGCCCATAGCTGTCTCACAGAGGACAGCGAGGTCACAGAAGCTTTCTTTTTTGGAGTGAACATCACCAACATCGGATGATCCTCTTTTCAGTTCAATAGTAAAATGTTGATGGCTGTAGCAGTTTTAAAATTAAGTATTATTTTAGAATAATTCTTAAAAATCTATTTAGAACGATAAGACCTTTTTTCAAAAATATTACACATTATGCAAACCAGATGGCCATCTCTAATTTTGAAATTTCTCAGACAGGTGTTAATCTAAAACTGCCTTCCCACTTCTCTCCTAAATTCCAAAGAAAGCTAAAAACAAAACAAAACAAAATCTATAGAAAATGCTTCAGAGACAGACGACATCTATTTTGATCATAGCGATTTTCACACAGAAGAAGAGGAACTGACTTATAAAGAAAATGCACTGGGACAGTTTCCAAATGAAAGTGTTTTCGCCTGCACTGTGGATAGTTCTGCACCTACTTGAGGCATGAGTTTGTTTGTATTTTTTTAAGCTAAGAAGAACTAGCATGTTTTAATATATTTACAGGAAGTCAGTAGAAAGAGATAACCTGAAGAGATAAGGTGTTGGCAGATTAATAGTACAAAGTTTCTGAGAGGTGAGAAGAGAGGAGACCCAGAACAGAGATGAAGAGAGCGACTCCACTGTGCCCAAAGGAAAGAAGGAAAGGAGTGTGCACGTGTGTGTGTGAGTGTGTGTGTGTGTGTGTGTGTGTGTGTGTGTGGCTCCGAGTGGTCAGCTGGGATCATTTCTATCAGATGACTTAAGTTTTCCCTGTCTTCGAGAATTAAGGAAGAGAGAAACCTAAAACAGAGAAATTACTGTAACCTAGATTCATTCTTGCAACTGATCTGAACTTATAAACATTTCAAACATACAGAAAAATTGTCTGTAGAGAAAAATAGAAGGGGGAGAGAGATTAATTGGGAAATTGGGACTGACATGTAAACATAACTATATATAAAATAGTTATATTTTATATAGGACCTACTGTATAGCACAGGAAACTCTACTCAATACTCTGTAATGACCTATATGGGAAAAGAATCTAAAAAAGAATAGACATATATATAACTGATTCACTTTGCTGTACAGCAGAAACACAACATTGTAAATCAACTGTACTCAATAAAAAATTTTTAAAGAGGAAAACAGAGAAAAATGACATAAAAGGTAGCTCCGTATCTACCACTAAATGTAAACAGATGTCAATAGTTTGCCATATTAATTTGAAACTCTCTTTTAAGAAGAAATACAATGTTATGACCAAACCTAACTCTCTCCCTTTATATTCATTATCTTAACTTTCATCCTCAGAGGGAATCATTATCTATCTTTCCCATGTATATTTTTGCATTTTGCTACGTGAAGTACCAAGTTATATATGATACATGGTGCTATATGCTTTATACTGTGAAGCACACAAAAATATAATAAAAGCTGCATATCAAAATGAGGTGCCCAGGAAAACACATGTGTTAAAAGTCAAAAGGGCCAGGGCTGGTTCTCTGACATCAATCCCCAGTAAAATGGGGTTACTAGAGAGGGAGGATTTTGCAAGAGGTTTCTTTGAAGAGATGTAATGCTCTCCTATAAATACTCTTGAAAGGAAGGGTAGGGTTGATCCTTCCTTGCCCCAAGCCTAGAGAGAGGGGCTTCCACAGGACAACTCACTAGCTCAAAGCATACACTCAGGAGCTGGACTGGACTCCACTCTAAGCCTGAAGAATTTTCAAATGAATATGTTTTAATTGTGTGAGGAGGCAGAGCAGAGGGAGACCCATCAGATTTCAACAAGCAAACTGAGCACCCCCCAAAATTAGAATAGGACGATTTCTTTGCATCTGCTTTTCAACTACAGTCACTTAAAGTGACTACAGTTTAGGGGGAAAAGGATAAGGATGAGTCAATTACTTTAGATGGAACTTCATTTACAAAAAATAAGGAATCAATGAGTACATTATTTTCAGAGTTTATAAATCACTCACCCTAGAAGAGCATTCCCTTCATACAGTCTATGAAACTAAAACAGAAGTCTTTGACTTTTTTATAGCAAGTAAATCATGAGTGGTTTCAGGCAAGTCAAGCAGTTTAGAGATTGGCAGGATTCTTTCAACATGAGTAAGAACCAAAGGCAAGTTCCTTTTTGTTCAAAGCTCTTGTTGATTCAGAGCAAATACATACTCAGTTTAATCAAACATTTTCAACATGTGGGTGTTTGAAAAATTTTATCAGTAGTTTGCTCTTAAAATTCTCACCTAATCACAAATCCTCATGCCACAAAGCCACTGAAAGTATTCTTATTGATTCATCATAAAAATTATAATTCAATGTTTCTCAAAGCATAATCCATTGTTCTTTTGAATCAAAATCAGCTGATTTTTTTAAAATGCAGGTTGCCAGGACTTACCCCCAGATCTGGGGCTTCCCTGGTGGCCCCATGGAAGACTCTGCCTGCAAGGCAGGAGATCCAGGTTCAATCCCTGGGTCTGGAAGATTCCCCTGGAGAAGGAAATGGCTACCTACCCCAGTAATCTTAGCTGGAGAATTCCATGGACAGAGGAGCTTGGCGGGCTACAGTCCATGGTGTCACAAAGAGTTGGGACATTTCTGAGCAACTAACACTCACCCACCCCACCACACACTCCCAGATCTACTCAATCAGAATCCTTACAGATGAAGCTTGGGAATATGCATTTTAAAAGTTCCCCAAATTATTCATGTTAAATCTGGGGGGAAAGAGTTCTAGACACAAGCTAAATAAATAGTAACCTCTCAGGAAACCCCGGTCTAGTTTATTAAAATGGAACTATTTCATTAAACCATAAATGATTATTATAAGTTGTAGTAGTTATTATTAATAAAAGGAATATACTACAGATCTTAAAATTAGAACCAATAATTTAGTTATTTAAAATTGGATTTCAATTTTGTATGCTTTTTATTTTGAGATAATTATGTAATCATATGCAGTTATAAAAAATAATACAGAGATCCCTTTGCCAAGTTTTCCCAATAGTAACATTTTGCAAAATTATAATATCACAATCATGATAATGATAGAATCTACTGATTTTGGGATCTGCTATTTTACTTGCATTCATTTGTATGTGTGTCAATGTATTTAGTTCCATTTAGTTTTATTACATGTAGTTTTGTGTCTCCACTACAATAGTCAAGCACACACCAATTCCATCACTACAAAGATCTCCATGCTGCACTTTTATAACCACATTCACTTTTATCCCCTCCTCTGATTCCTTGGCAGCCATGAAGTATGTATATACAGTATCACAGTTTCTTTAATCATTTACTTAATGAAGGATATCTGGACTGATTCTAGCTTTAGAGTATTACAAAATGAAGGTGCTGTGAGCATTCACTGACATGTTTTTGTATGCAAAGAAGTTTCCATTTCTCTGGAATAAATGATCCAAAATGTATTGCTGGGCTCTATGGCAGTTACATGTTTAGATTTTTAATGAATCTGCCAGCCTATTTTCTAGAGTGGCTACACCATTTTACATTTCCACCGCAACGTATGAGGATCCAGTTTCTCTGCATTCCTATCAACATTTGGTGTCATCACTGACCGATTTCAATTTGTTTTCATGACACCACTGCACATTTTAATAATGAGGAATGATATGTATCAAGATACTTATTAGAAATAGCAATGGATTTAGGATAAAACTGTTTAAGTTTCTGCCCCATTCCCATCACTGACTAACATGACCAATAGATTTGTGGATGTTAATTTTTTAAATTATGATTTAAAACTTACAAATGATATATATGTATATATTAAAAATATATCAATATTTACATGTATGTCAAACATTCACGGACTTTTTAAAATAAGACAATACACATCTCATACCTCTAAAGAATTCCCTTTGTTGTAAAGGGAAAAAGGCAGAGAAAAAAGTTTTCTATGAAAATATAGATGTAATTTTCAAAATACTATAGGATATTAGATACCTGTAAAAATGTTTCACCTGCTTGAACCTTCAAGTTCTAAAACCTCCTTCTCCAAGACTTGATGAGTTCAAAGGTCTAGAACTTACAATTCAATTCCCTCAAATTTTCTCCAAAACCCGTGACCATGAAAATCTAAAAATCTGAGACCAGCTTTTATAATCTAAAATAAGCACTAATTGTTTTTTGCTCTAGACATACATTATATTACTAGACACAATATTAAGTGTACATGTATATCGGAAGCCATAGAGTTAATTAGGCCATTATTTCCAGCCACCTTGCTCATGCTAAAACACTCCGCATTTCTCAGTAAAGGGTAAAATTCAACACTAATCCACCATAATCCTGTGGCTTACACAGTTTGTTTCCAAGTTCCTCAACTGGTGTAAGAGACAGAGTTACAGGTAGGTTAAAATACTGATGGCCTCAACCTCATGTCAGTCACCTCTAGTTGACAGTAGCCCTGTCTGTTTGCCATAGTGCTTTACAAATGTTCATTCTCTTTTACGCCACAATATGAAAAAAAAAAAAAATAGAGAGAAGAAATACCAGTCCATTCATCTGTCTTCTTAGTTGAAGAACATTTCTGTTTTGAGACTACTACAAAGATAGATTCTGAGTTAGTAAATAAAAAGTAGCAAAAATATCCAATTTATTATCCCCTTTCTATCAATTAGGGTGAAAATAGGATTCCCTGTCTGTTCCATGACTTATTTTTGTAAGTGAATTCAGTTCAGTTCAGTTCAGTCGCTCAGTCGTGTCTGACTCTTTGCAACCCCATGAACCGCAGCACGCCAGGCCTCCCTGTCCATCACCAACTCCCGGAGTTCACTCAGACTCACGTCCATCGAGTCAGTGATGCCACCCAGCCATCTCATCCTCTGTCGTCCCCTTCTCTTCCCACCCCCAATCCCTCCCAGCATCAGAGTCTTTTCCAGTGAGTCAACTCTTCCAATGAGGTAGCCAAAGTACTGGAGTTTCAGCTTTAGCATCATTCCTTACAAAGAAATCCCAGGGCCGATCTCCTTCAGAATGGATTGGTTGGATCTCCTTGCAGTCCAAGGGACTCTCAAGAGTCTTCTCCAACACCACAGTTCAAAAGCATCAATTCTTCAGCGCTCAGCCTTCTTCACAGTCCAACTCTCACATCCATACATGACTACTGGAAAAACCATAGCCTTGACTAGATGGACCTTAGTCGGCAAAGTAATGTCTCTGCTTTTGAATATGCTATCTAGGTTGGTCATAACTTTTTTTTTTTTTTTTGGTCATAACTTTTCTTCCAAGGAGTAAGTGTCTTTTAATCTCATGGCTGCAATCACCATCTGCAGTGATTTTGGAGCCCCCCAAAATAAAGTCTGACACTGTTTCCACTGTTTCCCCATCTATTTCCCATGAAGTGATGGGACCAGATGCCATGATCTTCGTTTTCTGAATGTTGAGCTTTAGGCCAGCTTTTTCACTCTCCTCTTTCACTTTCATCAAGAGGCTTTTTAGTTTCTCTTCACTTTCTGCCATAAGGGTGGTGTCATCTGCATAGCTGAGGTTATTGATGTTTCTCCTGGCAATCTTGATTCCAGCTTGTGTTTCTTCCAGTCCAGCGTTTCTCATGATGTACTCTGCATAGAAGTTAAATAAGCAGGGTGACAATATACAGCCTTGATGCACTCCTTTTCCTATTTGGAACCAGTCTGTTGTTCCATGTTAAATAATCTCTAAAATTTCTTCTGGCACCATGAAAAGTAAACTACTTTACTGAAATGACACAAAAGGGCAACATAATGTAATAATATTACATATAAGATATTATGTATTTGGAGGTCTCAACTACTCTGATTTGTAACCCCCATTCTGGCCAAGACTTTGGTTTTGCTCCTTTCTGCCTATCTTCTCTGATTCATATTTTTCTTACTCCTCCCGCCAGGACCTCCTTCCTATTTTGCCAGACTCAGAAAATAAAGAACAAATCAACAATGCCATTCTGGAAAGAGGCAGAAAACTGGTAAGAAGTCTCCAAACCCAATGTACACACAAATAGGATGTCCTCTCACACACCATTGAGGTGTTTGGGGAAAACATACAATTTTTTTGAAATCAAAGAAAATCAGTGAAATGATTGCTAGAATATGAACAGAATATAATACACATAGATACTATATCCTATCATTTCTATCTCTCATTTGTCTCTCTGACTTCCAATTTGGGAAATGTAAAGGGATAGAAAAAGGTAGGAGCAGAAGGCAATGGATGGAGAAGGATAAAAACGGGTACCTGAAACAGTACCTGGCACATCTGAGGTGAGCAATAAATACCTAGTGAGTTACTTGGATTACAGGAATGAAAGAAGAAAACATTTTTTTAATGTGGCAATGAGGAAAAATCATAAAAGGTGCTAAACCATGACTTGACCTAAATCTTTGTATTGTCAACACCTTTTTTTTCTTGGCCTCACCCTTGTGGCTTGTGGGATCCAACTTCCCCAGCACGGCCCCCTGTCGTGGAACCGGGGAGGCCTAGGCACTAGACCACTAGAGGGATGTCCCAACACTTCAGAACAGTAAACATTAGGGAGCAGCAAGGGAGTGAGGCAGCAGGGATGTGGCAAAGGTGGTTCGGACAGGAAAGAGATCTCACTGAAGACTCCCATACACCCTGCAGCACTTCTAACCGTGGTGATCCCAGCGTTCACAGCCCAGGTCTCTACTGTTCTTCACCTTCCTTTACTCTCACAGCCTGCTGCCATGCCACAGCGGCAGACGTATCTCCACCACCCATATTCAGGGCAGCAGGGCTGGGGACCCTGGAGGCATATCCATGCCCTAAACATGAGTACTGTATTTATTTAATACTTACAGACTTCAGAACTATGTCAAAGGAGTTTATCAAACAAAAAGGAAAAAATTCACACACACCTTTATAATCTCTCTCTGGAAAATTAAAGGAAGAAAATATCATTACTAATTACTGAGAGTTAAAAAAAAAAGCCAAAATATAGCCTGCTGAGGAAAATATTACAATGACTTCATTTCACTTAGAGACAATGGACACAAGGCAATTTCCAGTTTTCTCTGACATCATTGTCAGTAAGAGTAACTGGCATCTATTCAATGTTTACCACACTTCAAGCCCTGCGTTAAGAGCTGGAAGGGATGTCAAAAGAGCATCATGGAACTCATTTATTACTGGTAAGAGTGTAAAATGGTGTGGCCAGTTGGGAAAGAGATCCTCAAAAAGTTAAAACATAGACTTGTGATAAGACCCAGCAATTCCATACCTACTGTATAACCAAAAAACCTGAAAACAAATGTCCACACAAAAATTTTTACACAAATGTTCAAAGCAGCATTACTCACAACAGTTTCACACACACAATGGAAACAATCCAAATGTGTATCAGCTGGTGAATGGATAAACAAAATGTGGAGTACTATACAATGGAACATTAATATTCAACTATAATAAGGAATGAAGCACTGATATGGGGTATAACATGGATGAATCTTGAAATCCACTATGCTAAATGAAAGAAGACAGACACGAATCACACATATTTACATGAAATGTTTAGAATAGGCAAACCCATAAAAACAGAAAGTAGACTAATGGTTGCCAGGGGCTGGCAGGAGAGAAGAAGGGGGTGTGGCTGCTTAATGGGATACTTTTAAAAATGTTTTAAAAATAGGTAATAGTGATTGATGGTTGTGCAAATCTGTAAATATACTAACAACTACTGATTGTGTGCTTAAAAAGGCTGAGTTTTATAATATGTGAATTTTATCTCAGTAAAGAGGTTACTGGATTTGATCCATCTTTAGTAATCAAACCACAACTACTTTCTTAAAGATTTCTAAGAATGGAATCTACAGACTTCTGCACAAGGTCATTCTGGTATCATATGCCCTGAGAATGTTCCTTTTTATAACTTTTCTAAGAAAGTAGATGTTGCCTTCTTTCCTAGGGGGTAATTCTCTTGGTTAGTGAAATAGAGAGGGAAGAGGCTCAGATTCTGGAGTCTTTGCTGCAAAAGTCCCCAGAACAATAATAATCTGAATTAACTGACAATTTGAAACTCTCAAAATTTCCAATCTTATCTCCTGAAAAAACGTTCAATAAAATTTTAAAATTCACCCTTAGTTCCACTGAACTACAACAGCTGTTTTCATTTGTCCATTTCCTTCTAGCTACCCACATGTAATTCATCTTATACACAGCTATAATCAGTGTATATATTATTTTGTATTCTTTTTCTCATTATAACGTAAACATGCTATGTTGTTAATATCATTTTCTATAATAATAATTTTCAGTGTTGCAATAATATGCCATGATGTATTATTATTTTCCTAACTTTCCCCTAATGTTGATATTAAAGTCTTCTTTCCCTAATTTTTCTGTGTGTAGACAGGCTTTGTGTAGATTTTTATATTTTCCTTCTTTTGAATTGTTTCCTTAGGCTGCTTCTCAACAGTAGAGCTTCCGGGTCGGACAACAGGAACATTTTTATGGCTCTTGCTTTCTAAACTAGTATGAGGCTTTCAATATTATTTTGCACTATGGAGTCTGTGTGTCTGTGTGTATAGATATAGATAGGGTAACAGACCTGAACTGGTACTGAAGGCCCTACTACTGAATTTAGTTTTTCAAACTGGGTCTTCTTTACTTTTTATTATGAAAATAGTAAACTTATAAAGTATTCAAATTGAAAGTGAAAAGTTCCCCTATCCTTTTGGAGGATTGACTATAACACATCACCTTGTAAATTTGAGTTTGCCTAAGTGTGACAATTAAGGAAACAATTGCTTCTTGGAGAGAAACCTTGAAGGGAAACCTTCTTGGAGACAAACCTAGACAGTGTATTAAAAAGCAGATATATTACTTTGCCAACAAAGGTCTGTGCAGTCAAAGCCATGGTTTTTCTAGTAGTCACGTACAGATATGAGAGCTGGACCATAAAGAAGGCAGAGTGCTGAAGAATTGATACTTTTGAACTGTGGTGTTGGAGAAGACTCTTGAGAGTCCCTTGGACTGCAAGGAGATCCAACCAGTCAATCCTAAAGGAAATCAACATTGAATATTATGTTGGAAGGACTGATGCTGAAGCTCCAATACTTTGACCACCTAACGCAAAGAGCTGACTTGTTGGAAAAGACTCTGATGCCAGGAAAGATTGAGGGCATGAGGAGAAGAGGGTGACAGAGGATGAGATAGTTGAATGGCATCATCAATTCAATGGACAGGAACTTGGGCAAACTCTGGGACATGATGAGGGACAGGGAGGCCTGGCGTGCTGCAGTCCATGGAGTTGCAAAGAATGGGAAATGACTTGGCAACTGAACAACAACAAAAAAGTGTGAAATGTGATTTAATGATCCAAGGCTCCACGACGGTTCACATAAAGACCCCAGGAGCTGACAAAAATTCACCTGAGCTCTATGAAAGGAAAGAATTTCTGAGTAGAGGGAGAGGGCTATGGGGATATGAGCCCTAGCGAAACAAGGAGAAGAGTAAATGCATTCCACCAGGAAAAAGGCAGAAGCATGGTGCGTTTCTGAAAGTAATAAGATGAAAGGAGAATCTAAGATAACCCCTGTGTAGTCTGGACAAAGAGTAACTTGGCAGAAACACAGGGACTCATTTCATACAAATAATAAACAATCTCTAAGGCAAACTGAATACCTAAAAGTATAAAAATAAGATTAGTGGAAAACAAAGACTTAACACAGGCTCATGTCACCAGTAGAGAATAAGAAAACAAATTTATTATAAAGAAAAAATAAATTTGTCTCCTGCTTATACTATAAAGCTCAAAGAGGATTATTTGTTGGTCTAACTAGAAGATCATTTCTTGACTGTAAGACTATAGAATATCAGAGGTTTTTAACTTACAAATACATTCCTCAATTTTGCATATTCTATGCTCAGCTAGCTTTGATGGAAATTGTTTTTAAACCCCAAATCAGGTTGTCTCTTTATAATTCACACTTTCCTAATCATTTCTATAACTCATCTAGAATGTGCTTATTCAGACACAGAAAACAAACTTACAGTTACCAAAGGGTAAAGGGGGTGGGGGTGGGATAAGTTAGGAGTTTGAGGTTAGATACACAATTACTATACATAAAACAGATAAACAAGGTCCTGTTGTATAGCACAGGGAGCTACATTCAGTATCTTGTAATAAACCATAATGAAAAAGAATGTGTATGTATATGTATATGTATAATTGAATCACTCTGATGTACACCAGACACCAACACAACATTGTAAATCAACTACTGTTGATGTTGAATCACTGTCTTTGCAACCCTATGGACTGTAGCCCACCAGACTCCCCTGTCCATGGGATTTCCCAGGCAAGAATACTAGAGTGGGTTGCCATTTCCTTCTCCAAGGGATCTTCCTGACCCAGAGATTGAACCCATGTCTCTTGCATTGGCAGGCGGGTTCTTTACCACTGAGTCACCAGAATAGCCCAACTATAATTTAATTTTAAAAAGCAAAAATATTGTGCTTTATATACTATCTTTACAATTTAAGTGAAGTCGCTCAGTCGTGCCCGACTCTTTGCGACCCCATGGACAGTAGCCTGCACCAAGCTCCTCCATCCATGGGATTTTCTAGGCAAGAGTACTGGAATGGGTTGCTGTTTCCTTCTCCAGGGAATCTTCCCGACCCAGGGATTGAACCCAGGTCTTCCGCATTGTAGACAGACGCTTTACCGTCTGAGCCACCAGTCTGTACTAGTTTGTAGACTGCTTGGTAAGGACTCTGAACTGTCTGTGTGGGTAAATTCTTTATCCTCAATATGGAACATCAAATCTACGAAGCATATTCTTTTCATTCTTATTCATCCATACAATGAATACTAAACTACAGCTAGATGATCACAGAACCCCACTTAATTCTGTGATGGAAATGGATGGAAATTTGCCATGTAATGACTTCACACTTGGATTATTAATACCACCAGCCATACTGGAGATGACCATTCTCTTCACTAAAAAGTGTGCCAAACATAAAAGGACTTAGCACTCAAAATATTGCCTATTACCCTAGTTCCATCTCACCCCATCCCCATTCTACTAAACTTTACGTTGAAGAGATAGATACCCAAGTAGTATTGTTTCTGGAACACATGATGCTTCTTTACATCTCAAGGCCTTTGGATATGCTCCTTCTTTGTTTGGCTTCCCAGGTGGCGCTAGTGGTAAAGAACCCATCTGCCAATGCAGGAGACATAAGAGACGTGAGTGCAAGTTCAATCCCTGGAGTGAGCAGATCCCCTGGAGGAGGAAATGGCAACCCACTCCAATCTCCTTGCCTGGAGAATCCCATGGACAGGGGAGCCTGGCAGGCTACAGCCCATGGGGTCGCAAAGAGTCCAACACAACTGAAGTGACTCAGCCTGCAAGCATCTTTCAACCACCTGAGCATCTGTTGTGTCTTTTTATCCCTTGCTGCTGCTGCTGCTAAGTCGCTTCAGTCGTGTCCGACTCTGTGCGACCCCATAGACGGCAGCCCACCAGGCTCCCCAATCCCTGGGATTTGCCAGGCAAGAACACTAGAGTGAGTTGCCATTTCCTTCTCCAATGCATGAAAGTAAAAAGTGAAAGTGACATCACTCAGTTGTGTCCAACTCTTAGTGACTCCATGGACTGCAGCCCACCAGGCTCCTCCATCCCTTACAACTCACTTAAAAGTCACCTCCTGCAAGATCTGCCCAAGTCCACCCTAAGAATTCTATGATGTTTTCTTCCATGCTATTTCTATATCTGTAATAAAATTTTACTGTTGCACTGAGTAGAATTTACTGAAGAAAGAAAAAAAAATCTCTTTGCATACATTTACTCCATTAGACATAATTTCAGACACAATAAAAATTTATCCAGAAAAGGAATGGGAGGAAAGAATGGAGAAATGGAGGGAGGGAAACCCAAAGAAACTTCTAGATCTCTGCTGTGCAGGAACCATGTCTTATTCATCTCCATATCTCCATGGGGCTGGGCATTACTAGGACATACAGGGCTTCATTCAATGTTTGATTAATTAATTTGACATAAATCTTAAAGCAAAAAACAATGAATCACCTTGGCAAGAAAGTCTTATCAAAGGAAGAACTTCCATTAATTCAAACAAGGTATTATTCAAATCAAATCAATTGTGGAACATACAAGCACACTGGGGGCCCAGCCTGAGATACTATGGAATCTTAGTGCCAAGAACAAAGCGAGACGCTCAGAGCCATGAGACAAGATTCTTTCCCTGAAAGGGCCCATAGTTTAGATGGGGAATTAAGTTTATAAAAAGATAATTACCATATAATATAGTAAGAACTATATCTAGACATATTCAGAGTACCACGGTACAAGGAAGAGATGTATACCACCGATATGGAGGTAATGGTGGGGGCAGGCATGACTCAGGGAAAGACTTCCTGGAGGAGACAGTCCCAGGCTCAATCCTACACAATCACAACATGTCTTAATATGTTTGGGTGGGTTGGTCCATGAAGGGGTTACTTGTTCCATGGTTCATTCTCCTAAGAATGAACTCCTCGTGAGAGAAAGTGGATCCTAGAACATAAGGCAGGGTAACATCAATGGGTTATGCTGGTGAGGCAGGCAATACGGTCTCAAATTGAAGCAGACAAAGAACAAGAAATAAGAAATAGAGGACTTCCCCAGGTGGCCTAGAGGCTAAGACTCTGAGCTCCCAATGCAGAGGGTCTGTGTTTGATCCCTGGTCAGGAACTAGATCCCACATGCTGCAAATTAGAATTTGCATGCTACAAATAAGTGTTTGCATGCTGCAACTAAGATCCAGCACAGCCAAAGAAATAATATTAAAGAAGATCTAGGCCCCAGAGATGCTGTACATCAGAGCATGGGGTGGCAGAATATTTTACCATGGCAGCCAGAGTGTACAAGGAAGAAAGTGGGTGTGGGAGGTGGTGGTAGAAAGGAAAACATTCACAGAACACGAGCTGGGGGAAATGGCTACATACAAAGTAGCCTAAAGAACTTTACTCCAGAGCAGACGGAACTGTCTCTGGGGACTCTCTGAACTAGTTGGGAAAGAATCTGAAGGAAGCCACAGTTTCCACACTGGGAGGCTAATGCACAGCCAAAGAAATATTTACTTGCTGCTGTTATGGGCACTTTATTATTTTAAATACCAGGATCCTTTGCCCTATGTTGCATAAGAAAAGTATGAGACCCGATTCCAGCCCGCAAGGAGTTTACAATTGTGTTGAGAAAGCAATTATGTGTGTCAGTTTTTAAGTGCTATAGAAACACACTCAGGATGGAAAAATTGTGAAAGACTTCTCAGAAAAACAGGGAATGACACTAGAATGCAAAGATAACAATATGGACCAAGTCCTAAATATAGTTACAGAAAATATATGCGTAAAAAAATGTGAAGTAAAATAAGGTAGCATAAACAGGCTTGAGATTTTTTTTTTTAAATAAGCAATTTTTCATTTTCTGAGTGCCCTTGCAGATAGGAAAGTGGGAACCCAGGGAATATAGACTCAGCCACCGAGTCTTGGGTAGAAAGTCTCAGGAGTAAAAACACAGTTTGGAGAAAAACCAGGTCCTCAGGGTTGGGTGGTATGTAAGAAGCTGATCTAAGGTGAAGGAGCTACAAGAATCTGATGGACAAGTAGGTCTGGGAAGGTGTATGGAAGCATTTCCTGACTCAGGAGTAGCACTTAGAACTTTCCAAGGAATCCTCAAGCAAGAGGTAAGCTGTTATCTGTTGGTTCCCAGACCCCAAAGAGGGCACCTGAACTCAATCTCCTGTGCTGCCTGGTCTTGGCACATGGAACTGTCTAGAGATGGCAAGGCAGTAGACTTCTGATTCTCTCTTCAGATAACTGAGAAGGGGCATGGTGAGCTTCTTTTCTTTTCCTTTAATTCAGCTTTTCTTCTCTTTAAAATAATTTTATGATGCTGTGAAAGTGCTGCACTCAATATGCCAGAAAATTTGGAAAACTCAGCAGTGGCCGCAGGACTGGAAAAGGTCAGTTTTCATTCCAATTCCAAAGAAAGGCAATGCCAAAGAATGCTCAAACGACCGCACAATTGCACTCATCTCACACGCTAGTAAAGTAATGCTCAAAATTCTCCAAGCCAGGCTTCAGCAATACGTGAACCATGAACTCCCTGATGTTCAAGCTAGTTTTAGAAAAGGCAGAGGAACCAGAGATCAAATTGCCAACATCCACTGGATCATGGAAAAAGCAAGAGAGTTCCAGAAAAACATCTATTTCTGCTTTATTGACTATGCCAAAGCCTTTGACTGTGTGGATCACAATAAACTGTAGAAAATTCTTCAAGAGATGGGAATACCAGACCACCTGACCTGCCTCTTGAGCAATCTGTATGCAGGTCAGGAAGCAACAGTTAGAAATGGACATGGAACAACAGACTGGTTCCAAATAGGAAAAGGAGTAGGTCAAGCCTGTATATTGTCACCCTGCTTAACTTCTATGCAGAGTACATGATGAGAAACTCTGGGNGATCTAGGCCCTTAAATCTATTTCTCACTTCCACTGTATAATCATAAGGGATTTTATAAAAGCAGAATAAAAAAATTCTCTATTTGTTATAGTCATCCTTTAACTTCATATCATCTCCAGATATTATCTCTATTCCCCTTCATAAGAGAAGTTAATGAAGGAGTTGTCCATGTTTATTCTCTTTATTTTGTATGTCATTCAGAATTCAACCAGGGGAGCAGAGCCAGTTATGTGTGAATGTGTTCTGTATATGTTACCTTGAACTCAGTTACTCAATTCTATAAGCTGATTAAGTTGTTTCAGTAATGCTACCACTTCCCCCTTGTCTGGGCTGGAAATTGAAGGGGGAGGTAGTCAGGGAGGGAAGGTCATGATCAGGCTTAAATCCCCAAACATGAGCTAGAACTCTACAAAGACATGTTGAAATCCGTGTAGTTTCTTGCTTGCCTCTGTCCTTGCTGATAAGGATAACCTGAAGAAATCGGAGCCTCTGTCACAAAGCTAAGCATACACAGCTGGTCAGGAAAGCTAAAGAATTTCAAGAAAGTAGAGCAACTATAGGCCTGACTGGTGCTTCACACCAGTGGGGTAAGTCAGCAGATCCATAATAAGTGTGTGAGCTACAAAATAGGTGCAGCTTGCCTTCTGGCTTTCAAATCTGTCCCCCTCCCCCACCAATCTCCCTACTTGCTCACTCAAATAGAAATATACAATAAAGGAAATTCTGGGAAATCTAGTTCAGCCTTGCTTGGCTGACACATTGCAAAAACGATCCCAATTCTCAATGCACATCATTCCAATTCTCAATACACTCAACTCCAACATAAAAGTTAGTTTTCTCTACTATCACTACTCTGAGATTGATTTCTGTTCTGATTTTCCAAGACCTCTCAGCAGCTTTTCATATGGTTGTTGATTTAAGTAACTGATTAGAATTGAAATTTTGAAGAAGGACTAAAGATTAGGATTCTTTCTGATACTTATAAACTCCTTCACTGTGCATGGAAAGAGAAATGATTGCCCAAGAGAAATTTTCAGCTAGTGGTGCCAGAAATTATGTTTCTCATCCAAGATAAAATGAAAAACAATGTCGACCTTTTATTATCTTCCCAGAAATATGCCAGAATGATACATAAGCATATTCTAATATATAAGACAATTAATATATCATATTCCCTTTTTTGAATTCAAATATAGGACAATCCTGAGAACTGTCTGTAATAGACTATGGGTTGTGTCTGAAGCTAGAATTGTATACCTCCCTTAAAGTCAATATATTGACAAGTTCAGGCTGAAATTGTTATTCAGATGTTGCAGCAGTTGGCATAAAGTGTTACTTAGCAAAAGTTTCTTACAATATATTTCAAAAATGAACTCAGAAAAATAATACAATTTTCCCAAAGAGGTCTACACAAAGAAATAATTATTATTCCAAAGCATTGTCTTTCAATGAAAAGCTAACAACTTTTGTAACAAACAATATTTAACAAAAAGTGTATAAAATACCTCACTCATGTTATTTTTTCTTTCATGAAATTGTCTCTTTACTCCATTTCTTTACATTATACTTTGTAAGTATACATTATGCTTGCATTTTTTCAAATGCATAATTAATCCCATTTTTTAGAAATATGGAGTTCAGAGGGAAAAGAAGCCATTAAAATAGACTCCGTTCAGTTGAGTTCAGTTCAGTCACTCAGTCATGTCCACTAAATTACATTATATATAGGCTTCTCTCATAGCTCAGTTGGTAAAGAATCAACTGCAATGCAGGAGACCCTGATTCGATTTCTGGGTGGGGTAGATCCCCTGGAGAAGGGATAGGCTACCCACTACAGTATTCTTGGGTTTCCCTTGTGGCTCAGCTGGTAAAGAATCTACCTGCAACATGGGAGACCTGGGCTTGATCCTTGGGTTAGGAAGATTCCCTAGAGAAGGGAAAGTCTACCCACTCCAGTATTCTGGCCTGGAGAATTCCATGGACTATATAGTCCATGGGACTGCAAAGAGTCGGACACGACTGAGCAACTTTTACTTTCACTTTCTTTTCATATTATATATGTGTGTGTATATATATGTATACACATATAAAATAATATATACACACCTAAGTATGTGAATGTGCATATGTAAGTACTTGCAATGAGCTATAATAATATAGTGAAGTATATAATATACTTCAGTTCAGTTCAGTTCGGTTGCTCAGTCATGTCCGACTCTTTGCAACCCCATAAATGGCAGCATGCCAGGCCTCCCTGTCCATCACCAACTCCTGGAGTCTACTCAAACTCATGTCCATCAAGTTGGTGATGCCANTACTTGCAATGAGCTATAATAATATAGTGAAGTATATAATATACTTCAGTTCAGTTCAGTTCGGTTGCTCAGTCATGTCCGACTCTTTGCAACCCCATAAATGGCAGCATGCCAGGCCTCCCTGTCCATCACCAACTCCTGGAGTCTACTCAAACTCATGTCCATCAAGTTGGTGATGCCATCCAGCCATCTCATCGTCTGTCATCCCATTCTCCTCCTGCCCACAATCGTATATAATATAATATAGTGAACAATACTATATATATTATATAATATATAATGCTATGTGTATATATATGTATATATATATACTCATGTTGGGCTTCCCTGGTGGCTCAGATGGTAAAGAATCTGCATGCAATGTTGGGAGACCTGGGTTCGAACCCTGGGTTAGGAAGATCCCCTG
The DNA here is from genome assembly GCA_006410675.1 of Oreotragus oreotragus. Lineage (NCBI taxonomy): Eukaryota > Metazoa > Chordata > Mammalia > Artiodactyla > Bovidae > Oreotragus > Oreotragus oreotragus. The sequence goes on from SJYX01020960.1 coordinate 65,121, forward strand.
GAGTAGGGCATGGCAACCCACTCCACTCCAGTATTCTTGCATGGAGAATCCTCATGGACAGAGCAGCCTGGTGGGCTACAGTCCATGAGGTTGCAAATAGTCAGACATGACTGAGCGACTAAGCACATATTTATGCTGTTGTTGCTTACTTGCCAAGTCCTGTCTGACTCCTTTGCAACTGGATGGACTATAGACCTCCAGGTTCCTCTGTGCATGGGAAACCCAGGTAAGAAGACTGGAGTGGGTTGCCATTTCCTACTCCAGGGGATCTTCTTGACCCAGGGATTGAACCCATGTCTCCTAATTTGTCAGGTCAATTCTTTACCATTGACCCACCAGGAGAGCATAAAAGTCAGAAATGGTAAGGACCTGACAGAATCAGAAATGGTTAAGAACACGTGGGAAAAATACAGAGAAGAACTATACAGAATAGATTTTAATGACCTGGATAATCATGAGTCTGTGGTCACTTACCTAGAGCCATACATCCTGCAATGAGAAGTCAAGTTGGACTTAGGAGGTATTACTACAAACAAAGCTAATGGAAGTGATGGAATTCCAATTGAGCTATTTAAAATCCTAAAAGATGGTGTTGCTAAATGATAAAAATATGATGTTGCTGGCACTCAATATGCCAGCAAATTTGGAAAACTCAGCAGTAGCCACAGAACTGGAAAAGGTTAATTTTCATTCCAATCCCAAAGAAAGGCAGACCAAAGAATGTTCCAATTACCATACAATTGTGCTCATTTTACATGCAAGCAAGATTATGCTCAAAATTCTTCAAGCTAGGCTTCATCAGTATGTGAACTGATAACTTCCAGATGTACTATCTGGGTTTGGAAGAGACAGAGGAACCAGAGATCAAATTGCCAATATTCACTGGATCATGAGGAAAGAGAGTTTCAAAAGTCATCTACTTCTGCTTAACTGACTACATTAAAAACTTGTGTGAATCACAACAAAATGTGAAAAATTCTTAAAGAGATGGGAATACCAGAATACATTACCTGTCTCTACTGAGAAATCTGTATGGGTTTTCAAGAAGCAATAGTTAGAACATTACATGGGACAACTGACTGTTTCAAAATTAGGAAAGGAGTATGTCAAAGCTGTATATTGTCACCCTGCTTATTTAACTTCTATGCAGAGTACATCATGTGAAATGCAAGGCTAAATGAATCACAAGCTGGAGTCAAGATTATGGGAATAAATAGTCTCAGTCTCAGATATGCAGATGGTATCACTTTAATGTCAGAAAGTGAAGAGGAACTAAAGAGCCTTTGATGAGGGTAAAAGAGAGTAAAAAAGCTGGCTTGAAATTCAACATTAAAAAAAAAAAAAAGCTAAGATCATGTCATTCAGTCCCATCACTTTATGGCAAATAGAAGAGGAAAAAGTGGAAGTAGTGACAGATTTTATTTTCTTAGGCTCTACAATCACTGCAGATGGTGTCTGCAGCCATGAAATTAAGACACTTGCTCCTTAAAGGAAAGCTATGACAAACCTAGACAGTGTATTAAAAAGCAGAGACAACACTGCTGACAAAAGTCTGTATAGTCAAATCTATGTTTTTTTTCAGTAGTCAAGTATGGATATGAGAGGTGGACCATAAAGAAAGCTGAACATTGAAGAACTAATGCTTTGGAATTGTGGTGCTGGAGAAGATTCTTGAGAGTCCCTTGAACAGCAAGGATATCAAATGAGTCGATCATAAAGGCATTCAACCCTGAATATTCATTAGAAGGACTGCTGCTGAAGCTCCAATACTTTGGCCACCTGATGCGAAGAGCTGGCACATTGGAAAAGACCCTGATACTAGAAAAGATTGAAGGCAAAAGAAGAAGAGGGCGGTAGAGGATGAGATATTTTGATAACATCACCAAGTCAATGGACATGAATATGAGCATACTCCCAGAGACAGCAAGGACAGAAGAGCTTGGCATCTATAGTATATGGGGTCACAGAGAGTCCGACACACAATGACAACAATCAGGGAAGCCCATATATTTACTTATACTAACCTTAAAATGCCATAAAAGTAAAAGATG
>SJYX01020960.1:69029-87933 GCA_006410675.1 Oreotragus oreotragus
ATTTACTTATACTAACCTTAAAATGCCATAAAATTAAATAAGTAATATATTTGTAGGGGACAAAAGTTTATTATATTTTCCTATTTTTAAATAAGAAATATATATTTGATCAAATATATATATATAAAGTATTATCTGAAAGTACTAGAAATATTAGTAAGAATGAGGAGGACCATAGATTATAAGAGTAAGAGACAAAGCTCACAGCTTAATTCATATAATTTCATGATATAAACTTGATTTCTAATCAATGAACCCAAGTAACCTGCATCACAGGTAACTGAACCACCAAGGTCTAGTTATAAGTTCTAATTACAAATTAAATATAAAAATACTAATGAAGTGTCCTGATATGTAAAAAACCCAGGAATTCTTTGAGAAATAACCCATTTGTTTTCCAACCGGGTTAACATGTACACCAACATACCTATATGATTCACTAAAGAGCCTCAAACAAAATCAGGAAGAGCTTTATTTGTACCTCTGAGAGAAAATTGCCCTCTGTACAGGAATTTTGTAGGATTTAACTTCAGAGTTTTATCTTTGAATTGTGCTTAGATGAAATATGAAGCCAGTGTTAAGTTTTCTTTCATTCATTCCCACTATTCCCACATCATCACATGTGAGGATCTCCATGAAGGAGGGCAGAAAAATACCACTATGCTGTGGAATTCACTGATGAAAATTAGAGGACATATATAGTTATCCAGAGGCTACCAGTTGTCATTTACTAATGACCTCCACTTTTGAGGTCTTTAGTAAAAGTCACATCACAGCAGTTTTAAGCAATATATATTTATTATCTCAGAGCAGTAGACTCCAGTCAATCAAGGTATTGGCCAGCCTCCATTCCTTTCTGGAATTCAGGTTCTTCTTTCAGGAGCATGTGGCTGTTGGAAGAATTTAATTTCTTTCAGCTCCAAGATTTGGTGACCTTTCTTGCTGACAAATATAATCACTCTCAGCTTCTAAAGGCCAATCATAGCTCCTACCATCTGACCCTTTGATAAATATTTTCATACCATGGCAGCTTCCTTTTTCAAGACCCACAGAAGAATCTCCCCCTCATGTTTGCTAAGATGAAGTCTTCTACAAGTTGACATAATCGTGATGGGAGTGACTATCATCTTTTGTCATTTTTTGTTGCCTAGAAGCAGGTCATGTGTTCTGCAACACTTGGGATGGAGACTATACAGGACATGAGTCACTGGAGTTCACCTTTCAAACAAATTCACCTTCTCCACAACAAGGGGTGACATCAGCAATGTTCAACAGAAAATAAAGAGAACAGGATATCCAAACAGGTGTTTTAATTATATGTTGGAGATGGCATCACTAGCCCCACACAAACACCTATACAACCAGTACTAGATCATATAACAGGAAAATTAACCTTTCTGCTAGACTCTAGAGATGTCTAGGTTCTCTCAGATGATGTATAAAAATAATCATTGGATTCCTAGAAATGTTTGAGAGGGAGAATCTAAAGCAAGACTGAACTGTATTTTATATATATGATATATAAACAAATGAGATTTGGGGAAATAGGCTGTCACTTTCACCTTCTGCTTTATATACTTAAGTATTATTTGAATATTTTCAGTAACCATGTTATTTTTTAATAAAAGTGACCCATACTTCATTTGTATTCTGTATCAATATTTGTTAGATCATCTCTAACTGTCTGGCAGCTCCTAACTCTCTCTATCTAATGCTTTCTCCATTTAAGTATGAGTGTAATATATTTTCCTTGCTTATACAATTTTTCCCCATTCTCTTCTGAGATAAATCCCAAACTTCCAAAACTATATGGAATTTTATCATTTTAGACCCTATCACTACATATCTTGAACCAACAAGGAACTATTCTATAGCACAGAGAACTCTGCTCAATATTCTGTAGTAACCTAAATGTGAAAAAAATTGAAAAGAAGATACATTTATATAGCTGAATAACTTTGCTATATACCTGAAACTTGCACAACGTTGTTAATCAATGGTACTCCAATCTAAAATAAATATTAAAAGAAAAAAAGTAAAATAAAACATTTACTTAGAGATTCTTAGAACTCTAAAAATAAGGTTTTCTTGCTTCTTTTAATCCTATAAAAGAATCTGCTAGTAAAAACAGATTTTTAAAAGGTCTTTAGAGTGATGATCTAACTGTATTTATGCAAATGATAGTCCTTAAACATATGAGGTCACTGAGTTGCTTCACTGAGTCATTTCCATGGGAAACTGACAACATTTTAAGAATTTCTGCTGAATGGTAAGAAAGGATGTATACATTCTAATGATTGTGAATTTTTGTCCTATGTTAGTAATTGTAGCCACCAGTTATTGAGTACCTTCTCTAAATCAAGCACAATGCTAAACACTTTATAAAATCTTAATCCTAAAAAAAAAAAAAAAAGTGAGACAGTATGCTTACACGGTTAAGTAAACTGTTCTCTGTTCAGTTCAGTTCAGTTCAGTTGCTCAGTTGTGTCCGACTCTTTGTGAACCCATGAATCGCAGCACGCCAGGCCTCCCTGTCCATCACCAACTCCCAGAGTTCACTCAGACTCATGTCGATCGAGTCAGTGATGCCATACAGTCATCTCATCCTCTGTCGTCCCCTTCTCCTCCTGCCCCCAATCCCTCCCAGCATCAGAGTCTTTTCCAGTGAGTCAACTCTTCACATCAGGTGGCCAAAGTACTGGAGTTTCAGCTTTAGTATCATTCCCTCCAAAGAAATCCCAGGGTTGATCTCCTTCAGAATGGACTGGTTGGATCTCCTTCCAGTCTAAGGGACTCTCAAGAGTCTTCTCCAACACCACAGTTCAAAAGCATCAATTTTTCGGCTCTCAGCTTTCTTCACAGTCCAACTCTCACATCCATAGATGACCACTGGAAAAACCATAGCTTTGACTAGATGGACCTTTGTTGTCAAAGTAATGTTTCTGCTTTTTAATATGCTATCTAGGTTGGTCATGACTTTTCTTCCAAGGAGTAAGCATCTTTTAATTTCATGGCTACAGTCACCATCTGCAGTGATTTTGGTACTGGGTTAAAAACTGCAGAGCTTACCTCCAAACATGGGACTCTCTTACTTTTGAGACAATTATGAAAAATGTCCATGATTTACATTAATCTGCATGAGAAAATATGGAAACATTTCTATTTTTTAGTAACTGTCATATATTATTTGGTCTCTTAGATCCTCTGATATCACATGACACCAAACTCAGAAAACCAATATAATTCATGTGACAGTGAGATTCAAACTTGATAATATTTATTTCATTATTCATTAGGTAGCTGCATTGCATAAGTGATAAATCACCCAGTAAAAATGCAGTTTCAACTCATAAAGAACACATTACCTACACTGTAATCATTTACACTGAAGTAGAGGTGTTATTGACTTCTCCTTTGACATTTCCTTCCTGTGTATTTCTGTAGGACTCCAAGTTATATGGAGCAATTATTACTAATTTTGTGTTCCTCTTAGTGTGCATGTTTTACCTCCAAATTTTGATTCATTTTATCATAGTATAGTATTCAAAAATAATAATAGCCTATTTAAATAAACAGAAGTCCAGGACCAGCATTAATCATGGAAGTTATCTACATTTTTTGTTTGGCAGGAGAAAAGGAGAATGAGAGTAATAAAATAATTTGGGAAATTGATGACTATAGGGAGAAAGGGATGGTTGGTATGCAATATTCATTTGTGAACATGACTGACTTTGGAATGAGAAAATCCTGAGTTCAGGTCTCAGGTATTTGTGCAACCTGGGACAAACAGCCTCTTTTGTGGTTCCTTAGCTTCTTGTCTCACAGAGTTGCAAAGGATTTAGGCTAACGCTTTGCACTGAGGGCACTCTTTAACTCGTACCTATAGGAATATATTATTTGAATTAGTTACAGCTAACAGAAGAGAGATTGTACTAGATAATTTCCATTTGCCTCTCTGATACCCTCAGATGTCATCATTTTCTGAGTCACCATGACAGGATATCTTGTAACAACTGTAAGTAACTTCTTTGTTTGATGACATCCTAAGTCATTCATCCACCCATTTTAAAAATACTTAACAAGGAATTGCTATGTGCCAGGCATTTTCTAGATACTGTGGATATGTAAAGACAAAAATATTGGAACTTCATGACACTTAACTCTTTTCTGCCGCTTAAGAGGTGGAATTTTATGGAATAATGCAAGAGGTTTTATTGACTTTTGGTTTCTAGCTGGGTTGGCCAGCAAGCCATATCATCAGTTTATCATGGACAGCTGCTGCTGCTGCTGCTGCTAAGTCACTTCAGTCGTGTCCGACTCTGTGTGACCCCATAGATGGCAGCCCACCAGGCTCCCCCATCCCTGGGATTCTCCAGGCAAGAATACTGGAGTGGGTTCCCATTTCCTTCTCCAATGCATGAAAGAGAAAAGTGAAAGTGAAGTCGCTCAGTCTGTCCGACTGTTAGCGACCCCATGGACTGCAGCCCACCAGGCTACTCTGTCCATTGGATTTTCCAGGCAAGAGTACTGGGGTGGGGTGCCACTGGGGAGTAAAATTTTTTATTCTGTTAGCATTCTCCCTACTGAACACCAGGTTAGCTGCATACAGACAGCTGCTCTCTCTTATTCTTACTTGGCTATGTATGGCAACAAGTTCCCACTACACTTAATCATCCTGCTTTGATTTTCATTAACAGCACTCACACTTTCTATGGTACCTTACATTACCCTCTGGTATGTACAGTCTTACAGGCCATGAGAACATACTTGCTGTAGGTACACTGGGAACCAAGGCCTAGAGGTCCAGAGGAACTAAAACTGTAATTGAGGATATCGACTTTGTTACCTTTCCATAGCTACCAACATACACAGAGCTATAAGCTAAATGGGAAATTCTAGGAACAGAAACATGTTTTATTTATTTTATATCCCCACAGTGCTTTTTACCTCTAAATTTATGTGCTAAAATCTGTTGTGTTAACCCATGCATCTCACAGTTAGCTTGCTAGTCTCCCTTTGTAATAGCCTTCCCATTGCCAATTCTTCAATTCTATTAAAGAAACACAATTTTCATAGTCACTCAAACAGGATGTTTTAGAGTAGTTCTTAGTAAATTTACCAGTTCTATGGCAGTCATTTGGGCTTCCTGGACAGCTCAGTTGATGAAGAATCCATCTGTAATGCAGGAGACCCCAGTTCGATTCCTGGGTCAGGAAGATCCACTGGAGAAGGGATAGACTACTCACTACAGTATTCTTGGGCTTCCCTTGTGGCTCAGCTGATAAAGAATCCACCTGCAGTGTGGGAGACCTGAGTTTGATCTCTGAGTTGGGAAGATCCCCTGGAGAATGGAAAGGCTACCAATTCCAGTATTCTGACCTGGAGAATTCCATGGACTATATAGTCCATGCAGTCACAAAGAATCACGACTGCAGTCACACGAATGAGCGACTTTCACTTTTGTACATTGCAGTAATTTATCCACTAATTTTTAAAATATTTAGTGAACAATTCCTATGTACCAGGTAATTTTCTAGGTTATTGGATGCAAATAAGGACAAAACAGGGACCCTAGATCCTAGAAGAATAAAGAAAGTGAAGTTGCTCAGTCGTGTCCGACTATTTGCGACCCCATAGACTGTAGCCTACCAGGCTCTTCTGTCCATGGGATTTTCCAGGCAATAGTACTGAAGCGGATTGTCATTTCCTTCTCCAGGGAATCTTCCCAACCCAGGGACTGAACCCGGGTCTCCTGTATTGTAGACAGATGCTTTCCACCAGGGAAGAATAAATAGCCAGTAATTAAATGCAGAAACAAGAGAGATTTACATTGCTATCAGTTTAGTTCAGTTCAGTCACTCAGTTTTGTCCAGCTCTTTGCGACCCCATGGACTGCAGCAGGCTAGGCCTCCCTACATTGCTGTACTACTAAGAATTAAAAACAAAAAAGTGATGTGGAAGACAATTGCGATAATTGCCATAAAGAATTTTAAGTTGATATGATAGAAAATAAAATGATGAGGGTGGGGTGGCTACTTTAGGTAGACTCATCAGGGATAGTGACACTAAAGAGATGACATTTGACTACTAAAGGATGAACAAAAGCCTGCAGTGCAGCAAAGCTAAAAAAAAAAATTTGCATTTCAACCAGAAAGAAAAATGCAAAGTTGCAAAGCACGAAAAGTAGGAAAGGCTTGGAATATTCAGAGCATTTAAAAAAACAGCTATGGATAAAGTATAATGATTTGTAAAATTACATGGGCCAGATCACAGTGGACTTCTCACTTGATAGTAAGGAAATAGAACTTGTTAGTATTGTGTCGAGTCCTTGATATATTCACAGTGGACAATTATGTTATTTAAATTAAGTTTTTCAAAAATACTCACTGGCTGTTTAGGGGAGGTGAGCTGGGAGAGAGCAATAGTGGAATCAGGAAAAACAGCAAAGAGACTAGGTGGTTTTGTTGGAGATGGAAAGTGGTAGAGAGAAAAAATATCACAGGATACCATTTATATGAAGAATCCAAAGAAATGATGCAACTAAACTTATTTACAAAACAGAAATATATTCACAGTGTTGNGCTGGGAGAGAGCAATAGTGGAATCAGGAAAAACAGCAAAGAGACTAGGTGGTTTTGTTGGAGATGGAAAGTGGTAGAGAGAAAAAATATCACAGGATACCATTTATATGAAGAATCCAAAGAAATGATGCAACTAAACTTATTTACAAAACAGAAATATATTCACAGTGTTGGATAATGAATTTATGGTTACCACAGGGGGAAAAGTGGGAGGTGAGGAATATATTGGTATTTAGGGATTGACATGTACACACTGCTATACTTAAAATAGCCAAAAAGATTCTTTACGTATCACTTTAAAAAATTGTTGTTGTTCAGTTGCTAAGTCATGTTTGAGTCTTTGTGACTCCAAGGATTCCAGCATGCCAGGTTTCCTTGTCCTTCACTATCTCCCAGAATTTGCTTAACTCATGTCCATTGAGTCTGTGATGCCATCCAACCATTGCATCCTCTTCCGTCCCCTTCTCCTCCTGCCTTCAGTCTTTCCCAGCTTCAGGGTGTTTTCCAACGAGTCAGTTCTTCACATCAGGTGGACAAAGTATTGGAGTTTCAGCTTCACCATCAGTCCGTCCAATGAATATTTAGGACTGATTTCCCTTAGGATTGACTGATTTGATCTCCTTGCAGTCCAAGGGACTCTCAAGAGTCTTCTCCAACACTCATTTCAAAAGTGTCAATTCCTCAGCTGTCAGCTTTCTTTATGGTCCAACTCTCACACCCATACACAACTACTAGAAAAACCATAAGGATGTATCATGGGATTAACTGGCTTTCCCAATAGCTTAGGTAGTAAAGAATCCACTTACAATGCAGGAGACTCCGGTTTGATTCCTGGGTTGGGAAGATTCCCTGGAGAAGGGAATGGCAACCTACTCCAGTATTTTTTCCCATGGACAGAGGAGACTGGAGGGCTACAGTCTGTGGGGTAGCAAAGAGTCAGACATGACTGAGCAACTAACACTTTTCTTGGTCATGTCTGTGATGACTCCTGTGATTCCCTGGTGAATCAGAGGATAAAGCATCTCCCTGCAATGTGGGAGACCTGAGTTAGATCCCTGGGTCATGATGATCCCCTGGAGAAGGAAATGGCAACCCACTCTGGTACTCTTGCCTGGAAAATCCCATGGACGGAGAAATCTGGCAGGCTACAGTCCATGGCACTGCGAAGTGTTGGACAGGACTGAGAGACTTCACTTTCACTTTCACTTTCACTTTCCTGTGATTCACCTTTAGTAATCATGAGAGTGTTGGTGATATTAACAGAGAGAAACTGGGTGTTGCCTAGTTCTATCCATTCTATTTCCGAAATCTTTCAAACATGCACCCCACATACCATAAGCTGTTTCTTAGCAGTCTCCTTAATTCAAGTGAGCACTTCAAAGGCTTTAGCAACACTTTTCCAAATACCCTTAAGCAACATATTCAAGACAGTTAAAAGTAGAGTTCTAGAAGTTCCCCTTCACATCACCCTCCCTCAAAAAAAAAAAAAGAAGAAAAGAAAAAAACCTGCAAAGAATGCCTCTTGGCCACTAAGAGGGCTCCTAGAACTGACAGTCATGTTTTCTGAAACCTAAATCTCTTCTAGTCTTATAATTCAACAACTTTTCCTTTCCTTTTCTTTTCTTTTCTTCATGCACAAGTAAGAGCTTGGTGTTCTTCATATTCCCCATGTGCCTTCCTGTATCCATTCTTCTCTGCCTTTTTTTTTTACTCTGAATAGAGTGTATATCCCATCACAATGTAATCAATCCTTCCTATCATCTAGGGCCCAATGCAAATTCTATTTTTCTATCCATATCTTCTTTCCTTTATAAATAAAGAAATATCCCTCTCCTCCAAACATCCATAATACTTTATTTATTCCATTTCATACCCCTTCAATCTTCCTGCTTTATATTATCACTTGACATGATTATGGGATATTTATTATTTTATAATGTATGTTTCTTATTATAATTCTGATTAAGATACCTTTAAAAAATGAAAGTGTTACTTTCAGTCAAGTCTGAATCTTTACAATCCCATCGACTGTAGCCCAACAGGCTCCTCTGTCCATGGGATTATCCAGGCAGGAATACTGGAGTGGGTTACCATACCCTCCTCCAGGAGATCTTCCCAATCCAGGGCTCTAACCCAGGTCTCCCTCATTGCAGGCAGATTCTTTACCATCTGAGCCACCAGGGAAGCCCATCTCAGAGCATATATTCATATTACTCTCTCAAAAAATGTTAAATTGCTAAATGAACAAACGATTAGAAAATATTTAACAAATTTAAATGTCCGTTCAATTGAAAGAAATTAACAGTGATGGGTCAAATTGATTCCCAAGATATGCTGAATCAGTTAGTGTTAGCCAATGTTACTTTATTCTTAGCAATTTAAACAAAATTGGATATATTCGTCTACCTACTTCCTACGGGTGACATTCTCAACATTTCCATGAATTTGTAAAGGGTTCTGGTTAATACATCTACTTTTGATCCTGAGTTTCTGTTCTTGCCAAGAAACTGACTCCTTCTTCCCCCAGCCCTTTTTATTTCTGTCTTTTTTCTTCTCTTTCAGAAGTTAAGATGTGGAACTCAATTCTCTTTCCATGATTAAAATTAAACACTTCAACAAGTACAAGAAGAAAACACTAAAACTGAACGAATATGTGTGTAAAGCATCGTTTGGTTAAAGAAGAATTTATTTATCTAGGCTGCTGGTTTTCTTATCCACCTCTGAGTTTTTCCCAGTTTCCTGCTACCCTGTGGATCCAGCATCTCCTCACACTTGAGTCTCTTGCTGTTTTCATTTCTCATCAAAGAAAACAAAATTTAGAATCCCTCATTATATATGCACACTGGATCAGTTCTCCATCCCCAGTTTAGCCCCAGACCTCATTCACATTTTAATTCCAATCAATTGTATTTTGAAGAAATTAAGAAATGAGGGGGAATTTTTGTTATATTTCTTTGTATATTTACCTGATTCAATATTTACTACTCAGATAGATCCATTTTTTCTTGTAATACCATTTCCCATTGTAAGACAGCTTTCCTGGTGACAAATTCTGGAAGGTTTGTGTTTTTTTTAATCTGAAAGATATTTTATTCTACTTTTATTTTTAAAAGATTTTCATTGAGCATAAGACTCTAGATCAACTAATTTAATTTTTTTGCACTTTAAAATGTCATTCATTACTTTGTTGCTTATATTTTTCTGAAAAGAAGTCAGCAACTTTTCAATTTGTCACCGTCCTATGTACAATCATTCTCCTCTCAGTCCAGTTCAGTCGCTCAGTCATGTCCAACTCTTTGCGACCCCATGAATCGCAGCATGCCTCCCTGTCCATCATCAACTCCCGGAATTCACTCAGACTCACATCCATTGAAATTCAAATTCTCATAAATATATATATGTAGTGTTTATTCTTTGACTATGCCATCCCTTTAATCTGTATATCTGTATTTACACCAGTGCATTTTTGTTTTGAGGCCTAAAATCAAATAGTGGGAATTGATAGCTTACACCTTGTCCTGGGATCCCAGATGAGCCCCCAAGATGATAGATGGAAGCTTACGGTGTTCTGCATAATTCATGGTCTCCAAATGAGAATGAGAATATTTAACTCTGGGACCAAAAACAGTCTCAGTCACTCAGAACTCCGTGTAGTAGAGATTTTATTAACGTTATAGTGACAGAAAAAAGCTTCTGACTTAGACATCAAAAGAGGATAGAAAGATTAATTGCCTTGCTAGTTTTAAGCAGGGAATTATATACTTTTCTGCCAGCTGTTGAGAAAATAAAAAGAAAAGAAAAAGAAAAAAAGAAAAACCCTCAAGGCTGTGAAAATCTTGCCTAGACCCTTTCCTGTAACATACATCCTGGGAAAACATCAGCACAAGTTTAGCCAGAAGGAATGGGTTAACCCAGAGCTCAAGGCTGTGGAAGTTTTACCCAGATCTTCTCTCATAACATACATTTGAAGCTCAAAAAAACCATGTCCTTGAACAAGAGATACTGTTACCTACAAGGCCTCTGAGTCTAAGACAAAAGAATGTGAAAAAGAAAGAATGTTCACCTCCTCCTTAAAGAGACCTAGGCTTGGACTCCTTATTAACCTGCCTAAGTTAACTTTCTCAGATTCTCCCAATTAGATTATATTTCTCTTTTCCAAAACTACTTTGACTATCATAAGTAATTGGCCATCTCCTTTTTCTTTTAAGAATCTGCTTGTCAATTTCTAAAAAAAAATAAATAAAATTAAAATAAAGCCCATGGTAGTATTGATTAGAATTTCATATACCCTATAGAACAATTTTAGAAAAAAAAATGACAGTTATTATAGACAACTTTCAATCTATGTATATGCTAGAACTTTTTATTTTGTTTTTAAAAATTAGCTGTAATTTGTAGTTTTCAGGAAAGAGATCTCATATATCTTTTTCAAAATGTTTCCCTTAATATTTAGCCATTTTGTGTTTAGTGGTTTTATTAATGCCTTAATCTTGCTTATTGCTAGTGTGTAAAAATGCATTCAGTTTTAAAATATTGTCCTTGAATCCTCTGAATTTGTTAAACTCACCAAAGTGTAGTTACTGTGTATGTTTGTGTGTGTCTATATACAGAAATTCCTTAGTATTTTACAGCTTGATGAACATAATATCTGTGTGTACAGGGAGGTTTACTTCTTTTGTATAATTTTTCTTATATGTTTCTTTTGTTTTATTGTAATGTCTAAAGCGTTCAGTACAATTCTGAATATAAGTAGTACAAATGCATGTAGTTACTTTCTTCTTAATCCTAGCAGGAGAGGCTTTTGGATATTTGTCTTTCATGACCAAGTCTGATGGTTAGTTTTACCTGTTTAAGTGCAGATTATGAGATTGAGAGTTTCCTTGTATTTCTAATGTGCTGAGTGTTTTATGAATGCACATTGACTTCTATTAAATGCCTTTTATGCATTAATAAGAACTATATAATTATTTTCCTTAATTATGTTACAGTGGTTAATTTCATTGTTTGGTTTTTGAATGTAAAACTTTTAAATAACATGATAGACTTCACTTTATCATGGTATACTATTCATGTCATGTAATTTTGTATTGGATTTGCCAATTAATACATAATGAATAATAGTACATGTATTTTTATAAGGGGTATTGGACTCATAGCTTCCTGGTTTGATATCAGAATAATGTTTTCATGGAATATATTTGGTAGCAATCTCTATTTTCGAGAAGGGGCTATGCCATTTTGGTATTTTCTCTTGCCTAAATGTATGAAAACATTCACTGGTGAAACTGTGGCTCAAGCAGGTGTTCTCAACTGGTGGTAATTTTGCTTCTCAGGTGACATTTGGAAATGTCTAGAGACTGGGAGAAAATGTAGGATCATGGATATGAAAGGCCAACTGTAAAGTTATCTGTGTATTTTCAACTGTGTGGAGAGTCAGCACCCCTGATCTCCACGTTGTTCAAGGGTCAGCTGTATATACACTTAAACCATACATTTCTCATTCCTTCTAAAATCAAGAACAAGACAAGGGTGCCCACTCTCACCACTGTTACTCAGCATAGTTTTGGAAGTCCTAGCTATGGCAATCAGAGAAGAACAAATAAACAAATAATAAAAGGAATCCAGATTGGAAAGGAAGATGTAAAACTCTCACTCTTTGCAAAACATATGCTGTTGTGCATAGAAGACCCTAAGATACTGTCAGAAAATTACTAGAGCTGATCAGTGAATTTAGCAAAAGTGCAGGGTACAAAATCAATACACAGAAAACACCTGTTTTCCTATGTATTAAACCATACACTTCTCTCAAAACATAGCTTTAGTTATACCCCATACTTTTCAATATATTGTGTTTTTCTTATATTTTAGTCAACACTTTGTTAGTTCTTCTGTTTTTCTTCTAGTTTTATTGATATATAATTGGTATACCACACTGTATACGTACAGCAAAGGACACCACCCTAATGGATGAAAGTGAAGAGGAACTAAAGAGTTTCTTGATGAAGGTGAAAGAGGAGAATGAAAAAGCTGCCTTAAAACTCAACATTCAAAATAGTAAGATCATGGCATCCAGTCTCATTACTTCAGGGAAAATATATAGGGAAAAAAATGGAAACAGTGAAAGACTATTGTCTTGGGTTCCAAAATCACTCCAGACAGTGATGGTAGCCACAAAATTAAAAGACACTTGCCCCTTGGAAGAAAAGCTATGACAAACCTAGACAGCCTAATAAAAAGCAGAGCTGTCCCTTTGCCGACAAAGTCCGTCTAGTCAAAGCTATGGTTTTTCCAGTAGTCGTGTACAGATGTGAGAGCTGGACCATAAGGAAGGCTTAGCAGCAAAGAATGAATGCTCTCAGACTGTGGTGTTGGAGAAGACTCTTAAGAGTCCCTTGGACAGCCAGGAGATTGAAGCAGTCCATCCTAAAGGAAATAAACCCTGAATTTGGAAAGATGGGTGCTGAAGCTGAAGCTCCAATCCTTTGCCCACCTGATGTGAAGAGCTGACTCACTGGAATAGACCCTGATGCTGGGAAAGAATCAGAGCAGGAGGAGAAGGGGGCAACAGAGGATGAGATAGTTGGATGGCATCACAGACTCAATAGACATGAGTTTGAGCAAACCCCAGGAGACAGTGAAGGATGGGGAAGCCTGGCATGCTGCCATTCATGGGATCGCAAAGAGCTGGATGTGACTGAACAACAACAAATAAGTACAGCATCAAGATTTTGCTTTTTTCTTTGTTTTCTCTGAAGTATAATTCACTTTCAACTCTCTGTTAGCTGTCTCTTATACACATCTCGTCCTATGTACAATCATTCTCCTCTCAGTCCAGTTCAGTCGCTCAGTCATGTCCAACTCTTTGCGACCCCATGAATCGCAGCATGCCTCCCTGTCCATCATCAACTCCCGGAATTCACTCAGACTCACATCCATCGAGTCAGTGATGCCATCCAGCCATCTCATCCTCTGTCATCCCCTTCTCCTCCTGCCACCAATCCCTCCCAGCATCAGAGTCTTTTCCAATGAGTCAACTCTTTACATGAGGTGGCCAAAGTACTGGAGTTTCAGCTTTAACATCATTCCTTCCAAAGAAATCCCAGGGCTAATCTCCTTCAGAATGGATTGGTTGAATCTCCTTGCAGTCCAAGGGACTCTCAAGAGTCTTCTCCAACATCACCATTTAAACGCATCAATTCTTTGGTGCTCAGCCTTCTTCACAGTTCAACTCTCACATCCATACATGACCACAGGAAAAATCATAGCCTTGACTAGACAGTTCCTCTAGTTGCCTTCAAATTTTTAAAAATTCTTTGTTTCAAAAATTTTATTGTCATGTGCTTAGTTATGGGTATCATATATTTCTGGTGTGGAAGTCATTATTCTTTTGCGATCTGTATCAAAATTTTCCAAATATGATTTGTGTTCCCATTTCACTTCTCTGCTTTAAGCCTCAGATTGTATTTGTTAGACTGTGGATATTGTTCAACATGACACTGAAGCACTATTCATGTCTGGATGGTATTTTTGAATATTCTGTACTTTGCTTTACATATTACCTATTGACCTTTCTCCAGGATTACTGATATTTTTCTTACTGGTTCTCCTGATTGTGATTCATGTTTACCTGAATATTCATATCTAGGAATATCTTCTTGCTTGCTGGATAGTGTAGTTGCTATGTTTTGAGAATTTAAATTTTGTTGTTGTTACTAGTAATTATGAAATTTATTTCTGGAAAGCGGTTAATCCTTGGTTTTTAAGCTTTGACTGGATGGGTCTTTAGTAACTCATACTCTCAGGATAAATAGCCCTGTTCCCCAGAAGTGGGTTTCCTGAGGTTTTAATGGAATTTTTGGAACTTTCTATGTTCCCCATTCTGGTAGGCCAGAAATCTAATATCTTCCAATAATACATGACCCAGAATCCTCATTACACTCAGAGTTCCCAAGCACTTCCTTCAATAATTAGCAGAATCTTGTATTGGGTATGTGAAGCTTAGTATTTGGCCAAAGACTCAAAGAACCTTCTGTAAAAACTTATGTGACTCATTTTCTATACAAATCTCTGTTAGCCACTCATAAATTCCATCAACTTCAGCTGCCAGGAACTCCAGCCTGTTTCCTCCACCCAGCAAGACCACTAATAAGCTTTAATATTCTACTGTGGTTTCAAATGTGCCCCCATGCAAAGAGCCTGGATATATGTAGAGGTCACTTCATTTGTTTCCCTTTTGAAAAGACCACAGTCCTATATTGTCCAATGGGGTCCAATGCCAAAAAATTGTTTTTTTCCAGTTTTATAATTGATTGCAACAGAGTTACATTGTATATCCAACATGATAAGAACTAGAAAACTCAAATTCATGCTTTGGAAACATCTGAAATAAGTCCTCATTTATCCATAAAAAGAGAGAAAATTTTGAATGTGAAAAGATCATGTTCATTGTAATGAGCATTTTCACATTCAAAGTTTAGTCTCTTTTTATACAAATTAAACAATTATAATTTATTCACTCAGTGAAATAATACTTTTAAGAAGCTTGCAAGATATATTTCTAATACAAATGCATTTTGTTACAATTTAATGATATCCTTGTTACTTTGTGAAAATGAAGTGAAGTCACTCAGTCGTGTCCGACTCTTTGTGACCCCATGGAGTCTAGCCCACCAGGCTCCTCCACACATGGGATTCTCCAGGCAATAATACTGGAGTGGGTTGCCATTTTCTTCTCCAGGGAATCTTCCTGACCCAGGGATCGAACCTAAGTCTCCTGAATTGCAGGCAGATGCTTTAACCTCTGAGCCACCAGGGAAGCCCTCCTTGTTACTTTAACTTGTGGTAATTTTGTGCTAATAGATAGTACAATATAAGTGTCATATTGATCAATACTGTCATGGGTCTTAATACACATATAGTTATGTTTTAGAATTTACTTACTGATTCTTTGAGGGCCAGAGGGAAAATTTAAATCAGTTATAGTATCTCTTACTATTTGGGTACAATCAAGGCTTTTTCTCTATTGAGTAATATTGACATATATTTTCTAGAGCATGTTTCCTTGCTTTGATTTTCCCCCTCATATTCATTTCAGGTTGATTCTGTATAAAGATAAAGAACAAAGGAAAAGAAAACTAGTCTAAGAAAGGTAAAACAGTTATTTGATAAACATAATACCAAAGGTAAATTTTAAATTTAATTCTAATATGGTTAGGCATTTGTATAACATTGTATACAGATATTGTGTTTGGCCAGAAAGTTGCTTTGGGCTTTTCTGTAAGATCTTGTGGGATAACTTGGGAGGGGCGGTCCTAAGATGGCAGAGGAATAGGATGGGGAGACCACTTTCTCCCCCACAAATTCATCAAAGGATCATTTGAATGCTGAGCAAATTCCATAGAACAACTTCTGAATGCTGGCAGAGGACACCAGGCACCCAGAAAGGCAGCCCATTGTCTTCACAAGGATGTAGGACAAAATATAAAAGATAAAAAGAGAGACAAAAGAGTTAGGGATGGAGAACTATCCTGGGGAAGGAGTTGTAAAAGAGAAGTTTCCAAACTCCAGAAAACCCTCTCACTGGTGTGTCTGTGGGGAGTTTTGGAATCTCAGAGGGCAACATAACCAGGAGGAAAAATAAATAAATAAAACCAACAGATTACATGCCTAATGACAACTTCCAGAAGAGAAGTAGCCCAGATGCTCACAAGTGGGGGCTGAACACGGAGGTACGGGCTACATTGCTTAGGGTAGGGACCAGGCCTGAATGCCCTGAGGACAATCTGAGGGAGCTAACCTGAGATAGCAACCCAGACCATGGGATAGCCAGAGAGAGAGGAAAAAAGAGGGAGAGAACTTTCCCGTGAAAAGCTAGAACCTAAGGCACTGCCAAGCCTGCTCACAGAATAGACTGAGTGAATACCAAAGGAGAGCTAGGAGCTGCAGACTGGCCCACCCATCACCAGAAGAAGAGAGGCAGGCGGGTGACAAAGAGAGAGGCAAAGCTGGAAAAGGGCAATCTCGGCCCTAGAGATGGCATCCTCTATCAAACTGCGAGCAGGCTCCCAGTTGCTTCCTGGATCCTGGGAGCAAGTCTTCCTGGGATCCTGGACGGTTGACATTCACTGGGAGGGTCACAGCCAGAGATCAGCTCCCCAGAGAAGACACACACACACCTGAGACGACGTTCCTGCTGTGTATCTGGGAATCTGAGCAGCTGGGACAGGGGAGGTGATGACGCACCGCCCCACCTGAGGAGAGTGTGCTTGCCAAAAACTTGGTCACCTGAGCTACTCAGACCTGGGAAGGGCAGAAAACACAGGCCCAACTGAATGTGCACCTTTGTGGAGTACTTGAGAACCTGAATCTAAGTGGCTTAGATCTGGTAAGTGCACATAACCCAGGGCCTGCTTTAGACAATTCCCCTGCAGAGCAACCTGGAGCCTGAGCGGTGCAGAAAGGGAAAGCGCACATGCTGTGAGGGGGGGCAAACCCAGTGTGGCCGAGGCACTGCAAGCACTCCCCACACATGCCAGTGATCTTTGCTTGCAGTGTTCCTCCCTCCCCACAGCACAACTGAACAAGTGAGCCTAAATAAGTGACCACCTTCGTCCCCTTGTGTCAGGGCAGAAATCAGACAATGAAGATTCTTGCAAACAGAAGCCAAAATAAACAGATGGAACCACTTTGGAAGTGGCAGGTGCAACAGATTAAAACCCTGTAGTTAGCATTGACTACATTGGAAGGAACCTATGCTGAAGCTGCTGCTGCTGCTAAGTCACTTCAGTAGTGTCTGACTCTGCGCAACCTCATAGACAGAAGCCAACTAGGCTCCTCTGTACCTGGAATTCTCCAGGCAAGAATACTGGAGTGGGTTGACATTTCAGTCTCCAATGCATGAAAGTGGAAAAGTGAAAGTAAAGTCCCTCAGTCTTGCCCAACTCTTAGCGACCCCACGGACTGCAGCCTAGCAGGCTCCTCCATCCATAGGGTTTTCCAGGCAAGAGTACTGGAGTGGGTTGCTGTTGCCTTCTCCAGAAGGGACCTATAAACCTTGAGAAATATAAGCTGGTGCAAGGGACTATCTGAAACTGAACTGACCCCATGCTACCTTCAACAGCTCCAGAGAAAGTCCTAGATATATTTTTACTATTATCATTTTTTAAATTTTTAATTTTTTTCTACTTTTAAGTCCTTTACTACTCCTTTGTAATTTTTATAAACTACTATTACCTTGCAAAATAAATACTCTATTTTAAAAGCAAATTTCATATATAATTTTTTTATAATTTTTGTGATTGTTTTTTAATATTGTATTTTTGAGAGTTTAACCTCTGCTCTAGATTTTTAATCTTTACTATTAGATATTTGTTATCAATTTTGTACCTTTAAGAATCCAATCTGCACTACCTATTTTTACTTAGGAGTGTGATTACTGCCTCTATTGCCCTCTTCCCCTTTTGACTCTCCTTTTTCTCCCCTAGGTCACCTCTATCTCCTCCCTCCCCCTTCTTTTCTCTACCCAACTTTGTGTATCTCTTTGGGTATTCCGGGCTGTATGAACACTTAGGAAACTGATTACTGCCTAGATCTGTCTCTCTCCTTTTGACCACCCCCCTTCTCCTCCTGGTCACCTCTATCTCCATCATTCCACTTCTCTTCTCTATGTAATTCTGTGAAACTCTCTGGGTGTTCCAGGCTGTGGAGACCACATAGGGATTTTATTACTAGATCAATCTTTCCCCTATTGATTCCCCCTCATCACATCCTGGTACCTCTACCTCCTTCCACCCTCTTCTCTTCTCCATGTAACTCATCAAAACTTTCTGGGTGTCCCTCACTGCAGAGAATCTTTTCTCCATAACATAGATGTTTTATAATCAGTGCTGTATGGATGGAGAAGTCTTGAGGCTACTGTAAGAATAAGACTGCATACAAGAGGCAGGAGGCTTAAATCCAAAACCTGAGAACACCAGAGAACTGCTACTCCAGGGAACATTAAATGATAAGAGCTCATCCAAAATCCTCCATCAGTTCAGTTCAGTTCAGTTGCTCAGCCGTGTCTGACTCTTTGCAACCCCACGAATCACAGCACGCCAGGCCTCCTTGTCCATCACCATCTCCCAGAGTTCAATCAGACTCACATCCATCGAGTTAGTGATGCCATCCAGCCATCTCATCTTCTGTCGTCTCCTTCTCCTCCTGCCCCCAATTCCTCCCACCATCAGAGTCATTTCCAATGACTCAACACTTCACATGAGGTAGTCAAAGTACTGGAGTTTCAGCTTTAGCATCACTCCTTCCAAAGAAATCCCAGGGCTGAT
>SJYX01020961.1:7458-48126 GCA_006410675.1 Oreotragus oreotragus
GGTGTTGACCATCTGGTGATGTCCATGTGTAGAGTCTTCTCTTGTGTTGCTGGAAGAGGGTGTTTGCTATGACCAGTGCATTTTCTTGGCAAAACTCTATTAGTCTTTGCCCTGCTTCATTCCGCATTCCAAGGCCAAATTTGCCTGTTACTCCAGGTGTTTCTTGACTTCCTACTTTTGCATTCCAGTCCCCTATAATGAAAAGGACATCTTTTTTGGGTGTTAGTTCTACAAGGTCTTGTAGGTCTTCATAAAACCGTTCAACTTCAACTTCTTGAGCATTACTGGTTGGGGCATAGACTTGCATAACTGTGATATTGTGTTGTGAACAGTATTGGAAATGAGAAGGCAAAGGATGTACTGTTAGGAAGAATGAGAAAATGATTGATCCCCACTCTAAATGCTAATTCTTCTCTAAGAACAGCTGTGGACTCTCTAATGAGAAGTGCCCATGAAAAAGGAAGCCTTGGAGCCAGATGCTGTCTGGCTTTCCTTTGGCAAAGTGTATAGTGAGCAATGCACAGTGAAACGTTGTGCACTGGGATATTAAATTTACTTCTGTCTTCATTCCTTCTTTAAGAAGATAATGCAAAGAGTGTATTCTTATTTTTCTGTGTTCCTATGCCTCTTTTTTTGTTGTTTCCAGTTGCTTTTTGGAATAAAGTGAGGTATTAAACAAATAGCCACAGGTACAGACTTTTAGAAAGACTGAAAAATCTAGCTCTCCCCATTCGAAGTGTCAACATTGTTATTAGTATTCAATGGGTTTCTTTTCTTCTTCTTGAAATACATTAAAACCTGACTGTTATATACTTTGAGCTATAAAAATTCAAGTGTATTTAGTATTATATTTATTTCAAAGGAAATAATTGTCAAACAGTTCTGAGTAACTTTTTTCCTCATATCTTTATTTAAAATTGTTGCTGGTTTAATATTTTTTAAATGAGTAAATGATTTGTGTCATGCATATTTATCATGCTTTACTCAGAATAACTATTAAAAATGAAAAATATTTTTAAAAATATGCAGGTTTAACTCATAGTTTACCTATTTCTGCACTCTAAATATGCTAGAAGGTTATACTCTTCCATCATGTATTTGTTTTGTTTGTGTGGTTATTCTCCACACATTTAAATTATAAATTTGTAGAGGCTAGATACCAACTCCTGTGCTTCTAGAGTAGAGTATTAGGCATCTTAAGGTATTATTAGTAGAGAAATTTGTTGATTATTAGTGGAACTGGACATGGAACAATAGACTGGTTCCAAATAGGAAAAGGAGTACGTCAAGCCTGTATATTGTCACCCTGCTTATTTAACATATATGCAGAGTATATCATGAGAAACGCTGGACTGGAAGAAACACAAGCTGGAATCAAGATTGCCGGGAGAAATATCAATAACCTCAGATATGCAGATGACACCACCCTTATGGCAGAAAGTGAGGAGGAGCTAAAAAGCCTCTTGATGAAAGTGAAAGAGGAGAGCAAAAAAATTGGCTTAAAACTCAACATTCAGAAAACAAAGATCATGGCATCCGGTCCCATCACTCCATGGGAAGTAGATGGGGAAACAGTGGAAATAGTGTCAGACTTTATTTTTTTGGGCTCCAAAATCACTGCAGATGGTGACTGCAGCCATGAAATTAAAAGACGCTTACTCCTTGGAAGAAAAGTTATGACCAACCTAGATAGTATATTCAAAAGCAGAGACATTACTTTGCCGACTAAGGTCCGTCTAGTCAAGGCTATGGTTTTTCCTGTGGTCATGTATGGATGTGAGAGCTGGACTGTGAAGAAGGCTGAGCGCCGAAGAACTGATGCTTTTGAACTGTGGTGTTGGAGAAGACTCTTGAGAGTCCCTTGGACTGCAAGGAGATCCAACCAGTCCATTCTGAAGGAGATCAGCCCTGGGATTTCTTTGGAAGGAATGATGCTAAAGCTGAAACTCCAGTACTTTGGCCACCTCATGCGAAGAGTTGACTCATTGGAAAAGACTCTGATGCTGGGAGGGATTGGGGGCAGGAGAAGGGGACGACCGAGGATGAGATGGCTGGATGGCTTCACGGACTTGATAGACGTGAGTCTGAGTGAACTCCGGGAGTTGGTGATGGACACGGAGGCCTGGCGTGCTGCGATTCATGGGGTCTCAAAGAGTCGGACACGACTGAGCAACTGAACTGAACTGAATAGTGGAAACTGTGGCAGTATATTATTGGAAAATATTAGACTTTCTAGAAGAAAAGTATAAAATGTTAGAGTTTTTCTGTTTTTTTCATCTGTAACTATTGTTTTTCATTTACTCAACTGGAATCTGAGAAATTATTTGCTGTGTTCTTTTAATGTTATGGTAGTAATTCTAACTACTTTCTTTGCTTTTTAGATATTCCTTTTCGTCAAGTTATTTCTGAGGAGTGTGTGGCTTTTATGTTAAACTGGAGGGAAAATGAATACCTTACTCTGCAAGTTCCTGCATTTCTACTCCAGAGTAATCCATTTGTGAAGGTAATTGATGTTTAAATAAAAGAATTATTAGGGTGGGATTATTCGAACAGTTTCTTTCGATCTATACTCCTTAGGGAACTTGTCCAGTTTCTAAGATTGAATATAAGTGTCGACAAATACCTATTGGTTTGCAGGTAAGAGTATAGTTTTTGATAATTAAGGCACTTGAGTTTGCCCTCTCTTAATATTTTTTTTCTAGTACCATATAGTTATGAAAATTTAAGCAAAAATTATTTAGTTAACATTTTAGTGTAATCCTAAACTAGTGAAAAGTTAGTTTTTCTTGCTTTGATTGATGTAGTCAGACCCTGACTTTAGCTCTGGCGTACCCGGGGTAGAACTGAGGGAGCCGCCAGGGATGAACTGCAGCCATTTCCATGGGAGCACCTTCAGTTCAGTTCAGTTGCTCAGTCGTGTCCACTCTTTGCAACCCCATGATTCACAGCACGCCAGGCCTCCCTGTCCATCACCAGCTCCCGGAGTTCACCCAAACTCATGTCCATCGAGTTGGTGATGCCATCCAGCCATCTCATCCTCTGTCGTCCCCTTCTCCTCCTGCCCCCAATCCCTCCCAGCATCAGGGTCTTTTCCAATGAGTCAGCTCTTCGCATGAGGTNACTCCCAGAGTTTACCCAAACTCATGTCCATCGAGTCGGTGATGCCATCCAGCCGTCTCATCCTCTGTTGTCCTCTTCTCCTCCTGCCCCCAATCCCTCCCAGCATCAGGGTCTTTTCCAATGAGTCAGCTCTTCGCATGAGGTGGCCAAAGTACTGGAGTTTCAGCTTTAGCATCAGTCCTTCCAAAGAAATCCCAGGGCTGACCTCCTTCAGAATGGACTGGTTGGATCTCCTTGCAGTCCAAGGGACTCTCAAGAGTCTTCTCCAACACCACAGTTCAAAAGCATCAATTCTTCGGTGTTCAGCTTTCTTCATAGTCCAATTCTCACATCCATACATGACTACTGGAAAAACTATAGCCTTGAGTAGACGGACCTTTGTTAGCAAAGTAGTGTCTGCTTTTGAATATGCTATCTAGGTTGGTTAACTTCCAAGGAGTAAACGTCTTTTAATTTCATGGCTGCAGTCACCATCTGCAGTGATTTTGGAGCCCCCAAAATAAAGTCTGACACTGTTTCCACTGTTTCCCCATGTATATCCCATGAAGTGATGGGACCAGATGCCATGATCTTCGTTTTTTGAATGTTGAGAAACGTTTCACTTTCATCAAGAGGCTTTTTAGCTCCTCTTCACTTTCTGCCGTAAGGGTGGTGTCATCTGCATATCTGAGATTATTGATATTTCTCCCGGCAATCTTGATTCCAGCTTGTGTTTCTTCTAGCCCAGCGTTTCTCATGTCCTCTGCATATAAGTTAAATAAGCAAGGTGACAACAGACAGCCTTGATGTACTCCTTACACTTCCTCAAAGCCTGTTAAACTCTCTTAAGTTGATGCCTGATTCTTATTAGTGTTCTTGCAAAGTCGCTTCAGTCGTGTCTGACTCTCTGTGACTCTATGGACTGTAGCCTGCCAGGCTCCTCTATCCATGGGGATTCTCCAGGCAAGAATACTGGAGTGGGTTGCCTTGCCCTCCAGGGGATCTTCCCGACCCAGGGATCAAACCAGAGTCTGTTATGTCTCCTGCATTGGCAGGTGGGTTCTTTACCACTGGAAGCCCCCTTATTAGTGCGCATGTTTGTTATTAGTAATTATTTCCATGTGAAAGAATTTATTCAGTGAATTGATGGTATGTTATTTTTCTTTCTTAATTGTATCTCTCCTGTACCACTGAAAGTACTTCTGTATGCAGAGAACTTGAAAAATTTGGAGATGTTTTCCCTAAAAAAACAGATCTTTCATTTGTTAATGCTATATTTGCCCTGAAGAAGCAGTGAGCTTTTCTCCCTTTCTGGTCTTACAGTTTTAAAAAAAGGAAGTTTCATGATTTAAGACTTCTAATGTGTGCATCTCATCCCAAGTTTCTTTGTTCTTTTGTAAAAATGCTTCGTTATTTATCTTTGTTGCTGCCCTTGGGATTTCTCTGGTTATGACGACCGGGGGCTTCTCATCGTGGCGGCTTCCCTAGCTGCAGAGCACGGGTTCTGGGGCGCACGGCTTCCGTAGCTGCGGCCTGTGGGCTCAGGTGCCCTGCGGCACGTGGGAGCTTCCCTGACCAGGGATCACGCCTGGTTCCCCGCATTGTAAGGCGAATTCTTAACTTCTGGACCACCAGGGACACCCTTATTCTTTTCTTAATCCTTGTATTACCTTTTGTTGTTCTTTTCTGCCCGCATCTCATCTCTAGTACATAGTCCCTTAAATTGATGGCTACCTGGGAACCTTGTAAGATTGTACTAGTTTTTTACATTTGTCTTCAGTTATTTGTTTCTTTTTTCTTATTTCATGTCTGTCCTTTGAAAAACTGAGCTCATTTCATTTCATCCCTTTGGAGACTTACTGATTTTTTTTGGTTTTCCCTCTTTTGTTTTCTTCCTGATTGTTCATAAAAATATATTGTTGTCCCTGAATTATCCTTCTGTTTGTAATTTCAGACTTTGGATTATATCTGTGTTTTTAGTCAACTTTGTGAGATGGGAGTTCCTCATATTTAGGGAATTTTTCTGATTATGCCCAGCAGTCCTTTAGGCTTTAGTAAGCGCTCAGATGAGAGAACCGTTTTGTTTCAAGATGGTCGTGTCCACTGCGAATGGTGGCTTGGTATGAAGATGGTGCTGCAGCTTCTCTCTTTGTTCATCTTAGCAGTGAGTTCGGTGGAGCCGTGCACCAGAGAGGTTGGCTGCGTGTTTGAGGACCCGCGGTGCAGAAGGCTGTGCCCTCGGTGACCTGACCCTGGGCCTGGTTAGCCCCTGCTTCTGCACTTCCCCGCCTCTGTCTGCAGAGGTGGAAGGGGAAGGGGTGACCTTGCTGCAGGGCCACTCAGGCGTCTTATTGTCTCCTCTGGGTTAGGGTTTTGTGTGCCTCCTTCCTTAGCTGGCCCCTTGTTCCCTTGTTAGCATAGAGGAGAAAGTAGAGAAAGAAGTCTAGAGTGTGGGCTGTGTATTAAAAATTATACAGTGTAGAGCACCTTTCCGACTTTGAATTTCATGTGGAATATTAATACACATGCATAGGGAAGAGTCTGGAAGGGTATTAATAGTCATTATCCATGGGTAATGAAACAGTAAATGATTTAAATCGATTTTATTTTCCATTCTGTTACATATTTTATTTCTTTAAATATCCGCTTATCACAAAAAGGAAAGAAGCTCTTAAGCATGTGACTAAAGACCTTTCGAAATAGTAAAAACTGTCCAGCCTCCCTCACAGATCAGGGTGGGGGTAGTGTAGTCTAGGGAAATGTATAGCGTTGATGGGCACTTGGATTATAGGAGGCTGGCTGGTGGAAGGAGGAGGAGAGGTTGGTGCTCACTTAGGTCGCAGTGGTGTAGGAAAAGGCCCGGCTTGGACCAAGCCTGCCAGCCTCTTACGGTGCAGGAGCCCCTCCTTCCTGGCCTGCCCTCCAGCCTGTCCGCGGTGCCAGCGCACTCCCGACTCCCAGTCTTCACGGTGCTTCCTCACGCTCCTGCACTTCTGCCGGGGTTCATTCTAGTTCCTTCGCCACCTTAGGTCCTGAAGGCTGCCTTTGTTTAGATCAGTCCCTTTCAGTAATCTGTGCTTCCTTAATTCTGCCTCCTCATATCAACAGTAGTTACATCCCCAGTCGCTACCATTTCTTTAGAGAAAAGTTGCTTTAAATCTTGTTCCTCTGTTCTGCCGACTTCAGTGTCTATATTTTTTCCTCATTTTTTTCATTTAAAAAATAATGTGTGGGTGTGAGTGAAATTTAAGCACTGTTTTACTCTGTCTCTGGGCTTTTACAGGTAACACTGTCCTGTATATATTCCATTACAGGCTTTTTTTTTTTTCCAAGTGGGATCATAGTAAGTGTATTTAGCAACTTTTTCCCCCCACTTAATAGCTTGTCTCTTTGCCTTGTTTTACTTTTATCCTCATTAGACTGTGTTGTTTTTGTTCTCCTTAGACTGGTTGTTTAGAAACAAGGTTTGTAATGTGGTGGAACCAGAGGATCCTCTTCCCAGATCTGATTCAGATCTGTCAGTGGACAGTGAGCTCTGAATTCCCCAGTGGTCGGATAGAGGCCAGCATCAAATAACCGCGCTTCATGTGTGTGGGCAGTTTCGACCTTTCTTCAGATGTTCCTGAGTAACAGAGACAGCATGTATGACATGAGAGATTGGCTTCTGTGTGTTTTCTATTTTTCCTGTTATAGCTTGGACAGCTTTTAGCAGCTACATGCAAAGAACTCCCGGGCCCTAAGGAAAGTAGACGGACTGCTAAAGACCTCTGGGAAGTTGTGGTTCAGATCTGTAGTATGTCCAGTCAACACAAACGAGGAAATGATGGCAGAGTTAGTTTAATAAAGCAGAGGGAATCTACATTAGGTATAATGTATCGGTACGTTTCTATCACTTTATTTTTTAAGTTATTTATACTATTTTGTACTATTTTAATAACGTCTGTCATTATCCTTGTGAATCATACAAATGGACAATGTAAGAATTCTTTGGTGCTGATCTCGGATGGACTTGTCTAATAGCACCAACTTAGGAAATACCTGTGTATTCCCTATCAACAGTGTCTGGTTGGATAGTACTGAAGATGTCACATGTAATTAAAACAGGAAAGACATTGTATTAGGTTAGTATAACAATAGAATATTATACTCTTCTATACATGCAGAACTGAAAAGTTAGGACTAGAACTTCACCTAGAATTTACTTTCTTGTTTTTATTTTGAATTTCTGGTATTAAGTATATATACAAAAATTTGTGTCTTTGTAGGAGTGAACTGCTTTCTTTCCTCAAAAGATTAAGGGTAAGTTTTGTAAAAGTGGGTCTAACTACTATTGCTGGTTTCTGAGGATATGATAAAAAAAATTATTGAGTGTTAAAATGCTGATTATTTAAGTAATCTGTTAATGTACTTTTTATCTCTGATGATCTTTGTTTTTTTGAGGATGGGGTAGTCTGAATGGAGAGGTTTATTTTGCATTTACCTTACTCTGTTTTAGTGAGTAGAGTAGGTATTTTTAAGTTGTAAAGAAGTCTTTGTAACAGGGCTAGATGTCTGAATCCTAACTTTTTGATAGGATTAATATCATATTTGTTTATTGGACATAGATTCCACTCTTTAAACTCCATTCTGTAAACAGCTGTGCCACACAGCTTGTGGGATCTTCGTTCTCCCACCAGGGATCAAACCTGCGCCCCTTGCAGTGGAAGCATGGAGTCTTAACCACTGGACCACCGGGAAAGTCCCTGAATATCTGTTTGAGGAATAAAAAAGCAATTTTTTTTTAGAGGTAGCTGGAAGTACTAGTTGGAAGGAGTTCTTTTAATTCAATTTCAAAAGACGTGGGAGGACAGACACCTAAATTTGGTCATTTTTTTGTTAATTGTGTGTTGTGATTGCTTTCATGAGATTAAGAATAATGTTAATCTCTAGTGTACTCCTAACTAAAGCAGGTGATAACTTTCAAAAGGGTAAGAATCTTTTGAAGGAAAGTACTTGGTATCCTTGAGGGTGATAGGGAAATATTAAGATATATATAATATTTAAGGATTCTTTGTTTTCTTTCTCATAGGAACCATTGGTTTTGACTATTATTTTGTCACTGTTTGTGAAACTTCACAACGTTCGGGTCAGTATTTCATAATTTCATCTAAAAATTTTTTTGAAAGAAAGTTCTTTTTAAATCACACTCTTTTTTTTTTTTTAAATAAGGAGGACATTGTGAATGATATTACAGCTGAACATATTTCTATCTGGCCATCCTCCATTCCCAAGTAAGAAGTATTATAGCTTACATTGTATTAAATTGTTTAATATATATATATGTGTGTGTATATATATATAAACTATCCTGACTGATATAGATAACCTTGAATAACTTGATTAAAAGACTGCAGTTTGTTGCGACTCTATGGCAACTTCATATTTCTCTATTACAGTAATGATCTTCCTAAAAACTAAGCGTCAGGCATAGCTAAGTAAGAGGTGCACTAGCCTTGGGTTGAATCTGGACAGTCTTCAGTAGTCCCGATTTCTTGTCGGCGGTGGAATTAGAAAATGGAGGCTAACAAAAGGATGACGTTCCACCTGGTTTTTCTAATACTGATTGTCAGAGGTCCCCAACTCTTTTTCGTTACCTGAAGAAATTCTTTAGTTACTTTAAGAACTCTTCTCTCTTCCTTTTATCACCTGAGAACCACAGTAAGAGGCGGACAACTAAGGGGAGAAGACCGTGTTCTTCCTTTTGTGGAAGAAGAAACCGTTTACATTTTTCTCTTCCCACAGACACCAGCTTCTTACTCAGGAGAGCTCATTTGTTTCCTCACAGAAATGACTCTTCCTTTTCTCCCCTAGCCCCTAGGCTTCTACTTTGTGCCTGAAGGACAGGCACAGAAATCTAGACCATATTTTATTGCTCTTAATAAAGGCATCTCTGAAGAAGAAAAAATTGTAGTAGGTAGATAAACAGTCTCAGAGATGGGAAGCTCTCTCAGACAGGGATTTTGGAGGACCCGAAGTGTGAGTGACCCTTGGCTCCACTTACGAGGCTTGGTTCCCAAAGCAGCAACCGTGCTTCCTGAAGCGAATAACTGCAGATTTTTTATGTAAAATTTGTAAAATAACAGTCCATTAATCAGGTGGAGATCATTTTGCCTTTTTGTTTTGTTTTGTTTTTGACTGTGCTGAGTCTTCATTGTGGTGCACAGGCTTTCTCCAGTGGTGGTGAGGGGGCTCTGGTTGCAGAGTGTGGGCTCCAGAGCCCACGGGCTCACCAGTTGTGTGGGGGCTTAGTTATGCTGTGGTATGTGGGATCTTAGTTCCCCAACCAGGGATTGAACCCATGTCCCCTGCTTTGGGGCGCTGGGGAAATCCCCATTTGCCTTTGGTTATAATAAGTCTTAGGTGTTACTTCTTCAGCCTAAGTTCAGATTATAAAGTAGTGATTCATTTTTTTCATGTGTGTTTATAAATGAGGCAGTGGTTTGTCATAGAGGTTCTGATCCAGGCTCGGAGAGCTTGAGGCCTAGCCTGTCCACTCACCAGGTCTCCTGCAACCCAGGTCTCCCGCATTGCAGGCAGATTCTTTACCATCTGAGCCACCAAGGAAGCCCAAATAATTGTAAATAAATTAGTTGTAGGCTTCCCTGGTGGCCCAGTGGTGAGGAGTGTACCTGCAGTGCAGGAGCTGCAGGAGACGTGGGTTTGACCCCTGGATTGGGAAGATCCTCAGGAGGAGGGCATGGCAGTCCACTCCAGTGATCTTGCCTAGAGAATCCCATGGACAGAGGAGCTTGGCAGGCTCGGTCCCAGAAGATCCCTCATGCCAACGGCAACTAAGCCGGTGTGCCAAAACTACTGAACCTGCGAGCTGCAACTACTGAAAGCCTGTGTACTCTAGGGCAGCAAGAGGCAGCAAGAGAAGCCAGCACAATGAGAAGCCTGCGCACCTCGACTCCAGGGCAGTTCCCGCTCAGTGCAGCTAAATAAAGCCCACTTGCAAAAATGAAGACCTAGTGCAGCCAAAAATAAGTTGTAAACAAGCAGTTGGGTGTTTGCTAGTAGCACCACGATACTTTCCCACTACACTGGGAACAGTGGTGAATTATGGTAAAATTTAGCTCCTCAGGGCAACAGAGATTGTCCTTGTCCAAGTTCATCTCATAAATGATAGAGCTGGGACTTGAACTGTGGTGTGCTTCTGAATCAAAAGCCTCTTTTCCCTACCGTGGGGTCTCACTGCTTCCGGGAGGTAGGAGCTATGGTTGTGTTTCCTGGGTGCTGGCCTGGCTTTTATCCTCACACTTCTGTCATCTTATTCTGTGTCTCAGAATTTCCAGGTTTAACCGGGCTCAGAGTAGTTGGCCCCATTCCCCTCTCGTCTTTTGGATTCTTCATTGCTTCCAAAATGCATTGCCGAGATGACACTTGCCATATCTTGCCCCTAACCCAGTGAAACATCTAATCCAGAGGAGTTAGTTGCTCTTAGAAGAAGCCACAGGATGAATTTAAGGCCACATATAGCAGTATTGTTGGTGTTTGAACCCTTGTTTTTTGTAGCTTTCTCTAGATAATAAAACTTAAAAATCATTTGGAAAATTTTATCAGTGTATCTCCTTATAATTTTGTTGCCTGTAAGTTAGGCATAAAAAGTGGAGATAGGGTTATAGCATATCACCTTTTTGTGCTTTACATTGTAAAATGTTTAAAGATACTCTTAGAGTGGCCTAGTTTACCTTCTTTGGCATTTTGGGGAAAGGAAACAAAAATCAGATTGTTTTCAGCCCCATATAAAAAGTTAGCTGATCACACGTCCTCTGATTTAGTTGTTTTGATAGTTTTAAAGTATTTACTGCTAGTAATATTGAGCATTGTGTTTATGATCACTTAAATTTTGACTCTTCCGTTTGTTTTAAGTGTGTGTGTAGATTTGTGAAGTTGACTCCTAAAGTATGTTTTTTGTCTTTGCTGTAGCCTCCAGTCAGTGGATTTTGAAGCTGTAGCGATCACAGTGAAAGAGCTAGTCCGGTATGCCCTCAGTGTAAACCCAAACAACCACTCCTGGCTGCTCATTCAGGCGGACATATATTTTGGTAAGTGACGCGCATCGCTGCTTCGTGTTTTGTGTTTGTAGCTCTTTTAGAAGTGAAAGTAAATATGTGACACTTACTATTACAGCGCTTTATGAAACTTGAGTCTTGTTTCCGACATTCTCTAAATCTTCTTCCAAGATAAAATTGAGAGTAATTGTTATTGTTATATGTATGCATTTTTCTGAGTCTGATTCAGATGTTTTTAGTTTTATGTTGACCACCTTTTTTCTGTTTGTTATTTTTTCCCATAGTAAGTGATCATCTGAAAAGTTGGTAAAACATTCTTAGGAGGTTAAAGTTTAGTTTGCAGAATTGCTATTTTAAAGGTTCGAACTATGTCTAGGGACTCTTGATAATTATTTGTGTTCATGGGAGGAGATTTGTTGCCACCTAGTTTTAGCAGCAGTTAACTCAGGGCCAGTCTTACTTCATCTGTACCCTCACCTACATCATCCTGCTCTCTTCTGGATTATTTTTGAAACAAACAATAGCCAATTAACAAATATGTCTTTATTTTTGGCTGTGCCGGGTCTCGTTATGGTTTGAGGGCTTTTCTCTGCAAAGAGCAGAGGCCGCTCTCCAGTTGCAGCGCGGGCTTCCAGGCTCCAGAGCCTGGGGGCTTCAGTGGTTGCTGCACTGGGCTCAGTCGCAGGTTCCAGAGCTCAGGCCCAGTGGGTGCGGTGCCTGGGCGTAGTCGCCCCCAGGCATGTGGGATCTTCCTGGATCCGGGATGGATGTCCCCTGCATTATTGCAGGGCGGAATCTTAGCTACTGGACCACCAGGGAAGCCCAATAACTGCCAGTTTTAATGCGTATGGTTACCTTAGCACCACAAAAAATTTATTTTCAGGAGCTTAATATCTTTATTCAGAGTAAATTTTCTGATTCTAAACTATCTCAGAAAAATAAGGTCTGTGTCTAGTATAGGCATTTGGGAAATATGCCTCCAAGTACTAAGTTCTGAACTAGTAAGTTTGACAAATCTGAGGTAAAATTTTGGCTAATCAGTCTTAGAAGAAAATAGTCTATATAGGGCTTCTTTAAAGTGGTTGAAATAATAAAGCCAATTTTTCTCATTCTTGCCCTGGCTAAGCGTTACCCCTAGGTCTGTGGTTTGAATCTGCTTTGTCACTCATGAAGTAATAATACCTGACCCTTCACAAAAGAGGCCCTGTCTTTTTAGCTGCATATTTAATGACAGATAATCTTTATCTCTGTTTTCTGCTTCAAGCAACAAATCAGTACTCAGCGGCTCTTCACTATTACCTCCAGGCAGGAGCTGTGTGCTCTGATTTCTTTAACAAGGCCGTGCCCCCAGATGTTTATACAGACCAGGTAAAAGTTGTTGCTGTGCCCTTGCTTTCTTCTTAAGTGTCTGAAAACATTCTTTTTCCTGGGCCTCTTTTTGTCTGAGTTTCTTCCTTTCTATAAATGTGATGGTAACTCCCAAATGGATTGATTGCTCTAGGTCAGACTGCCTTCATGGTTCCAATGCCCTCAGCCATTGCTGATTTGATTTCCCCAAACACTTCAAACTCAACCTCTCCACGGCTGGTTCAGCATCTTTCTCTGCCAGTCTCTCCTCCTAATGACCTTCCCACACCAGAACAAAAACATAAACCCCCACTGAAGTATCCGTCAACTTTATTTTGCCCTTTGAGTTGACCAAGCATAAACCCCGAGTGTCATCCTCTTTTCTTTTCTAATCCTTCCACCAATATCCACTCAACCTTTTTTTTTTTTTCTTTTTTTTTTTTTTCCACTCAACCTTTAATGTTGATTCTGTCTCTTCAATCTCAAATTTTACTCATTTTCTCCCAATATGTTCTACTGCTTAGGCTGCCAATATCATAATGTAATAAATGGCATTTTTTAATACTTACAATAATGACTTAAAATAGGATTTAAAGTGTTTTAATAATTAGGTTTTTAAAATTAAAAGTTCTATTTTTTAGAGCAGTTTTAGAGTCACAACAAAATTAAGTGAAAAATAATAGAGTTCTTCTATTTTTCCCATCCTTGCACATGTACAACCTACCTGATGATTGACATCCCACGTCAGAGTGGAACATTTGTTATAGTTGTTATCAACTAGTTTTTTAAAATAATCAGAATTTTGTTTTTATAGGTAATAAAACGAATGATAAAGTGCTGTTCTTTGCTGAATTGCCATACACAGGTTAGTTTATAAAATTATGATGTTGGTCTATTGTAAGTTAGAGTTTATAGTAAATACAAGGCATTGCACTGGGAAGTATTTTCCATGTCATAATTCCTTAAATTTATGGCATTTAAGAATTTGGCATGATCTTTAAATTTTTTTTTAATAGTTTACAGAATTTTAACCCAAATGAAAGTGTGGGTTACAAAACATTGGCCTTTGAACCTTAGAAAAGCCATTCTCAAGTATGTCTAATATTTAAGAGTAGACAGATATGTGCATTAATCACTGTGTGTGTGTTAGTCTCTCAGTCATGTCTGACTCTTTGTGACCTCATGGACTATAGCTTGCCAGACTTCTCTCTCCATGGGATTCTCTAGGCAAGAATACTGGAGTAGATAAGCATGGCCTTCTCCAGTGATCTTCCTGACCCAAGGATTGAGCCTGGGTCTCTTGCATTGCAGGCAGATTCTTTACCTTCTGAGCCACCAGAGAAGTTCCATGTTAGTCATCAGGGAAACGTAAATCAATACCACAGTGAGATATCTCTTCACATGTATGAGGAAGCAGTAATTGAAAGACAGAAACAAGTATCGGTGAAGCTGTGGAGAAATTAGAACCCTCATGAGGCTGGTAGGAATATACAATGGCGCAGCCTTTTTGGAAAATAATTTTCTGCCTGCTCAAGAAAGTAAACATCAAATTCCCTACCATATGACCCAGCAGTTTCACTCATAAGTATATAACCAACAAAATTGAAAACATATGTCCACAAAAGAATTTATGTGTGAAATGTTTATAACAGAACATTCATTATTCATAATAGACAAAAATGGAAGCAACCCAAATGCTCATCTGCTGATGAATGGATAAACAAAATCTGGTAGATTTATATAGTGGAATATTATTCAGCCATGAAAAGGGATGAAGTACTGCTATATGCTACAACAGAGATGAATCCTGTAAGCTTTATGTTGAGTGAAAAAACAGCCAGATACAAAAAGCTTTGTTTGTATGATCCCCTTTATATGAAATGTCCAGAATGAGCAAATCTGTGGAGTCAGTGCAGGTTAGTGGTTGTCAGAGACTGGGAGAGCAGGTAGGAGGGAACTGGAGAGGGACTGCTAAGGGATATGGAGTTTTTCCCCTGGGGTAGGGGAATGAAATGTTTTGAAATTAGATAGTGGTGATGGTTGTACAAATTTGTGAATATAGTAAAAACCACTGAATTTTATACTCCGAAGGGATTCATATTTTGGTGTGTGAATAATAATTTTTAAATTTCTATAAATATTTAAGAAAGAGATCAGCATTATGACCTACATACCTGGTTGAAATGGATCTGTCTTTAATCTTAAGCAGACTGGCAGCTTTCATTTTGCCAAAATGAGCTGCTGTACTTGCCAGCTGTGAAAGGCCTAATTGGATGAATACCCATGGGATGTATGTCCTTGAACATTTAACACTTTTGTCAGTTTTCCATTCCCTTTGATTTTCTAAACCAGCTTTTTGCCAGCCTCTCATTCAAGTAAAGCTCTAAAAATTTTATCATTTAAGTTACTGTTGAAGAAAATATTGGGCAGACAGACACGTGTAAGGATTTTTACCATTAAAATTGGATGGATTCCATACATACGAGCTGATTCATTCAGCCTGATCTGCAAGACCTCTGAAGTTAGAGAATATATTCTTGACATAGGGCTTCCCTGGTGGCTCAGAGGGTAAAGAATCCGCCTGCATCGCAGGAGAGCAGGATTCAATCCCTGGGTTGGGAATATCCCCTGGAGGAGAGCATGGCAACCCACTCTAGTATTCTTGCCTGGAGGATCGCATGGAAGGAGCCTGGCAGGCTACAGACCATGGGTCACCAAGAGCTGGACACGTTCTGGACATGAGAGTCATTACAAACTATCCCTGCAAAACCAGGAGTCATTGTTGACACTAATTACATGAACCCTTTTTTATTTTTATTTTTTTCCCAAACTTTAACCTTTTTATTTTGTATTGGGGGTATAGCTGACTAACAGTGTTGTGGTAGTTTCAGGTGAACAGTGAAGGGACTCAGCTGTACATATATTCTCCCCTAAAGCCCCCACCCATCCAGGCTCGTAACATCGAGCAGAGTTCCATGTGCTATATAATAGGTCCTTGTTAGTTACCCATTTTAAATACAGCAGTGTGTATTACCTTCCCTAAATCCCTAACTATCTCTTCCCCACAGCAACCGTAAGTTCAGTATGTGAAACCATTTTTAATTCTTTGTTTATGTAGGTGGCAATTTTATGTCAGTTCCTCAGAGAGATTGACTACAAAACAGCCTTTAAATCACTGCAGGAACAAAACAGGTATGAATGGTTTTTTAAATAGAGTTGAAATTTTCTGCTTAAGGAAGATGAAATAACTGAATTCTGTTTTTCAGTCATGATGCAATGGATTCCTACTATGACTACATATGGGATGTTACCATTTTGGAATATTTGACTTGTATCCTTTCATTAACTTATGTGTGTGTTTCTAGAACAGTTCATTTTCTGTAAATTAAAGAAGTATTTAATATCATGTATTTTCTAAATAAAAAATGAAGAACAGAACAGAGACTCTATATCATGATATGTCATAGTATTAAATTTATTATTCTTAACTGATTCATTTAGATCTTCATCATAAAAGAGGAGAAACAGATAAAAGACAAATTGCAGTAAGTTGTTTTGTGCTTTGATTCTTCAGTGATGCACTTAATTTCCCTAATACTAAACCATTTCTTGTCTCATACAGTGTTGGTGCCCTCATGTGGTCTGCGAGGTCGAGAGTGGCCTGACTGCTAGCTAGTCACTTGACTCCCCTTTGCTAAGTAAGGCCTGCTGCCCCAGTACCCCTACCATTCTTTGAGCATGCCAAGAACATTCACCACCGAAGTGTCTGTAAGATTTTCTCTTTCAGGAACATTCTTTTTTAACTTCGTTCAGGTTTCTCCTCAGATGTCACCTTCTTAGAAATCATTACTTTGCTGCTGCTGTTCGGTCGCTGAGACGTGTCCCACTCTTTGCGACCCCATGGACTGCAGCACGCCAGGCTCCTCCGTCCTTCACTGTCTCCTGGAATTTGCTCAAGTTCATGTCCATTGCATTGGTTATGCCATCCAACCATCTCATCCTCTGCTGCCCCCTTTTCCTTTTGTCTTCAGTCTTTCCCAGCATCAGGGTCTTTTCTAACGAGTTGGCTCTTCCCCTCAGCTGGCCAAAGTATTAGAGCTTCAGCATCATTCCAGTGAATATTCAGGGTTGATTTCCTTTAGGATTGACTGGTTTGATCTCCTTGCTGTCCAAGGGACTCTCAAGAGTCTTCTCCAACACCACAATTTGAAAGCATCAGTTCTTCAGCACTCAGCCTTCTTTATGGTCCAACTCTCACATCCATATGTGACTGTTGGAAAAACCACACCTTTGGCTGTTGGCAAAGTGATGTCTCTGCTTTTTAATACATTGCCCAAGTTTGTCATAGCTTTCTTTCCAAGAAGCAAGGGTCTTTTAATTTCATGGCTGCAATCGCCATTCACAGTAATTTTGAGGCCAAGAAAATGAAATTTCACTGCTTCCATGTTTTCCCCTTCTGTTTGCCCTAAAGTGTTGGGATCAGATGTTATATTAGTTTTTTGAATGTTGAGTTTTAAGCTGGCTTTTTCACTCTCCTCTTCCACCCTTGTCAAGAGGCCATCTAGTTCCTCTTCACTTCCTGCCATTAGAATGGTATCATCTGTGTATCTGAGGTTGTTGATATTTTAAAGCTTTCTATTTGGACTAAACTCTGTGGCCATTACTTAGAGGTGACAGAGTGACAACAGCATCTTTAAAAAAAGAGAGAGAAAGAGACGAGAATGTCGTGCCAGTTCTACTTTATTGGAAGCTGCTCGATCTTTCGTTTACAACTTAACCAGGGTTGGAAGGTAATGCTAAAAGTGGTACCCTGATGAGATTTCCAGATTACCTCTACTTGTATCATTTTTTAAGCCCCTTCTTAGAAGCTTAAACCTACCTCCTTACTAGCTCATCTAAATGCTAACCTAGTTTTTCCTCTTCATGCATCAAAAGATGTATAATCGACTTATCTAGCTCCCCAACATTCCAAGTTTCATTGTCACCTTAATCTTCATCAGCCTCCAGTATCCATAGCCAGGCCTTTTGGACAAAATTGCTCTATTAAGATCTCTCTGCCAGTAATCTGTCCCTTTCTTACCTTTTGACTTTCATATTTCTCATGATCATGAGATGTTCGTTTCATGACCAAGTTCCCAGTCTGTCAACCCTTTCCCAACTTGCCTTTCCTACTGGCCTGGAGTACAGCAGATACTGGCTTGTGTACTCCATGGCCTGCAGCCTTAGTTGGCCCTTGATTTCCTTTGTCCACCTGCCAGTAGTCAGTGGTCTGCCTTCTTTTTAGGGAATATTTTAGGTTTCCGCCCTATTCAGCCCTGTCCTCTGTCTCCTTTTCCCATCTTCAGTAACTTCCTTGTGTTTGAAGTAGACAAGGAAAAAAGACTGATCAGTTCCTGTCCTTGTGAAACTCCTTGGGAGTTACGGCCCTGTGAGTTCCAGCTTCATATTCATTTCAGATCCCTACTTTCCACCTTTGAAACAATCGCCAGCTGGACTCAGTATGTTGATGCTATTCCTTTACGAAGATACGTTTTTATGCTTTTGATTCTACCCCTTCAGTCATTCTGTCCCTTTCAGTTGGTTATCTCCCCTCTTATATTGTCAAGCACTCCTGTTAAACCTATAAGCTATTTCATCCTTAATAAGAACTTCTCTTGACTGTGCCTCTACCTCTTTGTCCCCTCTGCCTAGTTTTTTGAAGCTCTTTTACCCAGTTTGATTTCTCCTGTCCCCCACTGTTTTCAAGGGACACCAGATGCCAAAGGCAGCGAATACTTTTCAGTCTTTATTCTATTGTTTACACCTCCTTCCTTCCTTGAAATTCTTTATTCCTTTGGCTTCCTTGACATCATTTTTAACTCCCTGACTCTTCAGCCTTTTCTTTGTGGATATTTTCCTATCTACCCTGAAACTTGGGTTTTTGTCAAGAAGTTAGTCCTTGGGTATTTCATGATGGCCCTTCATTCTCCCTAGGTAACCTCATTCACTTATGGTTTTGACCACTACCCACTTCGGGTGTGTTATTCTCTCAAATATCTGTCTCCTATTCCAATTTCTGTCTTTTTAACATTTTTCTTGGGATATAATTGCTTTAGTGTTGTGTTAGTCTCTGCTGTACAACAGAGTCAGTCGGTTATATGTGTATTCCCTCTTCTTTAGATTTCTTTTCCATTTAGGTCATCACAGAGCACCACTGAGTAGTTTCCTTGCTATTCAGTAGGTTCTTTTTTTTTTTTTTTTTTTAATACGTAGTAAGTGTATATATGTCAGTTCCAATCTCCAAATTAATCCCCCCCAACACACCGTTACCCATGTTTGTTCTCTGTCCAATTTGTCTAATACTTTGGACTTTTTTAGCCAGTTGTCTTCAGGATATTTTGTTTGAAATAACTCTGGTTATTCCCCACTACTAGGTTTTTTCACATGAATTCTTCATATTGAAATAGCATTATCAGCAAGTCCTCCTGCCCACTAACCTGATGATCATTTCTGAATAGTCTTAGCTTCCTTCAGGCTACCTTTCAAATAGTCTCATTTAAAAAAAAAAAAAAAAAAACTTAGAATTTCTTTAAAGGTAAATTTAAGATCTTAAAACATGCTCTCACAAAACATTCCATGGCAGAATGCTACCATAGATTTTTATCAGGCTGAAGTATTTCTTTCTAATCATGAAAGAGATGGGTCACTATATTTAGTGCTGAGCAACTAGCTATTTTTACATATATAAAACCTGAAGCCCCCAAACTGAATTTTTATTTTTTTCAATTATTTTTTATAATCTTTTAAAAATGTGTCAGATTACATGCAGGCTTTATTTAGTGATGTTTTTAGTCAGATAAAACTTAAATGAATTTACTTAATATTCTGAAGATAATTCCACAAACTGTGGTAACTGGTCTTTTCCTTGAGTGCTTCCAGTCTTTATGTTAATTTCTTCTACACCTCTTAGCATCTACAATTAGAGGTTCAGTTATCGTTGTTAGAAAGTAGGTAGTTTTATATTATGTATACTAGCAAAGCTTTGTTTTTGACCAGACCTCTAACAACATCACTTTTCTGTTTTGGAAGATCAAAGCCATCGGCCAGACAGAACTGAATGCAAGCAACCCAGAAGAAGTGTTACAGCTGGCAGCGCAGAGAAGGAAAAAAAAGTTTCTCCAAGCAATGGCGAAACTTTACTTTTAAGCAGTTAGTTACAGTTTTTAACTTTTATTTTTAAAATGATGGGCTAAAAATAAACAGTATTAAAAGATTAAGTTTATATAATACATATGTACATATTTAGTGGCGTTTTCTTTTCAGACAGAATACTGAAACATATTAGTTTAAAAATGAAAACTATACAGAAGACTTCATACCATAACAATAGCTTAAATTTATAATTTCTTCAAAGGAAAAAGAGTCACATGTTCAATAACAATAAACTAGTAAATCTAGGATAATTTTCTAATCTACTTTTGAGGCTGACATTTCATTTTTTAAAAAACTAGAATATTTATGTAAGAGTAGCTATATACAGTAAGTTCTTATGTCAAGGTTTTGTTGCTTTTTTTTAATAAATAGATTTCTAGGAGTCAGTATACATTTACTGCTTTTCTGCCTTAAGAAAATAGAAGTTTAGGTCAAGTGTTAAGCTTTATCACTTTGACACTGTCCTTAACTCATAATGTAAGAATTTAAAAAGGACCTTAGCAGTTTTGCAAATATAAATAAAGCCTTAGTCACACTAAATTAAGATAACCCTAAAGATTTTTTTTAGAGTAATAAAGTGACTTTCTCATATAAATAGCTCGAAAGGGTACTTAAGTTTTTTGCCCCAATTGTGATGTACAAAGAGTTATTATAAAGCAACCTTTATGTCAAAGCCCCAAGTAGGAGCTACAGCATTTATCTTGTTTATAATTTCTTTGGTATTCCCACTGTTCAGAGTACAGTTTAAACACCATGTTCATCTAAGCTTTACTGATTAAAAATGTTATATAGCAAGGCAAATAAAAATAGTCAAACAGATTAAAGTTCACCATTTTTTAAAAATTCAAGTTTTATAATAGCTTGCTTGCTACAGCAGCTATAGATAAGTTAGTCACCTTATTACAGAACTAAACCTTTGTAAACAAGTTTAAATTTTATTTTCAAGAACCAAATTGCACTAGTTAAGAGTTTATAAATTTTGAGAATCTAAAAACTAGATTCAAAGTACTGTATCATTTAATATACCCTTTAAGGTAACAGTTATCTAGTTGAAAAATTCCAATGATGAAATTCCTAGTTTATAAAGATAAACATAGGGTCAAAAGACTTGTTATGGCATAAATCGTGGCTGGCTTTTATCCAGCCAGTATTGGGAATGAAATCATCTTTGTAAACAAGTACTGCTGTTTCTTTAAACAGCTAACATGGGAATTAAATACATTTCCTCCTTAGTGCCAATTTTAAGTGGTTTTTAAATCAAAGAATGGCAGTGAAACTTCTGAATGGCAGGACAGTCACAGCACTATTTTCCTGTAAAACCTAAGTAGTTAAGTTCCATGAAATGCTGTGCAGCACTTCATCAGTCCAAGTTGTTTGCTCAGTTAGCTTTCTTAGTGTTTTCCTGGTGGCTTTTCAGTGCTCTTCGGTGGGGTCATAATGCCTCCATTGCACACTGGTGACAACTGTCCCTCCTTTCTGAAGGTGTTTACATAATTTACTTCATCCTATACATGTGAAGAAATCATGTAGAGATTAACAGCTAAGATAAAGCATTGATATGATAACAAAGTCAAACCAGACTCTTAGGCTTAATATAATGGTCTTTTTATGTCTTTACAACTGTGATGAGTCATATTCTAGAGGTTCAACAATATTAACTGCCTGCAACTTGTATTTTTAAACTACCTGGAGTACTGGTATTAATCTTGAGACACTTAAAAATCTTGATTGGACTTCAAAGTTAATTTTTATTAGGTTTTCTACATTTGAAATTAGTGTCCTCACTGGAACTTTTCTATCCCCTTACTGTCTTACATAACTGCCTGAAATATTACTCCATTAGTATCCTTACTGTCAGTTTCAGTGCCTTATCAAATAGACCAAAAAATAAACATACCAGCATAGCCAGATAATTTGTATGTGTCTGTATGTTGTGTCTGTCTTCCATAGAAATCTTCTTAAAAATCTTAAGCTTTGCTGGGCTAGTACTTTTTACTACACTGACAAAAGGTACCATCCAGCCTACACATTCAGAAATGTTGTCCCATTCCAAACCTAGATAAAGAAAAGTTAGAAAAATACATGTATCATTAGAAAGATACATATGTTTCTGTTATATCAGAAACATGATTACTGTATTTGCTTGTGCTTCAAAATTTAAAGATAGTTAATTAAAAACTCATGTAAAAAGGAAACCAAAACAAGCACATAAACCAAAATCAACAAGTTTAGCAAGTCAAAACAGATTATTCCTCTTAAACTGTTTATAATGTGACTGTTTTGAGGGAGAAAAAGACTTAGAGCTTTTTAGCCAGTACACACTACATAGGGAATTGAAACTGTCAAAACCCAAAAACTTAAGGCAGAGCTGTAATCACACTGACTAACTTCAGATGGATTTAAATTCCATCTGACTTCATTTTTAAAGAAAATACTTATCTGGCTGCCCTGGGTCTTAGTTGCAGCATGTGGGATCGAGATCCCTGACCAGGGAGGCACCTGGGCCCCTGCATCAGGAATGTGGAATCTTAGCCACTGAACCACGAGGGAAGTCCCAACCTTAATTTTTATTTGTGGATATACGCTGGATTAGAAACTACTTAGAAGGAAAGATACTGCTAA
Organism: Oreotragus oreotragus; assembly: GCA_006410675.1. Taxonomy (NCBI): domain Eukaryota; kingdom Metazoa; phylum Chordata; class Mammalia; order Artiodactyla; family Bovidae; genus Oreotragus; species Oreotragus oreotragus. The sequence goes on from SJYX01020961.1 coordinate 29,772, forward strand.
ACTGCTTTTTTCCATTAAAATTTTAAAGTCTTGTTTAGCAGGATGCTAAGCTCATAAATAGTCCCTTCAAGAGTTGTAAATGGGTAAGAAAAGAACAAAATACACAGTCTTACCTGAGGCTTTCTTAACCACTTCAACAGAGGTAAAGTGGCACAAGGCAGCAGCAGCCAGTGTTCTGTACTGGAACTCTAACGAATCGATGGCTAAGATACACAGATCTAAGAGCTAACAGAGGAAGAAGTGTAAGAGTTTAGGAAAGAGTGAGTACTACATGTCATTAGTCAGCTAGCATTTTAAAGTGCTTAGCATGTGGACCATATGCCAAGAATGCTAAAACTGCAGGGATCCAAAGAGAGAGAAATTGCCATCCAAAGGAAGTTCCAGTCTTGTTAACAGACAAGTAAAGGACTGTTACAATATAGCATGCATATCCTATTAGGAAGTGCCCTGATCCAGAGCAGGGAAGACTCTGCTTAAATCAGTCTTAACAGAGGAGGCAACCAGAGAGACTGGGGGGTAGAGAATGTTTTAGATACAGGCAACAGAATTTACAAAGATAAGTGAGAAAGTATTACTTTTCTGTGGAACTCCAGTATTTCAGAACACAAAAAATATGAAATAAGGAATATCTTTCCCTCATGTTTTTAAAAAGGGAGCTGCTAGAGAATACGTCCTAGAAAGGGTCTTTAAGTATAGTTCTGATTATTCTACTTATGAGAAGCAGGCAGGAAAGAATAGTACCTCCTGTACTTTCTTAGAATATTTTTTACACACTGGCCTAGGAAAGTTTAATTTAAACTTAAATTTTTAAATAATGTTATAACTAAATTAGGTGATCTTAATTCCAATATGTAAAATAGGTTCCATATGTATTCAAATATAAGACAGTAAGATAATTTATACTGCAATAATTTTATACCATTTAAAATCTGAAACAACTGGCTGAAAAATAACTTTCTCTGTTAAATCAAAAAGAAGGATTTAACTACCTCATTCATACTCCTAGTGAAAAGTGCTCATGATATATTTAAACTCAAGTTTAAAAACTTTTCTAGAATTTTCAGTTAGCAGTGTAAATACTGAGACAGAATTTTATGCAGGAGCTTTGTTCTAGTCAGTTAAGGAGTGAATTTAATTCGGTATGTTGTCATTTTGTTGTATAGCCTATTTAACACTAAAGAAATACACTAAACAAAACCTGTAATTAATAACATTAGCACATATACAATAAAAATATCAATACCTGAGCAATTTGAATGAACTTTTCCTGAGAATACTGAGGTAGAAGAACTTTAGGAGCATCTTTAAGAGCATCAACTTGGAGGAAAAGATTTAGCCAGGAGATGACCGTTACAGGACAAAGTTCCCATTTTAAAGCCTGTTAATGAAATTAAAATGCCTGTTAATAAGTATAGTTATATATACATCACATTATATGGTTAGTTCCTTAAATAGCTGTTTTAAGAAACTTTCTGCTTTAGGCTTATTTCTAATTATTTTAATGAAAATATAGGTATCTCACCATCTAAAGTGGCTTGTGTTTTAATCTATTATTGATATAGACCCCTTTATTATACTCTAGTTATCTTTATTTACAAAGTTCATTGGGCCTAATTTTCATTCCTATTTTTCTCATTTCCAGCAGCCCCTTGTCTTCCAAAAGTGTTCTCTACTTTATTGAAACTGCCTTTTTAATTGTATTCAATGACTCCACAGCTAATTCCATTCAAATCTTCCAAGAACTGATTCTACACTTTTTCTTTCTTTCTGTGATCTCTGGTGGCTTCTATTCAAAGTGTAAAAGTTTAAAAAAAAAAGACAAATCCTAATTTATGATAGCTTTCCCTCCACGAAGCCCTGGACTTTACCATTTATAAGTCTACAATAGTTAGGATAGAACAGAAAGTCTTAATGCCTGTAGGACCATTCAGAGAATTCCATCTTCTCTTTATATATCCTTATAGTATACCTCGGGGCTTCCCTGGTGGCTCAGAGGTTAAAGCACCTGCCTCCAATGCGGGAGACCCGGGTTCGATCCCTGGGTCAGGAAGATCCCCTGGAGAAGGAAATGGTAACCCACTCCAGTATTCTTGCCTGGAAAATCCCTTGGATGGAGAAGCCTGGTAGGCTACAGTCCATGGGGTCGCAAAGAGTCGGACACGACTGAGCGACTTCACTTCACTTCACATAGTATACCTCGGGCTTCCCAGGTGGCGCTAGTGGTAAAGAACCCACCTGCCAATGCAGGAGATGCAAGAGACCTGGGTTGGGAAGATCCCTTGGAGGAGGACATCACAACCCACTCCAGTATTCTTGCCTGGAGAATCTCATGGACAGAGGAGCCCGGCGGGTTACAGTCCATAGGATTGCAAAGAGTTGGACATGACTAAAGTGACTTAGCATACATTTATGCATATACTGTACTTGAAGTCTGAATCTAGATAACTTTATTGTTAGAACATATCAGAACTATACTAAATATAATAACCTATAATGGGAAAAAATCTGAAAAATAATATGAAGTGTGTGTGTGTGTGTGTATATATATATATATATATAGCTGAATCACCTTTGCTATACAGCTAAAACTAACATTTGAAAATCAACTATACTTCAGTAATTTTTTTTTTAAAAAGAACAGTATCAGCATGCCAACAAGATCACATTCTAACAGAGCTATCAACCTGAATGTTTATAAATATTTTACAACAAATTTTTAATTTATATTTTAATGCATATAGTTTATAGATAACTTACATATGAAAGTCATATTGTGTTCTCTATGTCCTATTTATAAAGCCATGATGCTCAAATTTCATAACATACTTTCTAGTAGCTAACATTCACCCTTTAATTTCTAATTCAAGGCCCAATTAAACACCTTTATGCTTCTCTCCTCTACCCTTCTATTAACAGCCCTTGCCATACATATAGAGAAGAAAAAAAGGCTGTAAAATATTTCTCATTTTCTATCTGCTAGAAGTGGAAAAACAACTCAGATTTGAGAATCATTGTTGAGATTCATTTAGTACACACACTGTGCTAACCACCTATAAGTTTTAAAAGTGTTGTTAAACACTTTTAAATTAACAAGTAATATTCTCAATATAGGAAAATTTTAAAGATGCAGAAGAATACTTTACAGGTTAAGCAAATTCCCCTCCCATCTTAGAACTGGATCCTAATACTAAAACCTCAGTTTTCACTACTTACATTGTAGTCTTTGAGATTTAGTAAACTACAGTTACTAAATTGCAAGTAGAAATAATAAAGATATTATTACCTTTAATATAGCAAGTTCCATCCTTAAGATATCCTCTTCACTGCAAGCACCATCAGTGACATAAGCAAACTCTTGGAGTTTAGGAGCGTAGATTTCCTTTAAAATGAATTTAATATCAAGCACAGTTGAGACTGAGACTAAAACAAACCACATATATACACATATACAAACCACATCTAGGCTTCGTTTTTAAAAGACAGCTTCACAACGTGATTATAAATCTTAATAATTCTGTGATAGCCAAAGCAACCTTACATTTAATGGTATTTTTCATATCTAGGTACCTAAATTAGCCAACTTGTATTGATTGAAAGATTTGTATAGAACTGATTTAAAATCTTAGTTAATAAACAAGAGTATTTTAATCAGTGATTTCAGTGACTGGTTAAAACAGCCAAAGTTGTTTTAGGACTGCCTGGCTTCCCTGGTGGCTCAGATGGTAAAGCATCTGCCCGCAATGCGGCAGACCCGTTTGATTCCTGGGTCGGGAAGATCCCCTGGAGAAGGAAATGGCAATCCACTCCAGCACTCTTGCCTGGAAAATCCCATGGACAGAGGAGCCTGATAGGCTACAGTCCATGGGGTCTCAAAGAGTCGGACACGACTGAGCGATTTCACTTTCTAGCATACTAGACTAAAACAGGATACTCAACAAAGTCTAGAAACTGAAACTGTTAACCTTACCCTAGTACAGAAGTATGGTTAGTCAAACAATAATTTGTGCAGTTTGTTGATGACAGATCTGTCTTAACAGTTCAGAGAACAAGAACCAGAATGATCAGAGGAGTGGAAGAGATGCCACAGGTGAGAACAGGCTAAAGATCAAGATTCAGTCTAGAAAAATATTTGAAACATACAGTATTATTTCAGGTAAGGAGATACTGAAAATACAAACATAAAATTTGGAGACAGCCCGTAAACCTCAAGACAGAATGTGGAAGAAAAATACACTTAAGGAAATTAATGCATGATTCAGTCCCATACTCTCAAAACTGTACAGGCTTTGAAAATATCAGATGAAGTTACTAATGATCTGTGTTGAATTTAAGAAAAGTAGATTGAAACTATGTGAAAAAAGATTTCAAGCAGAAAAGTTATTTCCTTCTATCCTGGCACTATTATCAGATACAGAAATATTAGGCTGGATATAGATCCTTATTCTAACCCATTATAGCATTTATTGCATTTGATTGGTGAGGTAGGTTTCAGAGACCATTCTGTTGAATCCAAGCACCATAACTAGGTATATAGAGACAGCATTGGTGGTTTTGTTTGGCACAGTGAGTTATGGAACATTTCACCTAGATTGTAGTCCCAGAATCAAACCAGAGACTTATAATTTAAGAGTTTGGGGCAAATATATCTAGGGATAAACTCTGAGAGCTTACCTCAAGTTTGGAAGCAATGAATAATGAGGTAATTCCAATCAGTTGAAGCATATTTTTATTTATATCCTTTTGTGTCAACATAAATCTATCAAAAAAGTCTTGTGCAAGATAAAATGTTTCCCTATGAAGTGTGTATACTTCACATACCTAGAGAAGAATCCAAACATTTAAATATTATTCCATTAATTTCTCCAAATTACAAAGTTCCTCTTAGCATACTAAAGAACAGTTTTCTGAAGCCCAACTATTTTAGGATACCAAATCACAAATGCAGGAAAAAATTAACATGTGCTAATAGGATAAATAAATCTATTACCATCCTCACTGACTCTTAATTAGTTTCATAGGTTTTTTCCCCACATGGATTTAATGTGTTTATTTCCAGGTACATTTTGCTAACTATGGATAAGAACTTTTTTGCTCTTAACTTTTAAATTTTTATTGATGATAAATGGGTGGGTGTTTTCATGATGCTTAGTTTGTCTTCTGATAGTTCCAAGTGATTCCTTTTCATCATTCTAGATATACATTTAACTACAAAATGACAACAGTGTTTCTTCAATGTTCTTACCTCATTTAAGAATTAAAGAAGAAAACTGAATAGATAACATTGGTGATAGTCAAAATTTTTATTGTATTCCTTGTTTCTTATTGTAATGGGAGTTCCCCTAATGTTACACTATTACTATCACTAAAAAGTAATATCTGTCATTTCCACAACATAGGGAAAGCTTTTACTTCTCAAAATAATTTTATGAAGAAGGGAGGAAACAGAGGGATAGACATCAATGTGTTTCTAATAAACATTTAACGTGTTAAGGAAATTTATTCCTAGTTAATTACACATTTTAAAATCAGGAATGTATGGTGAATTTCAAAAAATACCTTTTACATCCATGATACATAACCTTACGATTTTTTTTAAACTATAGAGTTTCAAATGTTGAACCATTTTTGCATTCCTAAACTGAAAGAATACACTAAGACAAAGTAGAGATTAGTGTTCTGCTGGATTTGACTTACTATATTCTATTTGGTTTTGTATATGTAATCATATATTTAAGGGAAAACAGGGATAAATTTGATAGACAACCACTGAATAAAAGTCAATTTAACATAAAAAGGAAAAATAAAATCAACATAATTATGCTGAAAAGTTGCATTCATGATCACTAGACATTCAGAAAAAGTCAAAAATCAACTACAGTCTTATACACATATGATTGAAATATAATCTTCCCTTCTAGTCAGAATAAGGAATAAGATGACCGGATTCAGAAGGACAACATTTTGTACTCATAAGAACTTTTCTGATGGCTTCTGAGATCTATTCTGCACAGGGAAATTACATAGCAAATATCCAAGGATTGTGGGAAAATCAATTTGTTATCAATATAGGTAATCATTTTCTCAATAATAATTTGAGATTCTTTCAGAATTATTATGCAGAAAGGATATGGGGCCTAAACGAGAGCAGACATTCTGGCACAGATCTTTAGGGACTTTGGGATCACTAATTATTTCTTTAATGGTACAGTTTATTTCTGAAAGGAACAGAGGGATATAATAAAAGGAAGTTACATGGCTTCCTTAGGGCTTAGGGCTACTGGATATTCAAAGCCTCCTTATCATTTAGGATATAGAAATTAGGATTCCAAATCATAATTTGATTTTGGTGATGAAGGACTTCTGAGGTCTGAAGCCTAGTCCTGGCTTTTCACTTTGCATGGCAGACTTCAAAACCTTGTCAAATTCTGTTCATCTCGAGTATCCTTGGCACCTAGAACAGTGCCTAGTACACAGCAATACTCAGATACCAGGACTTCTAAATTGTGTTTGGGATGTATGGGATATAGTGGCTGTGTCAAGATTTTACTCTTATCATTTGGTATCATCTGCTGGTGAACAGCACCCAAAAAATGCCTCCTGGGGTCTTTCCTGGTGGTCCAATGGTTAAGACTCTGTGCTCCCAATGCAGGGATTTGAGGGAACTAGGTCCCACATGCTGCAACTAAGAGTTCACATACTGCAACTGAAGATCTACGTGCCACAACTAAGACGCTGTAGAGCCAAATAAGTACTAAACAACAACAACAAAAAGGCTCCAGACAATAGGTAATATACCATGAGGGCACATGGAAAGCATATTATGTTTAAATACTTCCCCTCATTCAAAGAAGGAATTTTGTACTGCTAGAACATACCTCTAAAAGCCAGTCTAGAAGTATTGACCTCATCTGTGGTTCCAACTCAGAATGCAGAACTTCAAAATGTTTGTCGTGAACATATCTGGTTTCTTTTTTTAACATGTTTAGCCAAACATCTTGTGAACATCCCCAGCTGTGGAAAGGCGAAAAATATTGTGTGATCTACATAATATACGGCTATCTGTTTCACATTGAATAAACTGAACTTCCAAACACTGAATTAGAATTTGGAAGGAACAGCTCTTAAATTAGGAAAAATTGCTACTTTAAGAAACCATTTCTTTAACATGAAATTATACAAAGAACTTGGACTATGATAATCTAAATTGACAGATTTCAAGAATGACTTAGCAGCAGCAAGAATACCTTCTAGTCCCCATTTACTTATATTTTACAAAGGCAACGATTTAAGATAACCATGTCTTCTCAAGAACAATACTAAAAAAGTAAATATTTAGAACGTATGATCCCAGTAGAGATAGTCTCAATCACCTCCAAACAGATTGTCAGTACTGACTAAATTGACAGATTTCAAGAATGACTTAGCAGCAGCAAGAATACCTTCTAGTCCCCATTTACTTATATTTTACAAAGGCAACGATTTAAGATAACCATGTCTTCTCAAGAACAATACTAAAAAAGTAAATATTTAGAACGTATGATCCCAGTAGAGATAGTCTCAATCACCTCCAAACAGATTGTCAGTACTGTGCAGTGGGAGTTAGGTGGAACAGGACAAAAGGAAGATGGGTGAGTTTAAACATCTGAGTCCATTAATTTGCTTATTAAAGCCAAATATAAATTACTACATATTTTATATAAACTGTACCTCTTATTCATTAACTATAAAAAAGTATAGACCTTAATAAACTAATCTTGATAAGAGGAGCTAACCTATCAAATGAAAATGCTGTACATGTTAAAATACTTCCAGCTTAACAATGTACATAAATTACTTAAAACTCTATTAAAAAGGTGATTCAGTTCTGATAAGGCTTACAGTCTTCAGCAAGCAAATGAAAATGATGTTATACAATGTTTTGAATACCTATGTCATCTGCAATAGGACTACTGCCAGAAAACATGTGCTTAAAGACTAGTTTTTAAAAAAGCAGTTTTTACAAGTTTTTATATCTTATAATGATAAAACCCCTCAAAACAGCACCATATATTACATCAGTAAATTTTAATCTTTGACATTAAATTACTGAAATTTTTCTTACCTTAAATCAGGTAAAGGTGAAGGATTAATAAAAAGATTTTTAAATCTATAATTTGTAAATCTGGAGAAGTCACTTGTTCCTATTTCTTTGTGGGGTGTTTCAATGATAACGCAAGGACTGATCCCCCCGGATAATACAGGTGGCCAACAATTCTGTCATTAAAAAAAAACAACTATATTTGTACAGTAAGAAACCAGCTTTTGTCTGAGATCTTTTCTAAATGAAAGCTAATACTTCTAAACAGTCTATAGTTTTCCCAAACACCATCATTTGCTAACAGTGCTGACAGTCTAGTTAATTTAAGCTGACATTCATATTTAATAATTAGCCCTATAACTCATATCAGTGTTCATAAATATTAACAGGATGTTTTAGACAACAAATTACAATTCTGGAAATACAAGACATTAGGTATTGAGGGAGAGAAGAAAGAACAACAAAATGCATCTGTAGTCAAATACCACTTTCAACATTATAAAATTCTCCCTCTATATTTAGCAATAGTGTCCAGGGCACTTCCCCACCCTCTCCACTCCTTACAGGAAGGCAAAACCTTGGAAGTAGAAACAATTACTTAAATATCTAAAGGGCCCTTTCTCTAGTCAATGCTAGCTTCAAAGAGAACCACTATTTCTACAGTGTTTTCAGTACAACACATAGAGTAGATAGCAAAGGGCTGGGTGCCAGTCTGTCACCGACTTTACATCCTATTTATGCCCTAGGAGCACTATTAGGACCCTCCGCTATAGTCAGAGAGGGAACAAAGAGCACTACATTGGACAGATTAGGCGGGCCCTGTGCACCAGGCAGCTCCTAGAGGGAGGGATTTACAAAGAGGAACCAGCTGCGTCAAGGCAAACTTACTCTGCAGCTGTAGTAGGATTCAGGGACATAAAAACCACCCAAAGACAAGCGCCTTCCTGCTGACCCCTAGGGGCATTAAAAGTGTCAGAGGAATCTTCCTACCGCAAAGCAGTAACACAATTTTGTTTTTGTTTTGTCCCGCATTTGTGTCCCCCAAACCCAGCCCAGTTCTGCATTACCCTTATTTCATACTGATGTTTCTTGGTGACCTCCTCTTTTCTTTTTTTGACATCCTGGAAAATAAAAAAGTCATGGTTACACTAAAGTCCCAGCAAGGAATTTTCTCTCTCCTCTCTTCCCCTCCTTAACTCACCTGGGCCGTTTTCCTCTTCTTGGCTTGAATTATCTGGGCTTCTTGCGGGGAATCCGTCTGACTGGCCTGGGGCTGCTGTTTAGCTTGTAAACGGCTACTATAGAGTTTTTAAGAAGGAAGTTTAATTAGAAAGTGATTCGTCTCAAAGGCAGCAACTAACTTTGAAACACATTTCCAAGACAATGTTACCTGCGTCTTGACATTCTCTTCTTTCAGGTGAAGGAAACCTCTGGGGGGGGGCCGGGGGGGGAGGAAAAACCAGAGTCAAATACGTGGTCATTCATACTCTCCAAGTGCCAGTCAGAGGCTTACACCTAGGTTCCTCAGATGACCCGAGCCATTTTACCGCGATGACTTATGCACTATATTAGCGCAGGATTTATTAGACACATGCCTGTATTCCCACAACTCAAGGTACAGCCCAGACGGGAGTGTTCAAAAAACATTTTGCAAAGCTCCCTGAGAGCCCCTCAGAACGCGCAGGGAAGCAGATGGGATCTTTTCTGCGTCCTGCACCCCTCTACCCCGGACCCCCACCCCCCCAGCCCGAGCGGGGCCTGGGCAGCGACCCCACCTTCCCCCACCTCCCACCCTGCACAAGCCGCGGGGAGAGGGGGGTTGTGGAGGCGAGACGCTGAGAAGCCGGTTCCGCGCCAATTTGGAGAGCGGCGGTGGCGGGGGAGCAGCGGGCGGAGGGGACTTGTGTCACGCCCTTCGGTCTCCTCTCCCTCCTTCCCGGCCCCGCCGGCCCCTGCCCACCGCCTGGAGGGGCACTGCGACCCCGACCCCAGATGGGAGATGAGGACGAAGAAAAGGCAGTTCCACTTAAAAAGTGGGGGTGGGGGGAGAAACCGGGGTGGTGTGGGGAAACCGGTCGGCTCTGGGAACTTTTCTCGGCGTGAAGGAGACCCTGACCCTCAACCCTCTTTCCTGAGGAGATAGCTCCCCCAATGGGGGCGGCACAGAGAAGCCCCGAGAATGAGGGGCTGCTCCGCGGGCCTCCCGCTTAGGGGCAGCCCTCCATCCCCTGCCACCTCCCAGGTCCCCTGCCAAGGGTCCTGACAGGGACGCGGAACGCGGGAACCCGGCGTCCCCAGACGCCTGCTTCTCAGCCCTGCTCGCTTTCCCTGCACCCCAAGCTCCCGCCCGCGAGATGGATCGACCCGGGGGTGAGGAGTGGGGTAGGGGTGAGGGGGTTTCTTTCCTCCCACATCCCGCCCTGCGCCCGGCACCTCCTCACCGCCAGACCCGCTACCGCTCGGCTCTCAGCTGGCGCCGGCGCCAACCCAATATATAGGCCGGGCCTGGCCCGCCCCGCGCGCATGCGCCGCAGACTGACACCTCCGGACAGCGCGCTCCCCTCCCCCGCACGCCCGCCACCCGCCCGCGCGCGCCGCGCCGCGCCCTGGCCTCCGTCCGCGCCCGCCCCGCTCGAGGGCCCGCAGGGCTGGCTCACCGCGGGCCCCTGCCCTTCTCCTGCCCGCGCGGCCCGGCGGCAGGAGAGACCCTCTCAAGAGGGCTCCGCTCCTCCGCCGCCGCCTCAGCCCTGCTCCCCACCGCTCGACTCCGTCAGTCTCCCGCCAGGATGTTTCTGTTCCCTCCCTCCTCTCTCAACTCTCGAAGGCCGGGGGTGTCAGGCCGCAGCCCCCGGCCCCGGCGTACTGCACTGTGGAGGCGGCTCGGGGGTGGGGATGGGGGGTGGGAGGCACAGAGCGGCTAGCAAGTGGCCATCCTGTGGCGCAGGCTGGCTGTCCCGCCTAGGCCTCCAGGAACCCGGGTTTTCTAAGGAGACGCGAGGACCCTAAAGGCCCGCCCCTTGCGGGCGGAGCGCGGCGCCGAGGACTGGCGAGCTGGCCAATGGGAGGCGGGGACGGCGGCACAACGTGGAGCTGCTGCAGAATGTAAACACAGCGCGGTGCTCCGCGGACCGCATGAGTCGCCGCGCTCCGCTAGTGTCGCCGCGCGCCCCACCCGGGCCCACTGGGACCCCTGGAGCCCCCAACGGCCACGCACAGGGATGCCTGTCTTGCACTTTGCTCCAGCGCCCCCGCCGAGGTATGCATCAACCCTCTTATTTCCCCCGCCCTGTTTTGCGGACTCGGTCATGGCTCTTCGTGGGTCCCTGCACCCCGTGTCACCCAGTCCCTGCCTGGCAGCTTCCCCATTCAGTGGTCCCAGCGCAGGAAACAAAACGTTCGCGCCAAGCCGCGCGGTCCCTCTCTCTTCCCAACCTCCAGTTCTGGAGCTCTTCTAGAGGAAGCGTAGACATCTCTCCGGAACGGGGCCGGGTGTGGGNTCACCCAGTCCCTGCCTGGCAGCTTCCCCATTCAGTGGTCCCAGCGCAGGAAACAAAACGTTCGCGCCAAGCCGCGCGGTCCCTCTCTCTTCCCAACCTCCAGTTCTGGAGCTCTTCTAGAGGAAGCGTAGACATCTCTCCGGAACGGGGCCGGGTGTGGGTGGGCGGGTGGCATTGCCCCTTTCTCCAAAAGAACGGTGGCTTTCTGGGGGCCATGCCCGACAGGGACAGCAGTTCCACCACGTGCAGGCCCAGGGCCGGCCCGCCGCGCCCCGCCCCGCCTCTGCAGCCGCCAGCGCGCCCTGAGGAGCCCGCGCCAGCCACCAGCGCGGGAGCTCGCAGCCCGCCTCCGAGCGGTCAGCCGAGGAGGCGGTCCGGCGCGTGTTTCCCTCCTTTTCCCCTAGCATCCAAGTTTGGGGTTCCCTTCGCTGCCTCTGCTAACGTTCCGCCCCGACGCGCCCCCAAGATCAGGGTATCTCCAAGTAGGACCAGCCGCGGACCCTCCCGCAGCCCGGATTTGCGGGGCGAGAAAGGGGGGTGGGGGACGCCCGGCGGGAACAAAGACCCCCGGGGCGGGAGGAGCCTTGCGGAAGCTTTCTGGGCCCAGCGGCGGCTCCCACAGGACGCCGGCAGGCCGTGCTCACCTCTCTGCCCGGGCCTGGGTGGAGCCGCCGGGGGAGGCCGGGAGCCCCGGCGCGGCGGCGCGGCCCGGGGCCTTCCCGAGATGCACCGGGAGGCGGCGGCCGCGGGCTCCCGGCTCCGCGCCTTTTGTGCCGCGCGGCCCGCGGAGCCTCGAAATCACGCGTGCGCTTCAGGCAAAGCCCTCCTTCACTGTTTTTCCACCACCGTCTCCGGACGCCGGCAAATTTGTTTGGTTCCCTCCCAAGTTTACCCGTGAGGAAATAAGGGTCTTGTCTAAGGTGACACGGGCATTCGAGGTGGCGCTAAGTGGTAGAAAACCCGCCTGTCAGTGCGGAGACAAGAGAGATGCAAGTTCGATTCCCTGGGTCGGGAAGATGCCCTGGAGGAGGAAATGGCAACCCGCTCCAGGTTTCTCGCCTGTAGAGTCCTCGTGGACAGAGGAGCCTCTTGGGCTACAGTCCACGGGGTCGCACAGAGTCGGACACGACTGAAGTGACTTAGCGCCCAAAAAGGTGTCATGGAATCAGAAGAGGCCCAGGAAACTTCATGCCACTTAGGATGCTTTATGATGGCCTTCCCGTTGAGAGGGGAGTTGGCTCCTTTTTGTAGTCACCTCAAAACGCTGTGCTGTTCCAGTGGAAAGCTTAGGGAGCTAATAGCGTGATGGTAAGAAATGGGAGGTTCCAACAAGCTTATGACTGGAACGTAAGCAAAACTGGTGGTCTCTGTGAGTGAATTTGGTAGTGACGCTGAAAACGACTCCCGGAAGTTTGGAAGCCCAGCGTCGGGCCAACCAGTAAATGAGACACCATAATTAGAAGTGTTCTGTGGACCATGCGGTTGACTATGAAGTGAACAGGGTGGGATCCTAGTAGAGGAGACATTAAAATCCTAAGACTTCTTTGTGTGGAAAGGGACAGGGTGAATTCTGCCATATTACCAGGACCTTAAATGAGAACCAAAATGAGCAGGGCTTGCCTTTCACGTGGACAGATCGTGGAATCTTGCTCTGCTGTAAATCATCTTAATCCCTGCAAACCTGAGTTTTATGGAGAAAAGATAATAGACCCTCGTTTCAAGGGCTGTTTCAGATTAAATTTTGTAATGTGTATAGATACCCTCTGTATACACAATGGAAACTTAATTTGAGTAAACTCCTGGAGTCAGTGGAGAACAGAACCTGGCATGGTTCGGTCCATGGGACTGCAGAGTCAGACACGACTTAGCCACTGAACAACTACAACAGTAAAGACCCTCTTGCATGCATACCTATCAGAGAGCAGATGCTAAGTGCTATCTTCACTCTCCTATTCACCCCCCCCCTTACTAGTTTATACTCACAGACATGCAGGTAATAAAACCGCTGTTTCCCAAAATTTTGTCCTTGTAGTCATCCTTTTGGGTACCTATTTTAGGTATCATCTTTCAATATATTATCTTTGTTTTGTATTTGTATATGTTCATTTTTAGCTCCCTCTTCTTTCTACTCATCCTAGTTTTAATATTCACTTACTTTGAAATGTATGAAATTCTTTTATACTTGTAACAGTCTTAGAATCTTTAGCATTTTCTAAAGTATATTTTTTCCATTGTACATGCAACGTTAAAACACCATGGTAAATAAACTGTTGCCTCTACAGTGCTTTCATTTTCAGCAAAAAGGAGAAAAAAAAGGGGGAAGATTCTTAGAAGGACAGATTTTAAAAAAGAAAAAAAATTAGGCCCAGTCCCAATTATTTCTTGCTTCTGTCCCTTTTCTCTGCCATACCTCTGTGCTCTTCAGTTATGCTCACCTCTCAGGACAGTAATTACCAATTAAACAATTAAAATGTCTTTTGTCTTCAACTAGGCTTCATCCAGGACATTTTACATAGATTCTTGGATTTGATGTGGAATGCTGCACAAAGACCTCGGAGGTGGAGACCCTGAGTAATGGGAAGAATTAGGAAAGGCAAAAATGAAGTTTCCACTGAGAATTTATCCATGGCCCAATGCTGGTCAGGCAACCAGGTGAGCAGNTGAAACTAAGTAACTGTTCTTCAGCTTCTTGGTTCTATTCCAGACCTACTGAATCGGAATCTCCAGAGGAGGCCTAGGAATCGGGGTTCTTCTAGCTCCCTGTGATTTTTAGGCAACTGAAGTTGAGAACCCCTGGTGGCAGAAGAGGGAGTCCCAGCAGACTGTGCTGTCAGGGATTCCAGGGACCACATCCCAGTCCTCCTTGTCCCTCCCCAGAAGCTGGGAGCCCTGGCCCTTTCCTTGGGAGCCCTGGCCCTTTCCTTGGGAGCGGACATGCCAGGCACAAGACACTGAGCTCTTGAAGGCTGGTTCCCGTTGCTGCCCTGGAAATAAGAGGCACTGGCCCACCCACCACAAAGTTGCTTCTTGGTCTCAGCTGACCAGCCAGAGAAGAGTGTGACGGCTCCCTGGTCCCTGTTTTCTGGCGCATCCTTCTATCTTGATCGCCTTCCTTCCTTCAGTGGTTCTGCCTCTGTTCCATTAGACCATGGATGATACGCAGTTGAGAATTATAGTAAGACTTGAGTTCTGTGTCTTTGGGTTAATTTTAGGTCTAAAATACTATGGTATCCTTCTTTAGCATGCAGACTTATATTTTGAATAAAAACTTCTGCCGGAATGTACAATTTTGGATCCCATAAGACTGCAGACTCTAGACCTGGCCTCTCCAGAAGGTAGCCCCTAGCCACAAGTGGTTGTTTTAATTGGAATCAAATAAAATTAATAAGAGTTCAGCCCCTCAGTCACAGCAGTCATATTCAAGTGTTCAATAGCCACATGTGGCCAGGGGATACCATAATAGACAGTTTCAGATACAGAACATTTCCTTCACCCATAACAATCTCTATGCCTCGTAACAGTTTCACAGCTCCTATGTACCAGTCTCGGACTGCTGCTCTGCCAGGCAGCTTTCCCTCACTTTATCAGACAACCTGCTTTAAGTCGTCGGAACTATGCAGCTGTCATCCTCTTTCTTCACGGCCACTCTCCTTTCCACCCAGCCTCAACGCCATTTCGCACCATCCTCATGACCTCATGCTTAACTCTGAGCCTTCTCTCTTTCAGACATGCCTCCTCTGCTGATCTCCAACCTCATGTTAATCCAAATGCAGGCCTTTGTTTCTACACGCAAGCTGCCTAACAGCTCCTGGAGGAAATCACACAGCTGTGGGGACTGGGGCATGAGACACTCGGGGGGTACAAGCTCGAGCGTCACTGTTGGGCCATCCTATTGTGCACCCCTGGTCAACTCGACACAATTCCCCTTCTCTGCTCACCTCAAGACTCCTATCCCAGGGCCATCAAGCTTTCATGTGTAGATGAATCATTTGGGAGATCTTATGAAGAACGCAGGTTCTGATCCAGTAGGTCCAGAGTGAGACCAGAGACTCTGCATTTCTTAACGGACTCACCCTGGAGAAGTCTGTGAAGCTGAAAAGTGGATTAGCAGTTACAGAGCTGACCAGGCTTTGCTGATGATAAACGAAGCCTCTAAAATAACAGTAACAGAGTCTTGACATGGTGGCTTTCCTGGACAGCTTCTTTCTCAACCAGCCTTCCCAGGACCTGCTTGTCCCTATTATCTCTGAAACCCCGGGAGGCCCTGGCCAAGGTTTCCTGCTTCACATCAAGCCTGGACCCCAGGGGACATGAACGGCACCTGGCTTTGTCTCCCTGATGAGCCTCGGCTGTGTCGATGGCACCCATCAATAAGGGAGTCAAATGGATCAGTACGTTGCACTTAGAAGTTTCTGAGTTTCACAGGTCAGGCAGTAGTCTTTGGCGGGGGGCGGGAGCGGGAGGCGGGAGCGGGAGGGAATTACAAATATCTACCCAGAAATCCAGAACAAGTTAGAAAGTCTTGGAACTAGGGAACATCTTACAAAAAGTTTTGCTGATCCAAAAACACGTTGCGTTTGTAAACGCGTGCTGCAGAGTGCATGTGCAGCCCCAGAGTTCCGCAGAAGCACCTGAGGGGCCACTAACACAAGAAGCTTCCGTTAACACTCTTGCTCTTAAGCAAAATGATGAAGAAATTGATGTATTTCATATGCTTAAAGCAATGTAAATACACTCAAGAATTCCTTCTTGTATACTTTGTCATAAAGTTGGTAGAACTTGCGTGAGGTCACAACACGCAGGGGAGGACTTGACAAACTGAGAGGACATCAGTTTCAGGTTCTAGCTAAAAGTCTGCGCCTCCCTCTTCACAGAATCTGTACATTGGACACTTCCTAAAATCTCTGTAGTGCTCACACACCAAATTTCTTCTAGGCGGAGATGCTTTGTGGCTGTATTTTCTATTTTAAAACCATAAAGTGGGAGTGCCATTGCTAAGCCACTTCTTGGTAATTCAAATACCTGGTTATTATACAAAAATAATCCACTTCAGACCCAAAGACTTATTACGTTAACTGTCAGTTTTGGCAGAACTGACTTTTACATCTATTTTCCAGTTGAAATACGCTTGTCAGATACTGGGAAATGTGAGTTCTAGTCATATCCCACAGCTACACCTGTGCTGTGGCTGAAATTCCAGTAAGTGTGTGAAACGATCCCGAGGAAGTACAGCTGACTTGAAGATGTGACTAAGTGCCCCCGTGCCTCTCACACGGGGCCCTGGGGAACAGGCAGCAATCAGGGGCCTGCGCTCCTTGGTGTGTTATTGTAGAATTTTTATTGTAGGAACTTAAATATTGACACTACCCTTTTCAGTGGTTTGTCTTCTAAATTCATTCTTCTGGCTGTTTTTCTGTTTGTTTTTTAATAGGTAAGGTAAGCTAAAATTGGGCCTAGTCTGTAGTAATTTCTTTAAATGTAAATGCTATATACACAGAAGTATCTGACAGGATGATAGGAGCCAGGTCATGAATGGGGTATGAAAGGCAGGGCGCTGGCCTCTCTCCCTCAGACGGAAGGGCCGGGGACAGTGGCTCTCCTAAGGAAGTCTCTTGCTGTTGGGTGGTAGTGATCCCATGGACAAGCATCTGGCTGGCCCCTGTGATTCGCTGTGTTGATTCAGTGTTGAGTTGCTGCTGGGAAATAATGTTATGCCACCTTGCTACTTCCCTCAGCTCCTTGAAGACTTCCAAACGCACCGCACATTCCTGCCTCCCTGCCTGAGCCGCATACACCGTTTCTGCTTACCTGCCGATGGCAGGAATTTCAGTCGGTGGTCTCTACTAGTTGCAAGGGAGAACGGGAAGTGTATGTGGCCTTTCAGCCAAATAAGGGGATCTACTACTGACGAAGAGCGAGGGCACGGACGCCAGGGTGGGGTGCCTCCCCACCTGCCCACTGGAAGCCGCTCATCCTACAAGCTCGAGGACAGGCATCACTTACTCCCACAGGTCTGTTTCTTCCTAGTCCCTCTCAGCAGACTCCCAGCCACTCGTTTCTCTGAAGCCCACTTCTACTTCTGCTTGCTTTGGGGCCTTGAGAACCAGATCTATGAACCTTCTCAGGGCTCATGCTAAATTTAGGTCTGAGCCCTGGACACCTGTGGCTCAGTCTCATGCGGGGGCTCCACATGTTGCCCACTCCATGCTTCTAAGAACTGTATGTTCACGTTTGTGTGGAGAACCTGGGACATGTGTGGCAGTTTGCAGCCTGAGACCCCTGGACTTGTGGGAAAACCAGTAAAAAATCTATGCCATTTTCAATATAAATGCCGAGGCTGCAATATATATTAAGCTAACAAAGCTTATGCATAGCCTGAACTGTATGTTGTCGTGTCAGTCACTCAGTCGCGTCCGACTC
This sequence comes from Oreotragus oreotragus, assembly GCA_006410675.1. Taxonomy (NCBI): domain Eukaryota; kingdom Metazoa; phylum Chordata; class Mammalia; order Artiodactyla; family Bovidae; genus Oreotragus; species Oreotragus oreotragus. The sequence goes on from SJYX01020961.1 coordinate 47,766, forward strand.
TTTGTGACCCCATGGACGGCAGCACACCGGGCTTCCCTGTCCTTCACCATCTCCCAGAGCTTGCTCAAACTCACATCCATCGAGTCGGTGATGCCATACAACCATTTCATCCTCTGTTGTCCCCTTCTCCTCTCACCTTCGATCTTTCCCAGCATCAGGGTCTTTTCCAGTGAGTCAGCTCTTAGCATCAGGTGGCCAAAGTACTGGAGTTTCAGCTTCAGCATCATTCCCTCCAAAGAAATCCCAGGGCTGATCTCCTTCAGAATGGACTGGTTGGATCTCCTTGCAGTCCAAGGACTCTCAAGAGTCTTCTCCAACACCACAGTTCAGAAGCATCAATTCTTCGGCGCTCAGCTTTCTT
>SJYX01020961.1:50493-66724 GCA_006410675.1 Oreotragus oreotragus
TCACTAAATTATATTTAACACAAAATTTGTCCCTTGAAATAATTTTTTCATGTGGTTTTCAAAGAAACTGCATTCTCATTTCCTTTTACTCACTGGCTAGTCTGTCTCCTGTCATTCATTCAGCAACGTCGGTTTGGCCTTGTGCAGGTAACTTAATCTCTTTGGACCTCGTATTTGTATGTTTTCAGCACAGTCACTGCTCCCTAATTGGGAGCTATTATAAGGAAATGGCAACCCACTCCAGTACTCTTGCCTAGAAAATTCCATGGATGGAGGAGCCTGGTGGGCTAGTCCATGGGGTCACAAAGAGTCGGACACCACTGAGCGACCACAAAAGCTCTGCTTCGCGCGTCGGCGCTGGCTCGGCCAGAGATGAACCCACCACACCTCAGAAGGTGAGCAACGTTGGGAATGCTGCTGAGAAGTAAGCAACACTTTCCATACCTGAACACAGGCTGGCAATCTGCGTAGAGTTCCCTACGCCCTAGCACAGGCAGCCCCAGAAGGCAAGCGGTTAAAACCCAGGGCCCACGCCTGTCTCCTTCGGGGAATCCCAAGAGGCTCTTTAGTTCTTCACTTTCTGCCATAAGGGTGGTGTCATTGGCATATCTGAGGTTATTGATACTTCTCCCAGCAGTCTTTATTCCGGCTTGTGCTTCATCCAGCCCAGCATTGTACATAATATACTCTGCATATAAGTTAAACAAACAGGGTGACAATATACGCCTTGATGTACTCCTTTCTCAATTTTGAACCAGTCTGTTGTTTCAAGTCTGGTTCTAACTGTTCCTTCTTGACCTGCATACAGATTTCTCAAGAGGCAGGTCAGGTGGTCTGGTATTCCCATCTTTTTAAGAATTTTCCACAGTTTGTTGTGATCCACACAGTCAAAGGCTTTAGCATAGTCAGTGAAGCAGAAGTAGATGACTTTCTGGAATTCCTTTGCTTTTTCGATGATCCAGTGGATGTTGGCAATTTGATCTCTGGTTCCTCTCCTTTTTCTAAATACAGCTTGAACATCTGGAAGTTCTTGGTTCACAAAGTGTTGAAGCCCAGCTTGGGGAATTTTGAGTATTACTTTGTATACAAGTCAAAATATTTGTTGTTTCTATAAATGAAATTTCAGTGACAATCAGAACCTTTGTTTGGCAGTTAGAGCTGCAAGGCTAAAGGGGTCTCTGGTTAAAAACAAACAAAAATGCATTCTCACTGTCCTAGGTGCTCAAGAAACATTTTTTCCTGAAGGGAACTATTATTTCTTTTATTACATGAAAAATATCTTCCAAAAAGAGTAGGCCCAAAGGATATCCCTGATACGGACAGGGACATAACGATGGACATTAAGGATGTCCCTCAATCCAGTGGTTAGGACTCTGCGCTGCCAGTGCGGGGGCCGCAGGTTCAATCCCTAGTCAGGAACTAAGATCTCACATGATGTGAGTGGCGGCCAAAAGACTGTTAAAATGGGCCCATAGTCGCTTATCGGCGATTTTGACGTCTGAGAGCTCTTAAAACCAAGTTATTTCATAGCTTTGGCACAAAACTTATTTTGCAGCAAAACTGCTTGAACTGACCTAAGACTCAGTTGTGTCATAACATTCCTCCCAAAATATCTGCTGAATACTGGTGTTTTGTTGCCCTTTTTTTGGTTCTTTTGTAACCGTAAAAACGTCAGACAGAGTCAAAGATACCCTGTGGTAATAGTGAGAAGATAAAAAGAAGAAAGAAGTGTCTCTCATTAACAACAGCACAGCACAGCGACGTTACTGCAGAAGCGTGATCCTGCGGGCTGTGAGGCATCTTACTGGAGATTATGAAGTAGAATACTTATGAAATATGACTTAAAGAAACAGATGTTGTTTAAGGTATACAGTGATGATGGACAAAAATTAGTAAAAATAAAAAAAACAGAAAATGTTGCATAGAACAAAAAAGTGAAAACCTTGACCAAGGTTTGGCTCAGTGGATTCCACAAGAAGGGAATGTATATCTGGAATATATGCCATGAAGAATGGAACCTGAAGGTCTGTGTGAACATTTATTAGAATTGGCTCCAGATACTGAAGAGGGAGGAAGAGCCCCTGGAGGAAGGCAAGGCAGCCCACTCCAGGATTCTTACCTGGAGAATCCCGTGGACAGCGGAGCCTGGCAGGCCACAGTCCATGGGGTCGCAAGGAGCTGGACCTGCCTGAAGCGACTTAGCAGGCACACTGAAGAAGCGTCACTGTGTGAAACGATCCGGAAATCAAGTGGAAAAAGCTTCTAATGATCAGAAAATTATATGAGTAAATTTGATAAACTCATGCCTGATGAAAACCTTATCCTTGAACAAAATGACAGTGTAGACGAAACAGCTCTTTCCTGGAGATACACTCTCGGAAAGACATGCACAACCCTGAAGAGTGACCACAGGTCGTAGGTGTGCTCTGACTGCTGCCCCAGTAGACAAACTAGCAGTGTCTGGAGGGAGCAGCCCCGCAGATGTCAGAAAGGTGCATGCGATTTACCTGAGCTGCACGACGCACACAGCACACAGGTAACCAGAGGAATACTGTGATTTACCGGGGCTGACACAGCACACAGGTAACCAGAGAAATCCGTTACTTACCGGGGCTGCACATGGCACACAGGTAACCAGAGAAATGCGGTGATTTACCGGGGCTGACACAGCACACAGGTAACCAGAGAAATGCGGTGATTTACCGGGGCTGCACACGGCACCCAGGTAATCAGAGAAATATGGTGATTTACCGGGGCTGCACACAGCACACAGGTAACCAGAGAAATCCGTTACTTACCGGGGCTGCACACGGCACACAGGTAACCAGAGAAATGCGGTGATTTACCTGCACACAGCACACAGGTAACCAGAGGAATACTGTGATGGGTCAGTGAGGATTTACAGGGGGTATTCCCTGCAGGCAGGCTGCCTGGGAAGGACTGCAAGATTTTACGTTTCCTAGAGAAGTGCTCCACAAGACCACCCTGAATTTCCTACGATGCCAATGTGGAATTATCCTTGGTGAAGAACAAGGAAAATCATTTAACAAGTGAGACAAATATTGTCCTAGGTGCTTGCTTGCTGAAATTAACAAGGGTCTCAGAATCAAACACGTTTTGGAAAAGTTCAGTCTTCAGGATGCCATTAGGTGCTCCGGCTTGGAATTACAGTGATACATCAATATTAAAAGTGTTTCTCACTGATATGATGAATAAACAGTCACTAATCATGAGAAAATTCAGACAAACTCAATTCGAGGGACTTTCAAAATACCTCACCAACACTTCTCAAGAGTTTTAAGGTTGTGAAAAACAAGGAAAGATGGAAACTGCCATAGGTTCAAGGAGAAACCAGGGACACGTGATGACGAAATGCAACAGGGTAAACTGAATTGGATCCTAGACCAGGAAGAAAGAAAGGCCATTAATGAGAAACTGGTGAAATCTGATAAAGTGTGGGCTTTAAGGAATAGTACACTACCATCGTTAATTTCTTAGTTTTGGCAAATATGCCATGGTTATTTAACATTAGTGGAAGATGGGCTCAGAATATATGGGAACTCCATACTATCTTTGCAATTTTTCTGAAAACCTAAGATTATTTCAAAATTAAAGTCTTTTTTTAAATAATGCTTGAATTTTTTGGTTTACAATGATGTTTGAAGCTAAATTCACAGATGAATACTTTAAAGGATTTCCTATCACTAATGAGAAGACTACTTTTTGCTAAAAGTTTATGAGCTGAAAGTATAAACTGACATCAAAGAAGCTTTCTACATTGATGATGATACTTCCATTGGGCATGTCTTGAGTAAGAAAATGCTGAAGTGGCTTTGTGTGTGTGTGTGAATGTATTTTTTTTAATTGTGGTAAAATACACACCAGGACTTCCCTGGTGGCTCAGACGGTAAAGCGTCTGTCTACAATGCAGGAGACCTGGGTTCGAGCCCTGGGTTGGGAAGATCCCCTGGAGGAGGAAATGGCAATCCACTCCAGTACTATTGCCTGAAAAATCCCATGGACAGAGGAGCCTTGTAGGCTACAGTCTATGGGGCCACAAAGAGTCGGACACGACTGAGCGACTTCACTTTAAAATACACATCATAAAATTAATCATCTTAACCATTTTTTTGGTAAGTGAATATTTGCTCAATCTTTTTTTTAAGAACTGGTGTTTGTTTATTCGGCTGTACCACAGAGTATGCAGGATCTTAATTCCCTGACCAGGGACTGAACCTGTGTCCCCTGCGGTGAAAGACAGAGTCCTAACCACTGGACTGCCAGGGAATTTCCATCTTAACCATTTTTTAGTGTATAATTCGGTGGTATTAAAATACAGTTTCGCTGTTGCACAACCATCACCATATCATCCATCCCCAAAACTCTTTTCATCTTGTGAAACTTAAACTCTTTACCTATAAACACGAACTCCCCAGACTTCCCTCCTCTCAGCCCCTGGCAACTACCATTATAATTTCTGTGTTTATGACTTGGACTACTCTAAGTATCTCAAGGAATTAAAGAGCCTCTTGATGAAGTTGAAAGAGGACAGTGAAAAAAGCTGGCCTAAAACTCAACATTAAAAAAACGAAGATCATGGCACCCAGTCCCATCACTTCATGGCAAATACATGGGAAAACAATGGAAACTGACACACTTTGTTTTCTTGGGCTCCAAAATCACTGTGGACGGTGACTGCAGCCATGAAATTAAAAGACGCTTGCTCCTNATTAAAAAAACGAAGATCATGGCACCCAGTCCCATCACTTCATGGCAAATACATGGGAAAACAATGGAAACTGACACACTTTGTTTTCTTGGGCTCCAAAATCACTGTGGACGGTGACTGCAGCCATGAAATTAAAAGACGCTTGCTCCTTGGAAGAAAAGCAATGACAAACCCAGACAGAGTATTAAAAAGCAGAGACATTACTTTTCCCAACAAAGGTCTGTAGAGTCAAAGCTGTGGTTTTTCCAGTAGTCATGTATGGATGTGAGAGCTGGACTATAAAAAAGGTTGAGCGCCAAAGAAATCAATAACTTCGAACTATGGAGTTGGAAAAGACATTGAGAATCCCATGGACTGCAAGGAGGTGAAACCAGTCAATCTTGAAGGAAATCAATCCTGAATATTCATTAGAAGGACTGATCTTGAAGCTGAAGCTCCAATACTTTAGCCACCTGATGTGAAGATCTGACTCATTAGGAAAGACCCTGATGCTGGAAAAGATTGAAGGCAGAAAAGGGTTACAGAGGATGAGATGGTTGGATGGCATCACTGACTTGATGGACATGAGCTTGAGCAAGCTCTGGCAAACAGTGAAGGACAGGGAAGCCTGGCGTGCTGCAGTCTATGGGGTTGTAAGAGTTGGACATGACTGAGTGACTGAACAACAAGTACCTCAAGTAAGTGGAATCACATATTATTTGTCTTTTTGTGGCTGGCTTTTTCACTTAGCCTAATGTCCTCCAAGTTCATGCATGCTGTAGCATATTGCAGGATTTCCTTCTTTTTTTAAGGCTGACTTGTATGTATATACTACAATTTGCTTAACCATTCATCAGTGATAGATATTTGAGCTGCTTCCATGTCTTAGCTAATGAAAATAGTGCTGCCATGGAAATGGGAGTACAAATATCTCTGAGACCTAGTTTTAAATTATTCTGAGTATACAGCAGAAATGGGACTTCTGGATTCTATAGTAATTCTATTTTTAATTTTTTGAGCAACTGTGACACTGCTTTTGCACAGAGACTACACCATTTTGCATTCCCACCAGCAGTGCACAGGTGTCCCAGTCTCTCCGCATCCTTTCCAATGCCTGTCATTTGGTTTCTGATAGTAGCTATCCTAATGACTGTGTGAAACTGTTTTAAATACAGATAATCATGAGGATAACAGTGATGATGATGACGACTTTGTAAACAGCCCTGCATGGCATGGTGAAAAATGTGTGATTAGTCAGGGCTAGCCTTGAATCATGCCGCATTTATCAGTGAGCGTGAGCTTATGGTGATTTTCATCATTTAAGAGGGACTGCTTAGACGGAAACCTAAATTAGCGAAGCATTTGACCTGAGTAGTACTTAAAATGGCCCTTAGTCCCGCTCCTGCCAGCAGGGGGCGCTCCGGCTGCCGCTGGTGACAGACACTGAGGTGCCTCCCCTAAGACGCTCAAGCAACCAGGGGCGAGGGATGTTCACCTTTGTCTTTGGCATATTTAGCTGAATTCAAACCTGTGTATACTGAAAGATTTACAAAATGTTTTCTTAGAAATAAGACTACTAGAGTATTTACATTCTGTTTTTATCCCACTATTTCATTTTGGTGATTTTATTTAAATAAACTACCCACTCTTTGTCCTAATAAATACTTCACTGCAGAAATATCAACATATTTGACCATCCTATGCTACGTCAGACTCTGCTGGGGTTACTACATTACATGCTACTGCTTAAGAAACCTGAAAAACTCTGAATTCCAAAACTGACCAGGCCCCATGGATTTTCAATTATAGACTATGGATATTCTTTTAGTCAAAAAGCAAATAATGTACTTGCGAGAGATCATTCCGTTGTTCCAAGTTAAAAATCCTGTTTGAACAATTTCTAACACCTGCCACACTTGGCTGAACAGACTTCTAACTATAGGCAGCTATACTACCTTCCCTCATAGGATAAAGACCTCTGTTATATTCTGGCACTAATACCAAAACAAAACTTACTTTCTTACACAATGGAACTGAAAAGTTTAATCATCTTTGGAGCTAATACTTCTAGACTGTATCACCCTCTAATTAGGGGCCTTTACAAGATTATATGAAGCATGAATTAATTTCTCCCTAATAATTCAGCATCGTCATTATGAAGACCAGTTATTCATGGTGAAAACCGGGCCTAGCCCCCAGACCATCTGGCTTCCTGAGTGCTCGTGTTCACATTTAGCCTTCCACGCACGCCTGGGCTCAGACCCTCCTGTCTGCTCTCAGGGTAACTGCCATAGCATCGTTACTGGAAAAGCTTGTTCGGGTTATCCAGAGTAAGAATAAATGACCCCACAGGAGCCAGAACGTCAGACATCTGTTCTGGCTATTCAGAGGCACTCTTCCTTCCTCTCTGCTTTGCAGCTGGATTACTTCTAACTGAGGCACCAGGTGAATAAGGCCAGAGAGCCATGGCACCATTGTACATTATTCTGCATCTCTATACGGATCAAGGGGAGCAAGCAGAGACACTGTATCACCCCTTTGGTGGGCCAGTGCCACACTGCGCACATCAGGATAACACACTCTGGTACCACAGCCAACATATTTTGCTTGTGTTTTAATATTCTACTACAAATTGCTTGTATAGAGGGAAAAAGAAACTAACATTTACAGAGGGATTGCAATGTGCTTTGCATGTTACTGCCTTTCATCACACATGGGGATGTAGGTATTGCTCCCCTTTTACAGATGAGTGAAAGGAAAAGTCGCTCAGTCGTGTCCGACTCTTTGAGAACACCATGGACTGTGTAGCCTGCCAGGCTTCTCTGTCCATGGAATTCTCCAGGCCAGAATACAGGAGCGGGTAGCCTTTCCCTTCTCCAGGGGATCGTCCCGACCCAGGGATCGAACCCAGGTCTCTCGCATTGCAGGTGGATTCTTTATTGTTTGAGCCACCAGGGAAGTCCTTTACAGATGAGGACTGAGGTTAAATACTTTACCAAATCTCTCACAACTATTAAGTGACAGAAACTAGATTATAACCCATCTGTCTAATCTATTCTCTCAAAATCTTTTTTCACTTTATTAAAAAAAATCATAAACTCATTGTGTGCTTGTTATAACAAGACAAACAACACAGATATGCTGATGTCTCCTTCCACATTCTGTCCGCCCTTGAAGCATAAATTTCATTAGCTGAGTTGGTATCCTCCCAATCCCTCTCCATACTCACACACTGATGATGCCTGACTTACTATGGTTCCACTGACAACTTCAGACTTTACAATACGGCTCAAAAGTGATAGGCATTCAGTAGAGTCTGTACCCAACTTCTGAATGTTGATCTTTTCTCAGGTTTGCGACATGCTATCAGACACTCTCAAACCACAGACCACAGCTACCAGTTAGTCACACCAGCAGGAAGGTAAACAGCCAATGGCCTTACAATCATCCTGTGCCCAGAAAACTAGTCCAGTGGTCACTTTCAGTATTTAGCAAATTACATGAGACATTCTACACTTTATTATAAAATAGGGTTTGTATCAACTTTGCCCAACTGTAGGCTAATGGCAGTGTTCTGAGCATGTTTAAGGTAGGCAACACGAAGCTATGAAGTTCAGAAGACTCAGTTCAGTGGCTCAGTTGTGTCTGATTCTGTGACTCCATGGACTGCAGCATACCAGGATTCCCTGTCCATCACCAGCTCTCCGAGCTTGCTCAAAGTCACGTCCATTGAGTCGGTGATGCCATCCAACCATCTCATCCTCTGTCGTCCCCTTCTCCTCCCGCCTTCAATCTTTCCCAGCATCAGGGTCTTTTCCAATGAGTCAGTTCTTTGCATCAGTTGGGCAAAGTATTAGAGTTTCAGCTTCAGCATCAGTCCTTCCAATGAATATTCAGGACTAATTTCCTTTAGGACTGACTGGTTTGATCTCCTTGCAGTCCAAGAGACTATCAAGAGTCCTTTCCAACACCACAGTTCAAAAGCATCAATTCTTTGTTGCTCAGCTTTCTTTATAGTCCAACTCTCACATCCATATATGACTACTGGGAAAAACCATAGCTTTGACTAGACAGAACTTTGTCGGCAAAGTAATGTCTCTGCTTTTTAATATGCTATGTAGGTATGTCATTGCTTTTCTTCCAAGGAGCAAGCATCCTTTAATTTCATGGCTGCAGTCACCATCTGCAGTGATTTTGGAACCCCCAAAAATAAAGTAACCATTTCCATTGCTTCCCCGTGTATTTGCCATGAAGTGGTGGGCCCAGATGCCATACTAGTTTTCTGAATGTTGAGCTTTAAGCCATCTTTCTCACTCTCTTTTTTCACCTTCATCAAGCAGCTCTTTAGTTCTTCTTCACTTTGCCATAAGGGTGGTGTCATCTGCATATCTGAGGTTATTGATATTTCTCCCGGCAATCTTGATTCCAGCTTGTGCTTCATCCAGCCTGGCATTTCGCATGACGTACTCTCCGGGGGTTGGTGATGGACAGGGAGGACTGGTGTGCTGCAGTTCATGGGGTTGCAAAGAGTTGGACACAATTGAGCAACTGAACTGACTCTGCATATAAGTTAAATAAGCAGGGTGACAATATACAGCCTTGATGTACTCCTTTCCCAATTTTCAAACAGTCTGTTGTTCCATGTCCAGTTCTAACTGTCTTCTTGACCTGCTTACAGATTTCTCAGGAGGCAGGTCAGGTGGTCTAGCATTCCCATCTCTTTCAGAATTTTCCACAGTTTGTTGTGATCTACACAGTCAAAGGCTTTGGCGTAGTCAATAAAGCACAAGTAGATGTTTTTCTAGAACTCTCTTGCTTTATTCAATGATCCAACAGATGTTGGCAATCTGATCTCTGATTCCTCTGCCTTTTCTAAATCCAGCTTGAACATTTAAAAGTTCACAGTTCCTGTACTGTTGAAGCCTGGCTTGGAGAATTTTGAGCATTACTTTACTAGTGTGTGAGATGAGTGCAATTGTGCAGTAGTTTGAGCATTCTTTGGCACTGCCTTTCTTTGGGATTGGAATGAAAACTGACCTTTTCCAGTCCTGTGGCCACTGCTGACTTTTCCAAATTTGTTGGCATACTGAGTGCAGCACTTTCACAGCATCATCTTTTAGGATTTGAAAGAGCTCAACCGGAATTCCATCACCTCTACTAGCTTTGTTCATAGTGATGCTCCCTAAGGCCCAGTTGACTTCACTCTCCAGGATGTCTGGGTCTAGGTGAATGATCACACCATTGTGGTTATCTGGGTCATGAAGATCTTTTTTGTATAGTTCTTCTGTGTATTCTTGCCACCTCTTCTTAATATCTTCCGCTTCTGTTAGATCCATACCATTTCTGTCCTTTATTTCTGTCCTGAAGCTATGAAGTTCAAATGTATTTTTAACTTTTTACTGTGAATTTATTGGGATGCATCATTAATCTGTCCATTTCATCATAAGTGATTAGAATGCAAAACTAGGAAGTCACGACATACCTGGAATAACAGGTAAGTTTGGCCTTAGAACACAGGAGAAAGGCTAACAGAGTTTTGTCGAGAGAACACACTGGTCATAGCAAACCTTTTCCAACAACACAACAGACTGCACACATGAACATCACCAGATGGTCAATACCGAAATCAGATTTTGCAGCTAAAGATGGAGGAGCTCTGTTTAGTGAGTAAAGACAAGAACTGGAGCTGACTGTGGCTCAGATTATCAGCTCCTTATTGCAAAAGTCAGGGTTAAATTGAAAAATGTAGGGAAAATCACTAGGTCACTCAGGTATGACCTAAATCAAATTCCTTATGATTATATAGTGGAGGTAGATTTAAGGGGTTAGATTCTGGTAGACAGAGTGCCTGAAGAACTATGGATGGAAGTTTGTAACACTGTATAGGAGGCAGTGACCAAAACAACCCCAAAGAAAAAGAAATGCAAGAAGGCAACGTGGTTGTTTGAAGAGGCTTTAGAAATAGCTGAGAAAGGAAGAGAAGCAGAAAGCAAGAGAGAAAGGGAAAGATATACCCAACTGAATAGCAAGGAGAGAAAAGAAGGCATTCTTAAATAAACAATGAAAAGAAATGGAGGAAAACAATAGAATGGGAAAGACAAGAAGTCTCTTCAAGAAAACTGGAGCTATCAAGGGAACATTTCATGCAAGGATGGGCATGATAAAGGACAGAAGGACCTAACAGAAGCAGAAGAGATTAGAAAGAGGTGGCAAGAATACACAGAAAAACTAAAAAAGAAAGGTCTTAATAACTTGGATAATCACAATGGTGTAGTCACTCACCTAGAGCTTGACATCCTGGAGTGTGAAGTCAAGTAGGCTTTAGGAAGCATTACTAAGAACAAAGCTAGTGGAGGTGATAGAATTCCAGCTGAGCTATTTAAAATCTTGAAAGATGGTGCTATTAAAGTGTTACACTCAACATGTCAGCAAATTTGGAAAACTCAGCAGTGACCACAAATTGGAAAAGGTCAACTTTCATTCCAATTCCAAAGAAGGGCAATGCCAAAGAATGTCCAAAGGGTAAAAGTGTTAGTCATCCAGTTGGGTCCGACTCTTTGTGACCCCGTGTACTGTAGCCTGCCAGACTCCTCTGTGCATGGAATTCTCCAGGCAAGTATACTGGGGTGGGTTGCCATTTCCTTTTCCAGGGGATCTTCCTGACCCAGAGATAGAAACCAAGTCTCCTGCAGTGCTGGCAGAATCTTCACCGTCTGAGCCACCAACTACCATACAACTGCGCTCATTTCACATTCTGGCAAGGTGATGCTCAAAACCCTTCAAGCTGAGATTCAACAATACATGGACCGAGAACTTCCAAGTGTACAAGCTGGGTGTCTAAGAGGCAGATGAACTAGAGATCAAATTGCCAACATTGACTGGATTATGGAGAGAGCAAGGGGGTTCCAGAAAAATATCTACTTCTGCTTCACTGACTATACAAAAGCCTTTGTCTGTGTGGATCACAAAAACTATGGAAAATTCTTAAAGAGATGGGAATATCAAATCAACTTACCTGTCTCCTAGGAAACCTGTGTGCAGGTCAATAAGCAACATTTGGAACCAGATGTGGAACAATGGACTGGTTTAAAATCGGGAAAGGAATGAGTCAAGGCTGTATACTGTCACCCTGTTTATGTAACTTATATGCAGAGTGCATCATGTGAAATGCTGGGCTGGAGGAAGCATGGGCTGGAGGAAGCATAAGCTGGAATCAAGATTGCTGGGAGAAATATCAACAACCTCAGACATCCAGATGATAACACTAAAGGAGTAAAATGAAGAGGAACTAAAGAGCCTCTTGATGAAGGTGAAAGAGAAGAGTGAAAAAGCTGGCTTGAAACTCAACAGTTAAAAAAAACTAAGAACACGGCATCTGGTCCCATCACTTCTTGGCAAATAGGAGGAGAAAAAGTAGAAAGAGTGACAGACTTTATTTTCTCCGGTTCTAAAATCACTGCAGATGATGACTGCAACCACCAAGTTAAAAGGTACTTGCTCCTTGGAAGGAAAGCTCTGACAAACCAAACCTAGACAGCATATTAAAAAGCAGACATGACTTGGCTGGCAAAAGTCTCTATAAACAAAGCTATGGTTTTTCCAGTAGTCATGTACAGATGTGAGAGTTAGAACACAAAGAGGCCGAGTGCTGAAGAATTGAAGCTTTCACACTGTGGCGCTGGAGAGGTCTCTTGAGAGCCTGTTACTCTGCTAGAAGATCAAACCAATTAATCCTAAAGGAAATCAACCATGAATGTCCACTGGAAGGACTGATGTTGAAGCTGAAGCGCCAGTACTTTGGCCACCTGATTCAAAGAGCCAACTTACTAGAAAAGACTCGGATGCTGGGAAAGATTGAGAGCAAAAGAAGGGGGCGGCAGATGATGAGATGGTTAGAGAGCATCACTAACTCAATGGACGTGAATTTGAGCAAAGTCAGAAAGACAGTGGAGGATCGGGGAGCCAGTGCATGGGGTCACAGAGCCGGACACGACTCAGTGGCTGACGACAGCAACAACACACACACGCAAAGATCTGGCTTTTCTAAGGTAAGATCACCCTATTAATGTTACTCTGTTACTTTATGTCTGCATTTATATCATACAGACAGGTTTCCAACTGTATACACATAACCCTAACTCATTAAAAAATAACTGCAGGCTATATTCTGAATTACAGATTAAACCGTAATCAACATTTCCTGACAGAAATTCAAATTGTCTTTTAGTTTTTTTTGCAGTCACAAACTGAGCTTTAGTGAACTTCCTCAGACATAGAACCTTACAAACTGGACCCTTGATTTCCACAGGATAAGTGAACAGAAATGGCATTACTGAATGTAACCTCTGTATTTTTTAATAGGTAGCTGGCTGTATGCCCAAAAGGAACAGCAATTCATATTTACAGCAGCAATGGATGAGTGCTCATTGTCTCACCCTCTTGCCAGATACACTACCAAGGTCTCTGATATAATATTTTGCCTATTTGATAGTCAAAAATGGTATTTCATTGCATTTGTTTGATTACCGATAAAATTTAGATCTGTGCTCTTCTGTTATCAGGGTTTGACTCATAAAAAAGAGTGATGTGCAAGGCCAAACAATGCAATCTGCCTCTAAGGCTGGTAGTTATCCCTACAAGACAAGGGCAAGGTCTGTTGGATTCTGGGCAAAACCCACCCTCAGTTAGACAGTAGGGTCTATACCTGGGGCATCAGAGAAAGAAAGGAAGACACAGCTGGACTCGGAGGTGTTAACAGTAAATAAATGAAGAGGGAAGTGGGGTCATTCTTACTAACGCTCAAAGGCTGTATCAAAACCAGGTCTTACAGGGGAGGGGGTAAGGAACACTGAAGACCAGATGCCGCTTTTACAGCCTTTGCCCCTCACCTGCAGGGTAAATAAGAAAGAAGAAAAATAAATGACAAAAAGAGAAAGAGGGGAAAAAAAACCCACCCAGTTTCCTCGAGTGAAGGCCAGGCTCCTGTAAGAGGGCGGGTGTCTGGAGCCTCTGATACAGGAAAGCAGACAGCGCAGCCTCCCACAGCTCAGCCCCGTCTCCAACTGCTCCAACTGCAAGTGAAATCTGAGGACCAGCCAGAGGCCAGCGTGGAGGGGCCGCCATCAGCCGAATTGCGGCTCAACCGGAGGCGTGCCTCTGCACAGCTCGTAGAAGTTCTCCAAAACTTCTTTTTCCATTTTGATAAATGAGAGAGGCGTTTGGAATTTCTGATGTGGAAGGCCACTTCCGATTCTAAGATTCTATAATTCCAAAGATAAAATGTTGATCGTTTTCTGATAATTCCAGCTCATCTGTAAGTGGTATCCATGAAAAAGTTGAAAGGTTGTACAATTTGCAGTCTAGGGTTCAGGTCCCAACCTGCCAGCTATGTGATCTTAGACAAGCTCTGTGATCCCTCTTAGACTTTCCTCATCTGTAAAACTGACAAAATAAACCTCATAGTGTTGCTATAAGCATTTGAGAGGGTACTTATAAACTGCAAAGGTTAAAACAAACCCAGCAGAACATTCTTACTAAGTCTGAGACACTTGTTCCCATTTCTTCCCTTAGTTTAAACTTCACTAATCAGATACTTAGATCATTCATTCTGAAAATATTGAAAGAATGTCTTCTGTTTTAGGCACTGGAGATACTTTAGTGAGTAAGACGCTGGAGGTCACTGACATCACAGGACTTGGACCTGAAGATGTTCTTTTAACATCTGCCTCAGACAAGGAAATCTGGACACGTAAATATTTTAGCAAGCTACATAAAAGGTAAACAAGTTGTGTCCAGTATTGTAGATATGAATTCAATAAATATGTGCAGAGCTCCTACAACAGCGCCAGACCTAAGGACCAGACACTGTTCTAGGTATTGGGAGGTTTAGCTCTGCACAAGACAGACCAGGTCTCTGGCCTTCTGAAGCTTACGATCCACCGGAAGAGTTGAATCAACCAGACTATCACCAACTATATGAGTACATATGACTTCCCTGGTGGTTCAGATGGGAAAGAATCTGCCCGCAATTCAGGAGATCCAGGTTCGATCCCTGGGTTGGGACGGTCCGCTGGAGAAGGAAATGGCAACCCACTCCAGCATTCTTGCCTGGAGAATTCCATGGACAGAAGAGCTACAGTCCATGGGGTTGCAGAGTTGGACACAACTGAGCGACTAACATATATATATATATATATATTTTTTTTTTTTAATTACATATGTAAGGCACAGCCAAAGAGAAGTATGAGGCTGCTGTGAGAAGTCTGAACATGGTTCTGGACCCAGGGCTGCGGGCCTCTTCTCGGGCTACACTCAGGATGGGAGACATCATAAACTCTGACTTGTCCCCCTCATGTCTCATTTCTCCTTCCAACTGTTGAGCCTGGACAAGTTAACCGCCTTTACCAAGGAATGAGATGTCTGGGTGGAGAAAATAACCACAACTATTTTTCAGGTGTGGTCACTTGTTATGGCTTAATTAGATTTTCAAACAGCATTCTGCTAAAGTGTGACTCAGCTTCATCCTTCTTTCAGGTTCCTCTGAATTTACCTGGTGACTCACTTAACATAACGACTCCACAACCAGTTAACAGACTATCAGCTGCCCTCTGACCTCTGAAGTATTGATCACTGTGCTGCATACTCGGCTGTTCATTCAACAACTATGATTCTTTTACATGCAGCATGGAACTAGGTCCTTGCTTCTGGCATCTACAGTCACATTTGAAAACTTATGTCAGCTACAGGTCATTTGCATCTCTCTTATGAGTGGATACCATTTGATTAAAGGAGATACATGAGCTCCCATGAAGGAGACATCACTTCTGGCTCGAGTTAACTAGGGAAGCAGAGGCTGCAGCTCTGATGAGAACCTGCTTCATCCAGGACATTTTACATAGATTCTTGGATTTGATGTGGAATGCTGCACAAAGACCTCGGAGGTGGAGACCCTGAGTAATGGGAAGAATTAGGAAAGGCAAAAATGAAGTTTCCACTGAGAATTTATCCATGGCCCAATGCTGGTCAGGCAACCAGGTGAGCAGTGTGGACCTTGCAGCAAAGGGCTTTCGGCAGGAGACACACACAAATAAACAGGCAATTACAACTATGATATGGTGTAAGGTGTGCTAAGGTAGATAAAAACGCTGGGGTAATGGGAGAACACAATAAGGCGTATTTGTCAGGATTTGTTCAGTTGCACTTAAGCTAAACTGTGACGGACTGGCTCATGTCACCAGGAACCTCAGTGGATCCAGGACTTAAGGAAGCTCTCTCTGTGTGTCACCACGTCCTGTAATTTTGCAGATGGTGTGTTCTTCCAGGTGAACGTTCTTTGACACAGTGACCCCAGATGGAAGAGGCAGGCTTCCAGCTAGCTCCAGTGGAAGGAAGTCAGGGAGGGACTTTGGCCCTGCTTGGGCCATTCAGCCTTCCCTTAAACTGTTGCCCAGGGAAAGGGAACTGTGATTAACATACTGGGTTTCTGCCTCTATCCCTGTTGGTGGGAGGGTAGAGGTGGGGGGT
>SJYX01020961.1:68082-121579 GCA_006410675.1 Oreotragus oreotragus
GATATGGGGGGTGGGGGGGGGGCGCGGTGGAGAAAAACACACTGGGTCACCAAAAACAATGGCTACCATGAAGAGGCCCTAAAGGGAACACAGGCTGGAACAGAGCAAAGCGTGTGCACGGTGAGTTCCTGGGCTGCTGGGAGATTAGTCTGGCCAGAGGCCGGGGTCACACCCAAGAGCAGGGAGGGAAACTGAGGCCAGACTGGGCAGGGCTTTGAATGCCTGGCCAAGGATGCTAGGTCAGCCTGATGGGTACGTGGTGACAGTTCTGTGCAGAATCTTTCCCATTTTCCTGAAAATCATTCAGAGAAACAAGAACAGAAGTGTGAAACACCAACAAGCTTACTACATCTTTAGTGAATAAAACAAGGAAAGGAGAAATTTCAGACTGCATATGGTGTGTGGTGTCACCCCCACCACCAACAAACACGGGAAACTATAACGGGAGGCTCAGCAGGTGCCCCAGGGAAGGGCAGAAATGGCACAAGGGTCCTGAGGGGGCAGGTCTCAGCAATGCCCAGTGAAAAGTCAGCCCAGGAGAGGACTCGGTCTGGGTGGGAACAGCTGGGTGAGCCGGACTAAGGAGGAAGAGGGCAGGGACACTGGGGAGGAAGAAATAAATCTGTGAGTGACTGGGGCAGCCACAGTTGCAGCTCAGGAAAGCGAGGAGAGCAGGCGGGCAGGAAGGGGCAGGATGCCTGGGAATCAGTGGCTGGGGGAGGAACCAGGATAAATGGCAGGCACTCAGCTGAGCCAGGTTACAGCTCTAAACTGAGAGGACACCCTGACACACGAAGGTGCCACAGTCAGGTATACGCTACACGACAGAGGCAGGAAGGCTTGAGCTGAGAAATGCGCAAAGCTCCCTCGTTCCCATCATGGGATTCTCTTGCTAACAGTCGTTTTAGAAAACTCCAACTCATTTCATAATGATAAAAAGCTAGAGGTCAACATTCAATCAAAGGCACTGTCAGGAACACATCTCTACAAAGGTACCGTCAGAAGAAAAATCTGAAGAGGAGCAATGAAACTTCCCTGCAGGCTAAGAAAACTCAACAGAAAAATGTGGCCACAAAGCAGAAGCAAGTTTTATCGCAACGTCCCATGATGAATTTTTACAAATATAACGAGGCAGCGGCAGCTAAGCAGGGAGCTGACAAAGCAGATTTGGTTCAAGGAGGGGATGGTCAGGTCAAGGACCGGAAGGGGACAGAGAGCGGGAGGGCAGGGGACAGAGAGAGGGAGGGCAGGGGACAGAAACGGGTAGATTTAGGGAATAAGTGTAAGAAAAATAAATGCCAGACGTTTCAGAACAAAAACCAATTACAAGGAACACAAGAGAGACCAGACACCACTCTGAGGGACGCCATGGACGATACAGAGAAATAAAAGTGAAGATAAAGTGGAAATTAATAAACATCATTAGAGAGGGAGTGATGGGGAAGAAGACAGGCTAAGGGGAACTGCACAAACATAGGTCAGGGTAACTGAGGGAAAACCCAGACAAGCCAACAGAACCGATACTCTAAAATGAGCCCAACTTTAAGTAGGGATTGGAGGGAGAGCTAGGCCCAGGTCACAGGCCTGAATTTAGTAGTGAGGCGGGGAGGGCAGGCCCGGCAGTCTTCTGCAAGGCTGCGTATCTGGGGGCAGGTCAGAGGCATCTTCCCTGGGGGCTCTGGGGCGCCTCCCCTGAACTGTGGCATCACAGGAGGGGCACACTGGGAATGGACTGAGCCATCTCTGCTCTCTGTTCCTGGCTCAGCCCCTTGGAGGGCTTAGATACAAGTTAGCAATCAGAGGACCAAAACTACAGAGACTGATGTAATAAACATGTATCCAGCACCCAACTTTATAAAATCTTAACATTTTACCATATTTGCTTCAGATGTTTTTAAGGAGAAAAACAAGTTTACCAATATAGCTGAAGCCAATTGTGAACCCCTTGGATCCCATCCATCTCCACAATCCCCATGAGATACCAGTAGCCTGAAATTGATCGCTGCCTGCTGGCTTTTATGCTATTACTATATAAGTAAGTATCCATAACGATACGTAGTATTTCTTTCACAAGCTTTCAAACTTGATATAAAGGTATCATACTGAATGTTTCGATATAAAATTTGCTTCCCCTCCACCAAACATTATGTTTTTGAAATTTATCTATGTTGACACATGTGGCTGTACTTCATTTTAACCATAGCACAATATATCACAATGTATCCATGCAGTCTTTTGTTGATGAACCTCAAAGGTCTGACAGTTATTTTATAAAACTAAAGCATATACCCAGCAATTCACCTCTTAGGTACCACTCAAAAGAAATGAATATGCTTGTCCACAAAAAAGAAAGAAACCAGACACAAAATAGTGTATATGCAAGATTCCATTTCTGTGTGTAATATATGCAAACACATATACATTCATATATATTCATAGTATGACCAATCTATGGTGGAAAAAAGAACAGTGCCTGCCTCTACGAAGGTGAAAATGGGAATTAACAAGAAAAGGAAACTGCAGAAGTGACAGTTATAGTCTATAATTTGTCAGGAGTTTGGGTTATACAAGTGTATCTGTTAAGAATGGATTCTTAATATTTGTATTTTTCATTGAAATTTTATCAAAGAAAAAAGCAAAATAAATATTGAACAGTGGAGAAAAGACGATCTCCTCAATAAGTAGTACTGGGAAAACTGGACAACCGTATGTAAAAGAATACATTTTAAAAAATGTATTAAAACCTAAATATAAGATCTAAATACCTAAAACTTCTAGAAGAAAACACAGGCAGAATGCTCTTTGACATAAATCACAGCGATATTTTTTTGGATCTCTCACCTGAGGCAAAAGAAACAAAAGCAAAAATAAACAAGAGGGGCCTAATTAAGTTTATAAGGTTTAGCACAGAAAAAGGAAACAATCAACAAAATAAAAAGACAACCTACTGAATGGGAGAAAATATTTGCAAATGATATGACCGATAATGGGTTAATAACCAAAACATATAAACAGCTCATACAACTCAATATAAAAAAAAAATTTTAAATGAGCAGAAAGCTGAAAAGACTTTTCCAAAGAAGACAGACAGACGGCCACAGGCACGTGAAAAGATGTTCCAATATCCTCAGAGAAATGCAAATCAAAAATCACAACGAGATGGCAATTCACCCCTGTCAGAATGGCTGTCATTAAAATGTCTGCAAGTAACAAGCGCTGGTGAGGATGTAGAGAAAAGGGAAACCTAGAGCATGGTTGGTGGGGATGCGAACGGGTGCAGTCACTACAGAAAACAGAAAACAGCATGGAGTCCTCCATAAACTGAAAACAGAACTACCGCACCATCCAGCAATTCCACTGCTGGGTCTGGATCCAAAGAAAACAAACACACTCGTTCAAAAAAGGTAGAGCGAACCCCAAGTTCATAGCAGCGTTCTTTACAATAGCCAACACGTGGAAGCATCCCAAGTGCCCATCAACAGATGAATGAAGATGGATATCTGTGTATAAGACTACCCAGACATAAAAAAAGAATGAAATGCTGCCATTTGCAACAGTGTGGATGGACCTAGAGGGTATTATGCTTCATGAAATAAGCCAGAGAAAGACAGGTACTATATCTTATCACTTAGTTGGAGGAATCTTAAAAAAGAAAACTGAATATGACAAAACAAAC
Source organism: Oreotragus oreotragus (assembly GCA_006410675.1). NCBI lineage: Eukaryota > Metazoa > Chordata > Mammalia > Artiodactyla > Bovidae > Oreotragus > Oreotragus oreotragus. Next base: position 71,759 of record SJYX01020961.1, read on the forward strand.
GATCTGTTATATTCTCTCAGGTACAGAGAACTAGTGGACACCAGTGGGGAGGCGGAAGGAAAGAGGGGCAAGATAGGGGTAGGCAATTAGTAAATACAAACTACCATGATAAAATGAATAGAACACAAAGTTATATCCCCTGTGCCTTACTGGACAGCACGGGGGCTATAACAAAGGCTGCATAATAAATCTAAATGGAGTAAAGTTATAAAGAGCTGGACATGACTGAGTGACTGAACAACAACAGGGTATAAAAATACTGAGTCGCTATGTTGTACACCGGAAACTAATACTAGAAATCAACTATATTTCAATTAAAACAAAAAACAAATGTTGACGCCTGTCAATGCTATGCTTGCTGAAGTATTTAGGGGGAAGTAATTTAGTGTGAGTCACTCAGCTGTGTCCGACTCTTTGTGACCCCATGGACTGTAGCCCACCAGGCTCCTGTGTGTTGTATCCAGGCAAGAATACTGGAGTGGGTTGCCATTTCCTTCTCTCAGGGATTGTCCGTACTTACTCAGGGATCGAACCCAGGTCTCCTGCATTGCAGGCAGATTCTTTACCATCTGAGCCACCAGGGAAAATGTATCCTAAATTCTAAAACTATCCCAAATTGATATCCCCCAATTTTTTTTTTTTTTGGAAATGCATCAAAAAACAAGATGGAATGATAGAAGAGGCATGGAAAGATCAAGCATAGCAAAATGTTGATGAAATGTAGACAGTGGGTATATGGGTGTTTATTATAAAATCCTTTCAACTTTGCTGAACATTTAGAATTTCCCTATTAAAATTGCCTCCCACATTTTAATATTTAGCTCGTCTAAAACCAACTCTTGATTTCATCCTTCCCTGAAGCCACTTTTCCCTTCACCTTTGCCATTCTGCTAAGTGACAAACATTCATCTAGGTGCTCCTTGGGGGTGTCCCTGTCCCACACATCTAATCTATCAGCACATCCTTTCAGCTCTCCCTTCAGCCTATGTCCTGAATGCAACCACCTCTCCATAAGTCTGCAACAACAGCCCTGTTCCAGTCCATACCATCGTCTTTCACCTGGACCTGCTGGTCTACTAACTGGTCTCCCTGCTTCCATTCTCCCCCTCAGAATCTGTGCTCCACACAGCAGTCGCACTGATCACTCTAAAATGCATCCTCCTGCGGCCTCTTCTCCCACTCACCCTATTCCAGCCATTCTGATCTCCTCAGTGTCTATTGACTACGCCAAGGTTCCTCTGCTTGGAATTTTCTCCCTCCTCATCCACAGGGCTTGTTCTCTCACCTCAGGGTTCTGCGCTCATGTCACAAGGCTCCTGAACGTCTGTCTAACGTAGTATTTCCCACCACATCCTCCATGCTGCCTGTATTTTTCCTCTGAGTTTTTACTACTATCCGACATGTTTGTTTCCTATGCGACCCCACTAGAATTAACCTCCAAAGGACAGGAATTGTTGCTATGTTATTACATATTATGTCCTCAGTTCAGTCGCTCATTGCAACCCCAGGGACTGCAGCAGCCAGGCCTCCCTGTCCATCACCAACTCCCAGAGCTTGCTCAAACTCATGTCCGCGGAGTCGTGATGCCATCCAACCATCTTACTCTCTGTCCTCCCCTTCTCCCTTCTCCTTCAATCTTTCCCAGCATCAAGGTCTTTCCTAATGAGTCACTTCTTTGAATCAGGTGGCCTCGTGTTTGTTGAATATATAAATCAGATAAAATAGCACGTTCTCTGAGTCTATCCCGTATCCCTCCCCATCTTCTCCTGCTAAAGTAGTCCCCTCGCTCATATTAGAACATTTTACCTTTGCCACAGCACTTATTTTTTTCACAATGTTTTTTAAAATTTTTATTTTAAAAAAACTTATTTTTAATTGGAGGACAATTGATCACAATATTGTGCTGATTTCTGTCATACATCAACAGGAATCAGCCATAGGCATACATCTGTCCCCTCCCTCCTGAGTCTCTCCCCCATCGCACCCTTCGAAGTTGTCAGAGAGCACTGGGTTTGAGCTCTCTGCCTCATATAGCAAGTTTCCACTGGCTATGTTTTACATATGGTAATATAGATATTTCCCTGCTACTCTCTCAATCTCTCCCACCCTCTCCTTCCCCCACTGTGTCCACAAGTCTTTCTCTATGTCTGCGTCCCCATTGCTGCCCTGCAAATAGGTTCATCTGAACCATCTTTCTAGATTTCATATACATGCATTTATACGCAATATTAGTTTTTCTCTGACTTATTTCACTCTGTATGATAGGCTCTAGGTTCATGTACCTCAACCTAAAAATAATTATTTTTATTTATTTGGCTACATCCAGTACTTAGTTCCCACAAAAGTACATGGGGCTACAGGGAAGTCCCCATAGTGCTTATTAACAGTTATCTGTTACACATCTATTCTGTCAGTCAGTTCAGTCGCTCAGTCGCGTCCAACCCCATGGACTGCGGCACGCCAGGCCTCCCTGTCCATCACTAACTCCCAGAGCTGGCTCAAACTCATGTCCATTGAGTCGGGGATGCCATCCAACCATCTCATCCTCTGTCGTCCCCTTCTCCTCCCGCCTTCAATCTTTCCCAGCATCAGGGTCTTTTCAAATGAGTCCATTCTTCGCATCAGGTGGCCAAAGTACTGGAGTTTCAGCTTCAGCATCAGTCCTTCCGATAAACACTCAGGACTGATATCCTTTAGGAAGGAGTGGTTGGATCTCCGTGCAGTGCAAGCGACTCTCAAGAGTCTTCTCCAGCAACACAGTTCAAGCTCTCTGTCCCAGACACCCCCACCCCACCCCGCCAAAATGTAAGCTCTTGTGCACAGTTCACGTCCTGCAGTTAACCGCGCCTGGCCCAGAGGGGGCCGATGCAACCCTCACCCTCCTGTCTGTTTCAACCTCCACGCAGAGCTTCTGGATTTCCAAGGCTGCTGTTTACCCCTGTTCTTTCCCTGCACTGGGGGCGGGGCCGGCCCCGCCGGCTTCAGGGCCAGCTCGCGCTCCCACCCGCTAGAAGCTGTCCTCCTCACGGGCCCGCCTCCCAGGTGACAGCCGCGAACACTGCGGCCGAGCGGGCGCCCAGGGCCCTGACCCCGCGGGGCTGCGGGGCTGCAGGGCCCCCGAGCCCGGGAGCAGCTCCGCCTCTAGAGGGCGGCGCTCGGCCGCGGCCCAGCCGGCCCTCCGAGCTGCCCGCGGCGAAGCGCTTCCCCGGGGCGTCCGCTGGAGTCCCGGCAGGAGGGCCTCCCCGCGGCGAGCACAGAGGCCGCCGTCGGCCAGGCCCCAGGCCCAGAGTGAGGGGCCCCCAGAGGCAGCCTCCGTCCCCCCAGGCCCCTGCAGCCTGGGAAGGGCCGTGGGAGAGGCCGGAGGCAGGAGGCCGAGGGGTGAAGGGGCGCCCTGCCTCCGGCCGCTAGGACACCTTTTAGAGGAGGCGTCTCTGCGTCTGGACAGATTCCCGGAGGTAGTTGGAGAAGACAGTAGAGGTGGGGAGAGAGGTGCAGGCGCAAAGGTCGGAAGTGAAAAAGGCAGAGTAGAGCAGGACGGCACCCTGTTGAATTTCGGCACCCCGATGAATTTCCTGCGTTCGAGAGGCTGTGTGTGTTAAGTAGGGACCTTGGCCTTTAACCCAAAGTGATCCACAACAGGCCCTTGGCTGGGTGGTTAGATCTGTGCTTCAGAGAACTTGGGAGATACACTAGAGCACAAAATAGAAGGGGCAACACGTCAGGAAAACCACTTAGGAGATTACTGCGGTATTTAAGGAAAGAATGGAGTCTTGAACTAAAGGAGTGCGGGGGAGAGAATTTGGAAATGATGCGATGGTCAGGTCAGTTCAGTCGCTCAGTCGTGTCTGACTCTTTGCGACCCCATGGACTGCTGCAAGCCAGGCCTCCCTGTCCATCACCAACTCCTGGAGCTTGCTCAAACTCAAGTCCATTAAGTCGGTGATGCCATCCAACTATCTCATCCTCTGTCGTCCCCTGCTTCTCCCACCTTCAATCTTTCCCAGCATCAGGGTCTTTTCAAATGTCAGTTCTTCGCATCAGGTGGCCAAAGTACTGGAGTTTCAGCTTCAACATCAGTCCTTCCAAAGAACACCCAGGTTGTGTGTTAAGTAGGGACCTTGGCCTTTAACCCAAAGTGATCCACAACAGGCCCTTGGCTGGGTGGTTAGATCTGTGCTTCAGAGAACTTGGGAGATGCACTAGAGCACAAAATAGAAGGGGCAACACGTCAGGAAAACCACTTAGGAGATTACTGCGGTATTTAAGGAAAGAATGGAGTCTTGAACTAAAGGAGTGCGGGGGAGAGAATTTGGAAATGATGCGATGGTCAGGTCAGTTCAGTCGCTCAGTCGTGTCTGACTCTTTGCGACCCCATGGACTGCTGCAAGCCAGGCCTCCCTGTCCATCACCAACTCCTGGAGCTTGCTCAAACTCAAGTCCATTAAGTCGGTGATGCCATCCAACTATCTCATCCTCTGTCGTCCCCTGCTTCTCCCACCTTCAATCTTTCCCAGCATCAGGGTCTTTTCAAATGTCAGTTCTTCGCATCAGGTGGCCAAAGTACTGGAGTTTCAGCTTCAACATCAGTCCTTCCAAAGAACACCCAGGACTGATTTCCTTTAGAGATGCGATGGTAATTGGAAGACAATACAGCACAGGGGGGCTGGAATCAGATTCCACTAGGGGACCAAGATGACTCCCAGCATTCTGATTTGGAAACTAGGTCTCCATTCTCAAAGTGTGTTCCATAGATGTCTGCGGGGGCAGGGATCCCGAAGACCCCAAAAGGTCACAACTATTTTCACAAAAAAATTAAGATGTTTGTCTTTTTCAACACATTACTGTTGGCTCTGATGATGCAAATGCAACGTCAGTTAAAACCACTGGTGCCCTAGAACAAATCAAGGCAGCAAACTATACTAGCACTCCTTGTACCACCACTCCCCAGGTCAAAAATAAAGCCAGTATACTGAAAAATATCCATAATGAAGCAATATAAAGAACAGTCTGATGGGTAATCCAGTATTACTATCTGGAAGGATTGTTTTCCTATAGTTTCGTTTTGGCTATACAGATAATAAGGAAGTCTAATGAAATGGCGGGGGGGAGTTTTATTCCTATCTTATATGTGAGAAATGTTGATTATCATTTAGCCACATTCATTGTTGTTTAACTTCAAATCAGCCCTGAAACAATAAATACCTGACCAAAGTTAGAACTTGAGCAACAAGATATAAAGAAATCATTGCATGAATTAATAAATGAAGAGGAGACAAATTTCCCACATGGAAGAATTCCAAATGAACCATGTAGATACTTTACCCTGAAGGAGGGGGACATAAGGACCCACTTCTTAGGTGTGGGCTGCATACAGTGACTTCCTTCCCAAGAGTAGGTATATAGTGGGGTATGGGGGGGCAACTTTACAATAGAAAAGCCTGACAAACAGAACCAGGTGATCAAGGTCAGCATCAGCAGTTCATAAACCATGATGATCGAATGGAGCTTTGATATGATGTGATGAAAATGACACTTTATCTCTGTGATCTTCTTTCTCCAAACCCATAAACATCTAACCATGAGAAAAACATCAGATAAATTCCCATAGAGACATCCTCCAAAATACTTGATCAGCACTTCTAAAAACTGTCGAGGTCAAGAACAAGAGTCTGAGAAACAGTCACAGCCAAGAGGAACCATAAGACATGACTTCTAAATGTGATGTGTGTATCCTGCCACAGTGAAAAGATATGAGGGTAAACTAAGGAAATTTGAATGAAATACAGACTTTAATTGTTCTCAACTTTGCATAATAATAATAATATAATGCATCAATATTGGTAACAAACACACCACAGTGAAGTGAGATGTCAATAATAGGGGAAACTGCCATGGTGGGGGAGGGTGGAAGAGACGAGGGGAGTTTAAGGAAGCTTTGTTTTACCTGCTTGATTTTTCTGCAAAACTTTTCTAAAATATAGTTTATTAATTTTAAAAATCCTAATATTAATTGGGAATAATTCTACCGTCCATCACGCTAACCTTACAGAATTTAAGTTCTATAATGAGATATCCTATCCATAATTCAATTCAGTATTTACCAAGCTCCTATCAAGCGTGCCTCTGAACAGGTGGGTACTGGCTGTAAAAAAAAAAAATCCCCACCTCTACCCTCCCACCAACAGGGATAGAGGCAGAAACCCAGTATGTTAATCACAGTTCCCTTTCCCTGGGCAACAGTTTAAGGGAAGGCTGAATGGCCCAAGCAGGGCCAAAGTCCCTCCCTGACTTCCTTCCACTGGAGCTAGCTGGAAGCCTGCCTCTTCCATCTGGGGTCACTGTGTCAAAGAACGTTCACCTGGAAGAACACACCATCTGCAAAATTACAGGACGTGGTGACACACAGAGAGAGCTTCCTTAAGTCCTGGATCCACTGAGGTTCCTGGTGACATGAGCCAGTCCGTCACAGTTTAGCTTAAGTGCAACTGAACAAATCCTGACAAATACGCCTTATTGTGTTCTCCCATTACCCCAGCGTTTTTATCTACCTTAGCACACCTTACACCATATCATAGTTGTAATTGCCTGTTTATTTGTGTGTGTCTCCTGCCGAAAGCCCTTTGCTGCAAGGTCCACACTGCTCACCTGGTTGCCTGACCAGCATTGGGCCATGGATAAATTCTCAGTGGAAACTTCATTTTTGCCTTTCCTAATTCTTCCCATTACTCAGGGTCTCCACCTCCGAGGTCTTTGTGCAGCATTCCACATCAAATCCAAGAATCTATGTAAAATGTCCTGGATGAAGCAGGTTCTCATCAGAGCTGCAGCCTCTGCTTCCCTAGTTAACTCGAGCCAGAAGTGATGTCTCCTTCATGGGAGCTCATGTATCTCCTTTAATCAAATGGTATCCACTCATAAGAGAGATGCAAATGACCTGTAGCTGACATAAGTTTTCAAATGTGACTGTAGATGCCAGAAGCAAGGACCTAGTTCCATGCTGCATGTAAAAGAATCATAGTTGTTGAATGAACAGCCGAGTATGCAGCACAGTGATCAATACTTCAGAGGTCAGAGGGCAGCTGATAGTCTGTTAACTGGTTGTGGAGTCGTTATGTTAAGTGAGTCACCAGGTAAATTCAGAGGAACCTGAAAGAAGGATGAAGCTGAGTCACACTTTAGCAGAATGCTGTTTGAAAATCTAATTAAGCCATAACAAGTGACCACACCTGAAAAATAGTTGTGGTTATTTTCTCCACCCAGACATCTCATTCCTTGGTAAAGGCGGTTAACTTGTCCAGGCTCAACAGTTGGAAGGAGAAATGAGACATGAGGGGGACAAGTCAGAGTTTATGATGTCTCCCATCCTGAGTGTAGCCCGAGAAGAGGCCCGCAGCCCTGGGTCCAGAACCATGTTCAGACTTCTCACAGCAGCCTCATACTTCTCTTTGGCTGTGCCTTACATATGTAATTAAAAAAAAAAAATATATATATATATATATATGTTAGTCGCTCAGTTGTGTCCAACTCTGCAACCCCATGGACTGTAGCTCTTCTGTCCATGGAATTCTCCAGGCAAGAATGCTGGAGTGGGTTGCCATTTCCTTCTCCAGCGGACCGTCCCAACCCAGGGATCGAACCTGGATCTCCTGAATTGCGGGCAGATTCTTTCCCATCTGAACCACCAGGGAAGTCATATGTACTCATATAGTTGGTGATAGTCTGGTTGATTCAACTCTTCCGGTGGATCGTAAGCTTCAGAAGGCCAGAGACCTGGTCTGTCTTGTGCAGAGCTAAACCTCCCAATACCTAGAACAGTGTCTGGTCCTTAGGTCTGGCGCTGTTGTAGGAGCTCTGCACATATTTATTGAATTCATATCTACAATACTGGACACAACTTGTTTACCTTTTATGTAGCTTGCTAAAATATTTACGTGTCCAGATTTCCTTGTCTGAGGCAGATGTTAAAAGAACATCTTCAGGTCCAAGTCCTGTGATGTCAGTGACCTCCAGCGTCTTACTCACTAAAGTATCTCCAGTGCCTAAAACAGAAGACATTCTTTCAATATTTTCAGAATGAATGATCTAAGTATCTGATTAGTGAAGTTTAAACTAAGGGAAGAAATGGGAACAAGTGTCTCAGACTTAGTAAGAATGTTCTGCTGGGTTTGTTTTAACCTTTGCAGTTTATAAGTACCCTCTCAAATGCTTATAGCAACACTATGAGGTTTATTTTGTCAGTTTTACAGATGAGGAAAGTCTAAGAGGGATCACAGAGCTTGTCTAAGATCACATAGCTGGCAGGTTGGGACCTGAACCCTAGACTGCAAATTGTACAACCTTTCAACTTTTTCATGGATACCACTTACAGATGAGCTGGAATTATCAGAAAACGATCAACATTTTATCTTTGGAATTATAGAATCTTAGAATCGGAAGTGGCCTTCCACATCAGAAATTCCAAACGCCTCTCTCATTTATCAAAATGGAAAAAGAAGTTTTGGAGAACTTCTACGAGCTGTGCAGAGGCACGCCTCCGGTTGAGCCGCAATTCGGCTGATGGCGGCCCCTCCACGCTGGCCTCTGGCTGGTCCTCAGATTTCACTTGCAGTTGGAGCAGTTGGAGACGGGGCTGAGCTGTGGGAGGCTGCGCTGTCTGCTTTCCTGTATCAGAGGCTCCAGACACCCGCCCTCTTACAGGAGCCTGGCCTTCACTCGAGGAAACTGGGTGGGTTTTTTTTCCCCTCTTTCTCTTTTTGTCATTTATTTTTCTTCTTTCTTATTTACCCTGCAGGTGAGGGGCAAAGGCTGTAAAAGCGGCATCTGGTCTTCAGTGTTCCTTACCCCCTCCCCTGTAAGACCTGGTTTTGATACAGCCTTTGAGCGTTAGTAAGAATGACCCCACTTCCCTCTTCATTTATTTACTGTTAACACCTCCGAGTCCAGCTGTGTCTTCCTTTCTTTCTCTGATGCCCCAGGTATAGACCCTACTGTCTAACTGAGGGTGGGTTTTGCCCAGAATCCAACAGACCTTGCCCTTGTCTTGTAGGGATAACTACCAGCCTTAGAGGCAGATTGCATTGTTTGGCCTTGCACATCACTCTTTTTTATGAGTCAAACCCTGATAACAGAAGAGCACAGATCTAAATTTTATCGGTAATCAAACAAATGCAATGAAATACCATTTTTGACTATCAAATAGGCAAAATATTATATCAGAGACCTTGGTAGTGTATCTGGCAAGAGGGTGAGACAATGAGCACTCATCCATTGCTGCTGTAAATATGAATTGCTGTTCCTTTTGGGCATACAGCCAGCTACCTATTAAAAAATACAGAGGTTACATTCAGTAATGCCATTTCTGTTCACTTATCCTGTGGAAATCAAGGGTCCAGTTTGTAAGGTTCTATGTCTGAGGAAGTTCACTAAAGCTCAGTTTGTGACTGCAAAAAAAACTAAAAGACAATTTGAATTTCTGTCAGGAAATGTTGATTACGGTTTAATCTGTAATTCAGAATATAGCCTGCAGTTATTTTTTAATGAGTTAGGGTTATGTGTATACAGTTGGAAACCTGTCTGTATGATATAAATGCAGACATAAAGTAACAGAGTAACATTAATAGGGTGATCTTACCTTAGAAAAGCCAGATCTTTGCGTGTGTGTGTTGTTGCTGTCGTCAGCCACTGAGTCGTGTCCGGCTCTGTGACCCCATGCACTGGCTCCCCGATCCTCCACTGTCTTTCTGACTTTGCTCAAATTCACGTCCATTGAGTTAGTGATGCTCTCTAACCATCTCATCATCTGCCGCCCCCTTCTTTTGCTCTCAATCTTTCCCAGCATCCGAGTCTTTTCTAGTAAGTTGGCTCTTTGAATCAGGTGGCCAAAGTACTGGCGCTTCAGCTTCAACATCAGTCCTTCCAGTGGACATTCATGGTTGATTTCCTTTAGGATTAATTGGTTTGATCTTCTAGCAGAGTAACAGGCTCTCAAGAGACCTCTCCAGCGCCACAGTGTGAAAGCTTCAATTCTTCAGCACTCGGCCTCTTTGTGTTCTAACTCTCACATCTGTACATGACTACTGGAAAAACCATAGCTTTGTTTATAGAGACTTTTGCCAGCCAAGTCATGTCTGCTTTTTAATATGCTGTCTAGGTTTGGTTTGTCAGAGCTTTCCTTCCAAGGAGCAAGTACCTTTTAACTTGGTGGTTGCAGTCATCATCTGCAGTGATTTTAGAACCGGAGAAAATAAAGTCTGTCACTCTTTCTACTTTTTCTCCTCCTATTTGCCAAGAAGTGATGGGACCAGATGCCGTGTTCTTAGTTTTTTTTAACTGTTGAGTTTCAAGCCAGCTTTTTCACTCTTCTCTTTCACCTTCATCAAGAGGCTCTTTAGTTCCTCTTCATTTTACTCCTTTAGTGTTATCATCTGGATGTCTGAGGTTGTTGATATTTCTCCCAGCAATCTTGATTCCAGCTTATGCTTCCTCCAGCCCATGCTTCCTCCAGCCCAGCATTTCACATGATGCACTCTGCATATAAGTTACATAAACAGGGTGACAGTATACAGCCTTGACTCATTCCTTTCCCGATTTTAAACCAGTCCATTGTTCCACATCTGGTTCCAAATGTTGCTTATTGACCTGCACACAGGTTTCCTAGGAGACAGGTAAGTTGATTTGATATTCCCATCTCTTTAAGAATTTTCCATAGTTTTTGTGATCCACACAGACAAAGGCTTTTGTATAGTCAGTGAAGCAGAAGTAGATATTTTTCTGGAACCCCCTTGCTCTCTCCATAATCCAGTCAATGTTGGCAATTTGATCTCTAGTTCATCTGCCTCTTAGACACCCAGCTTGTACACTTGGAAGTTCTCGGTCCATGTATTGTTGAATCTCAGCTTGAAGGGTTTTGAGCATCACCTTGCCAGAATGTGAAATGAGCGCAGTTGTATGGTAGTTGGTGGCTCAGACGGTGAAGATTCTGCCAGCACTGCAGGAGACTTGGTTTCTATCTCTGGGTCAGGAAGATCCCCTGGAAAAGGAAATGGCAACCCACCCCAGTATACTTGCCTGGAGAATTCCATGCACAGAGGAGTCTGGCAGGCTACAGTACACGGGGTCACAAAGAGTCGGACCCAACTGGATGACTAACACTTTTACCCTTTGGACATTCTTTGGCATTGCCCTTCTTTGGAATTGGAATGAAAGTTGACCTTTTCCAATTTGTGGTCACTGCTGAGTTTTCCAAATTTGCTGACATGTTGAGTGTAACACTTTAATAGCACCATCTTTCAAGATTTTAAATAGCTCAGCTGGAATTCTATCACCTCCACTAGCTTTGTTCTTAGTAATGCTTCCTAAAGCCTACTTGACTTCACACTCCAGGATGTCAAGCTCTAGGTGAGTGACTACACCATTGTGATTATCCAAGTTATTAAGACCTTTCTTTTTTAGTTTTTCTGTGTATTCTTGCCACCTCTTTCTAATCTCTTCTGCTTCTGTTAGGTCCTTCTGTCCTTTATCATGCCCATCCTTGCATGAAATGTTCCCTTGATAGCTCCAGTTTTCTTGAAGAGACTTCTTGTCTTTCCCATTCTATTGTTTTCCTCCATTTCTTTTCATTGTTTATTTAAGAATGCCTTCTTTTCTCTCCTTGCTATTCAGTTGGGTATATCTTTCCCTTTCTCTCTTGCTTTCTGCTTCTCTTCCTTTCTCAGCTATTTCTAAAGCCTCTTCAAACAACCACGTTGCCTTCTTGCATTTCTTTTTCTTTGGGGTTGTTTTGGTCACTGCCTCCTATACAGTGTTACAAACTTCCATCCATAGTTCTTCAGGCACTCTGTCTACCAGAATCTAACCCCTTAAATCTACCTCCACTATATAATCATAAGGAATTTGATTTAGGTCATACCTGAGTGACCTAGTGATTTTCCCTACATTTTTCAATTTAACCCTGACTTTTGCAATAAGGAGCTGATAATCTGAGCCACAGTCAGCTCCAGTTCTTGTCTTTACTCACTAAACAGAGCTCCTCCATCTTTAGCTGCAAAATCTGATTTCGGTATTGACCATCTGGTGATGTTCATGTGTGCAGTCTGTTGTGTTGTTGGAAAAGGTTTGCTATGACCAGTGTGTTCTCTCGACAAAACTCTGTTAGCCTTTCTCCTGTGTTCTAAGGCCAAACTTACCTGTTATTCCAGGTATGTCGTGACTTCCTAGTTTTGCATTCTAATCACTTATGATGAAATGGACAGATTAATGATGCATCCCAATAAATTCACAGTAAAAAGTTAAAAATACATTTGAACTTCATAGCTTCAGGACAGAAATAAAGGACAGAAATGGTATGGATCTAACAGAAGCGGAAGATATTAAGAAGAGGTGGCAAGAATACACAGAAGAACTATACAAAAAAGATCTTCATGACCCAGATAACCACAATGGTGTGATCATTCACCTAGACCCAGACATCCTGGAGAGTGAAGTCAACTGGGCCTTAGGGAGCATCACTATGAACAAAGCTAGTAGAGGTGATGGAATTCCGGTTGAGCTCTTTCAAATCCTAAAAGATGATGCTGTGAAAGTGCTGCACTCAGTATGCCAACAAATTTGGAAAAGTCAGCAGTGGCCACAGGACTGGAAAAGGTCAGTTTTCATTCCAATCCCAAAGAAAGGCAGTGCCAAAGAATGCTCAAACTACTGCACAATTGCACTCATCTCACACACTAGTAAAGTAATGCTCAAAATTCTCCAAGCCAGGCTTCAACAGTACAGGAACTGTGAACTTTTAAATGTTCAAGCTGGATTTAGAAAAGGCAGAGGAATCAGAGATCAGATTGCCAACATCTGTTGGATCATTGAATAAAGCAAGAGAGTTCTAGAAAAACATCTACTTGTGCTTTATTGACTACGCCAAAGCCTTTGACTGTGTAGATCACAACAAACTGTGGAAAATTCTGAAAGAGATGGGAATGCTAGACCACCTGACCTGCCTCCTGAGAAATCTGTAAGCAGGTCAAGAAGACAGTTAGAACTGGACATGGAACAACAGACTGTTTGAAAATTGGGAAAGGAGTACATCAAGGCTGTATATTGTCACCCTGCTTATTTAACTTATATGCAGAGTCAGTTCAGTTGCTCAATTGTGTCCAACTCTTTGCAACCCCATGAACTGCAGCACACCAGTCCTCCCTGTCCATCACCAACCCCCGGAGAGTACGTCATGCGAAATGCCAGGCTGGATGAAGCACAAGCTGGAATCAAGATTGCCGGGAGAAATATCAATAACCTCAGATATGCAGATGACACCACCCTTATGGCAAAGTGAAGAAGAACTAAAGAGCTGCTTGATGAAGGTGAAAAAAGAGAGTGAGAAAGATGGCTTAAAGCTCAACATTCAGAAAACTAGTATGGCATCTGGGCCCACCACTTCATGGCAAATACACGGGGAAGCAATGGAAATGGTTACTTTATTTTTGGGGGTTCCAAAATCACTGCAGATGGTGACTGCAGCCATGAAATTAAAGGATGCTTGCTCCTTGGAAGAAAAGCAATGACATACCTACATAGCATATTAAAAAGCAGAGACATTACTTTGCCGACAAAGTTCTGTCTAGTCAAAGCTATGGTTTTTCCCAGTAGTCATATATGGATGTGAGAGTTGGACTATAAAGAAAGCTGAGCAACAAAGAATTGATGCTTTTGAACTGTGGTGTTGGAAAGGACTCTTGATAGTCTCTTGGACTGCAAGGAGATCAAACCAGTCAGTCCTAAAGGAAATTAGTCCTGAATATTCATTGGAAGGACTGATGCTGAAGCTGAAACTCTAATACTTTGCCCAACTGATGCAAAGAACTGACTCATTGGAAAAGACCCTGATGCTGGGAAAGATTGAAGGCGGGAGGAGAAGGGGACGACAGAGGATGAGATGGTTGGATGGCATCACCGACTCAATGGACGTGACTTTGAGCAAGCTCGGAGAGCTGGTGATGGACAGGGAATCCTGGTATGCTGCAGTCCATGGAGTCACAGAATCAGACACAACTGAGCCACTGAACTGAGTCTTCTGAACTTCATAGCTTCGTGTTGCCTACCTTAAACATGCTCAGAACACTGCCATTAGCCTACAGTTGGGCAAAGTTGATACAAACCCTATTTTATAATAAAGTGTAGAATGTCTCATGTAATTTGCTAAATACTGAAAGTGACCACTGGACTAGTTTTCTGGGCACAGGATGATTGTAAGGCCATTGGCTGTTTACCTTCCTGCTGGTGTGACTAACTGGTAGCTGTGGTCTGTGGTTTGAGAGTGTCTGATAGCATGTCGCAAACCTGAGAAAAGATCAACATTCAGAAGTTGGGTACAGACTCTACTGAATGCCTATCACTTTTGAGCCGTATTGTAAAGTCTGAAGTTGTCAGTGGAACCATAGTAAGTCAGGCATCATCAGTGTGTGAGTATGGAGAGGGATTGGGAGGATACCAACTCAGCTAATGAAATTTATGCTTCAAGGGCGGACAGAATGTGGAAGGAGACATCAGCATATCTGTGTTGTTTGTCTTGTTATAACAAGCACACAATGAGTTTATGATTTTTTTTAATAAAGTGAAAAAAGATTTTGAGAGAATAGATTAGACAGATGGGTTATAATCTAGTTTCTGTCACTTAATAGTTGTGAGAGATTTGGTAAAGTATTTAACCTCAGTCCTCATCTGTAAAGGACTTCCCTGGTGGCTCAAACAATAAAGAATCCACCTGCAATGCGAGAGACCTGGGTTCGATCCCTGGGTCGGGACGATCCCCTGGAGAAGGGAAAGGCTACCCGCTCCTGTATTCTGGCCTGGAGAATTCCATGGACAGAGAAGCCTGGCAGGCTACACAGTCCATGGTGTTCTCAAAGAGTCGGACACGACTGAGCGACTTTTCCTTTCACTCATCTGTAAAAGGGGAGCAATACCTACATCCCCATGTGTGATGAAAGGCAGTAACATGCAAAGCACATTGCAATCCCTCTGTAAATGTTAGTTTCTTTTTCCCTCTATACAAGCAATTTGTAGTAGAATATTAAAACACAAGCAAAATATGTTGGCTGTGGTACCAGAGTGTGTTATCCTGATGTGCGCAGTGTGGCACTGGCCCACCAAAGGGGTGATACAGTGTCTCTGCTTGCTCCCCTTGATCCGTATAGAGATGCAGAATAATGTACAATGGTGCCATGGCTCTCTGGCCTTATTCACCTGGTGCCTCAGTTAGAAGTAATCCAGCTGCAAAGCAGAGAGGAAGGAAGAGTGCCTCTGAATAGCCAGAACAGATGTCTGACGTTCTGGCTCCTGTGGGGTCATTTATTCTTACTCTGGATAACCCGAACAAGCTTTTCCAGTAACGATGCTATGGCAGTTACCCTGAGAGCAGACAGGAGGGTCTGAGCCCAGGCGTGCGTGGAAGGCTAAATGTGAACACGAGCACTCAGGAAGCCAGATGGTCTGGGGGCTAGGCCCGGTTTTCACCATGAATAACTGGTCTTCATAATGACGATGCTGAATTATTAGGGAGAAATTAATTCATGCTTCATATAATCTTGTAAAGGCCCCTAATTAGAGGGTGATACAGTCTAGAAGTATTAGCTCCAAAGATGATTAAACTTTTCAGTTCCATTGTGTAAGAAAGTAAGTTTTGTTTTGGTATTAGTGCCAGAATATAACAGAGGTCTTTATCCTATGAGGGAAGGTAGTATAGCTGCCTATAGTTAGAAGTCTGTTCAGCCAAGTGTGGCAGGTGTTAGAAATTGTTCAAACAGGATTTTTAACTTGGAACAACGGAATGATCTCTCGCAAGTACATTATTTGCTTTTTGACTAAAAGAATATCCATAGTCTATAATTGAAAATCCATGGGGCCTGGTCAGTTTTGGAATTCAGAGTTTTTCAGGTTTCTTAAGCAGTAGCATGTAATGTAGTAACCCCAGCAGAGTCTGACGTAGCATAGGATGGTCAAATATGTTGATATTTCTGCAGTGAAGTATTTATTAGGACAAAGAGTGGGTAGTTTATTTAAATAAAATCACCAAAATGAAATAGTGGGATAAAAACAGAATGTAAATACTCTAGTAGTCTTATTTCTAAGAAAACATTTTGTAAATCTTTCAGTATACACAGGTTTGAATTCAGCTAAATATGCCAAAGACAAAGGTGAACATCCCTCGCCCCTGGTTGCTTGAGCGTCTTAGGGGAGGCACCTCAGTGTCTGTCACCAGCGGCAGCCGGAGCGCCCCCTGCTGGCAGGAGCGGGACTAAGGGCCATTTTAAGTACTACTCAGGTCAAATGCTTCGCTAATTTAGGTTTCCGTCTAAGCAGTCCCTCTTAAATGATGAAAATCACCATAAGCTCACGCTCACTGATAAATGCGGCATGATTCAAGGCTAGCCCTGACTAATCACACATTTTTCACCATGCCATGCAGGGCTGTTTACAAAGTCGTCATCATCATCACTGTTATCCTCATGATTATCTGTATTTAAAACAGTTTCACACAGTCATTAGGATAGCTACTATCAGAAACCAAATGACAGGCATTGGAAAGGATGCGGAGAGACTGGGACACCTGTGCACTGCTGGTGGGAATGCAAAATGGTGTAGTCTCTGTGCAAAAGCAGTGTCACAGTTGCTCAAAAAATTAAAAATAGAATTACTATAGAATCCAGAAGTCCCATTTCTGCTGTATACTCAGAATAATTTAAAACTAGGTCTCAGAGATATTTGTACTCCCATTTCCATGGCAGCACTATTTTCATTAGCTAAGACATGGAAGCAGCTCAAATATCTATCACTGATGAATGGTTAAGCAAATTGTAGTATATACATACAAGTCAGCCTTAAAAAAAGAAGGAAATCCTGCAATATGCTACAGCATGCATGAACTTGGAGGACATTAGGCTAAGTGAAAAAGCCAGCCACAAAAAGACAAATAATATGTGATTCCACTTACTTGAGGTACTTGTTGTTCAGTCACTCAGTCATGTCCAACTCTTACAACCCCATAGACTGCAGCACGCCAGGCTTCCCTGTCCTTCACTGTTTGCCAGAGCTTGCTCAAGCTCATGTCCATCAAGTCAGTGATGCCATCCAACCATCTCATCCTCTGTAACCCTTTTCTGCCTTCAATCTTTTCCAGCATCAGGGTCTTTCCTAATGAGTCAGATCTTCACATCAGGTGGCTAAAGTATTGGAGCTTCAGCTTCAAGATCAGTCCTTCTAATGAATATTCAGGATTGATTTCCTTCAAGATTGACTGGTTTCACCTCCTTGCAGTCCATGGGATTCTCAATGTCTTTTCCAACTCCATAGTTCGAAGTTATTGATTTCTTTGGCGCTCAACCTTTTTTATAGTCCAGCTCTCACATCCATACATGACTACTGGAAAAACCACAGCTTTGACTCTACAGACCTTTGTTGGGAAAAGTAATGTCTCTGCTTTTTAATACTCTGTCTGGGTTTGTCATTGCTTTTCTTCCAAGGAGCAAGCGTCTTTTAATTTCATGGCTGCAGTCACCGTCCACAGTGATTTTGGAGCCCAAGAAAACAAAGTGTGTCAGTTTCCATTGTTTTCCCATGTATTTGCCATGAAGTGATGGGACTGGGTGCCATGATCTTCGTTTTTTTAATGTTGAGTTTTAGGCCAGCTTTTTTCACTGTCCTCTTTCAACTTCATCAAGAGGCTCTTTAATTCCTTGAGATACTTAGAGTAGTCCAAGTCATAAACACAGAAATTATAATGGTAGTTGCCAGGGGCTGAGAGGAGGGAAGTCTGGGGAGTTCGTGTTTATAGGTAAAGAGTTTAAGTTTCACAAGATGAAAAGAGTTTTGGGGATGGATGATATGGTGATGGTTGTGCAACAGCGAAACTGTATTTTAATACCACCGAATTATACACTAAAAAATGGTTAAGATGGAAATTCCCTGGCAGTCCAGTGGTTAGGACTCTGTCTTTCACCGCAGGGGACACAGGTTCAGTCCCTGGTCAGGGAATTAAGATCCTGCATACTCTGTGGTACAGCCGAATAAACAAACACCAGTTCTTAAAAAAAAGATTGAGCAAATATTCACTTACCAAAAAAATGGTTAAGATGATTAATTTTATGATGTGTATTTTAAAGTGAAGTCGCTCAGTCGTGTCCGACTCTTTGTGGCCCCATAGACTGTAGCCTACAAGGCTCCTCTGTCCATGGGATTTTTCAGGCAATAGTACTGGAGTGGATTGCCATTTCCTCCTCCAGGGGATCTTCCCAACCCAGGGCTCGAACCCAGGTCTCCTGCATTGTAGACAGACGCTTTACCGTCTGAGCCACCAGGGAAGTCCTGGTGTGTATTTTACCACAATTAAAAAAAATACATTCACACACACACACAAAGCCACTTCAGCATTTTCTTACTCAAGACATGCCCAATGGAAGTATCATCATCAATGTAGAAAGCTTCTTTGATGTCAGTTTATACTTTCAGCTCATAAACTTTTAGCAAAAAGTAGTCTTCTCATTAGTGATAGGAAATCCTTTAAAGTATTCATCTGTGAATTTAGCTTCAAACATCATTGTAAACCAAAAAATTCAAGCATTATTTAAAAAAAGACTTTAATTTTGAAATAATCTTAGGTTTTCAGAAAAATTGCAAAGATAGTATGGAGTTCCCATATATTCTGAGCCCATCTTCCACTAATGTTAAATAACCATGGCATATTTGCCAAAACTAAGAAATTAACGATGGTAGTGTACTATTCCTTAAAGCCCACACTTTATCAGATTTCACCAGTTTCTCATTAATGGCCTTTCTTTCTTCCTGGTCTAGGATCCAATTCAGTTTACCCTGTTGCATTTCGTCATCACGTGTCCCTGGTTTCTCCTTGAACCTATGGCAGTTTCCATCTTTCCTTGTTTTTCACAACCTTAAAACTCTTGAGAAGTGTTGGTGAGGTATTTTGAAAGTCCCTCGAATTGAGTTTGTCTGAATTTTCTCATGATTAGTGACTGTTTATTCATCATATCAGTGAGAAACACTTTTAATATTGATGTATCACTGTAATTCCAAGCCGGAGCACCTAATGGCATCCTGAAGACTGAACTTTTCCAAAACGTGTTTGATTCTGAGACCCTTGTTAATTTCAGCAAGCAAGCACCTAGGACAATATTTGTCTCACTTGTTAAATGATTTTCCTTGTTCTTCACCAAGGATAATTCCACATTGGCATCGTAGGAAATTCAGGGTGGTCTTGTGGAGCACTTCTCTAGGAAACGTAAAATCTTGCAGTCCTTCCCAGGCAGCCTGCCTGCAGGGAATACCCCCTGTAAATCCTCACTGACCCATCACAGTATTCCTCTGGTTACCTGTGTGCTGTGTGCAGGTAAATCACCGCATTTCTCTGGTTACCTGTGTGCCGTGTGCAGCCCCGGTAAGTAACGGATTTCTCTGGTTACCTGTGTGCTGTGTGCAGCCCCGGTAAATCACCATATTTCTCTGATTACCTGGGTGCCGTGTGCAGCCCCGGTAAATCACCGCATTTCTCTGGTTACCTGTGTGCTGTGTCAGCCCCGGTAAGTAACGTATTTCTCTGGTTACCTGTGTGCTGTGTCAGCCCATGTAAATCACCGCATTTCTCTGGTTACCTGTGTGCCATGTGCAGCCCCGGTAAGTAACGGATTTCTCTGGTTACCTGTGTGCTGTGTCAGCCCCGGTAAATCACAGTATTCCTCTGGTTACCTGTGTGCTGTGTGCGTCGTGCAGCTCAGGTAAATCGCATGCACCTTTCTGACATCTGCGGGGCTGCTCCCTCCAGACACTGCTAGTTTGTCTACTGGGGCAGCAGTCAGAGCACACCTACGACCTGTGGTCACTCTTCAGGGTTGTGCATGTCTTTCCGAGAGTGTATCTCCAGGAAAGAGCTGTTTCGTCTACACTGTCATTTTGTTCAAGGATAAGGTTTTCATCAGGCATGAGTTTATCAAATTTACTCATATAATTTTCTGATCATTAGAAGCTTTTTCCACTTGATTTCCGGATCGTTTCACACAGTGACGCTTCTTCAGTGTGCCTGCTAAGTCGCTTCAGGCAGGTCCAGCTCCTTGCGACCCCATGGACTGTGGCCTGCCAGGCTCCGCTGTCCACGGGATTCTCCAGGTAAGAATCCTGGAGTGGGCTGCCTTGCCTTCCTCCAGGGGCTCTTCCTCCCTCTTCAGTATCTGGAGCCAATTCTAATAAATGTTCACACAGACCTTCAGGTTCCATTCTTCATGGCATATATTCCAGATATACATTCCCTTCTTGTGGAATCCACTGAGCCAAACCTTGGTCAAGGTTTTCACTTTTTTGTTCTATGCAACATTTTCTGTTTTTTTTATTTTTACTAATTTTTGTCCATCATCACTGTATACCTTAAACAACATCTGTTTCTTTAAGTCATATTTCATAAGTATTCTACTTCATAATCTCCAGTAAGATGCCTCACAGCCCGCAGGATCACGCTTCTGCAGTAACGTCGCTGTGCTGTGCTGTTGTTAATGAGAGACACTTCTTTCTTCTTTTTATCTTCTCACTATTACCACAGGGTATCTTTGACTCTGTCTGACGTTTTTACGGTTACAAAAGAACCAAAAAAAGGGCAACAAAACACCAGTATTCAGCAGATATTTTGGGAGGAATGTTATGACACAACTGAGTCTTAGGTCAGTTCAAGCAGTTTTGCTGCAAAATAAGTTTTGTGCCAAAGCTATGAAATAACTTGGTTTTAAGAGCTCTCAGACGTCAAAATCGCCGATAAGCGACTATGGGCCCATTTTAACAGTCTTTTGGCCGCCACTCACATCATGTGAGATCTTAGTTCCTGACTAGGGATTGAACCTGCGGCCCCCGCACTGGCAGCGCAGAGTCCTAACCACTGGATTGAGGGACATCCTTAATGTCCATCGTTATGTCCCTGTCCGTATCAGGGATATCCTTTGGGCCTACTCTTTTTGGAAGATATTTTTCATGTAATAAAAGAAATAATAGTTCCCTTCAGGAAAAAATGTTTCTTGAGCACCTAGGACAGTGAGAATGCATTTTTGTTTGTTTTTAACCAGAGACCCCTTTAGCCTTGCAGCTCTAACTGCCAAACAAAGGTTCTGATTGTCACTGAAATTTCATTTATAGAAACAACAAATATTTTGACTTGTATACAAAGTAATACTCAAAATTCCCCAAGCTGGGCTTCAACACTTTGTGAACCAAGAACTTCCAGATGTTCAAGCTGTATTTAGAAAAAGGAGAGGAACCAGAGATCAAATTGCCAACATCCACTGGATCATCGAAAAAGCAAAGGAATTCCAGAAAGTCATCTACTTCTGCTTCACTGACTATGCTAAAGCCTTTGACTGTGTGGATCACAACAAACTGTGGAAAATTCTTAAAAAGATGGGAATACCAGACCACCTGACCTGCCTCTTGAGAAATCTGTATGCAGGTCAAGAAGGAACAGTTAGAACCAGACTTGAAACAACAGACTGGTTCAAAATTGAGAAAGGAGTACATCAAGGCGTATATTGTCACCCTGTTTGTTTAACTTATATGCAGAGTATATTATGTACAATGCTGGGCTGGATGAAGCACAAGCCGGAATAAAGACTGCTGGGAGAAGTATCAATAACCTCAGATATGCCAATGACACCACCCTTATGGCAGAAAGTGAAGAACTAAAGAGCCTCTTGGGATTCCCCGAAGGAGACAGGCGTGGGCCCTGGGTTTTAACCGCTTGCCTTCTGGGGCTGCCTGTGCTAGGGCGTAGGGAACTCTACGCAGATTGCCAGCCTGTGTTCAGGTATGGAAAGTGTTGCTTACTTCTCAGCAGCATTCCCAACGTTGCTCACCTTCTGAGGTGTGGTGGGTTCATCTCTGGCCGAGCCAGCGCCGACGCGCGAAGCAGAGCTTTTGTGGTCGCTCAGTGGTGTCCGACTCTTTGTGACCCCATGGACTGTAGCCCACCAGGCTCCTCCATCCATGGAATTTTCTAGGCAAGAGTACTGGAGTGGGTTGCCATTTCCTTATAATAGCTCCCAATTAGGGAGCAGTGACTGTGCTGAAAACATACAAATATGAGGTCCAAAGAGATTAAGTTACCTGCACAAGGCCAAACCGACGTTGCTGAATGAATGACAGGAGACAGACTAGCCAGTGAGTAAAAGGAAATGAGAATGCAGTTTCTTTGAAAACCACATGAAAAAATTATTTCAAGGGACAGATTTTGTGTTAAATATAATTTAGTGATTAACTGAAAAAAAAAACACAACTCTTGAAGATTCAAAGAAATTAAGAATTTTCTCGTCACGGCAAAGGATTTGTTTGCATCTACTTTCCTGTCTCCTACAACTAGAATGTCAAGCATTTGCCGAGGTGACTGGATACCTGATGATTCTGTGGACTGTAACTTGCCTGACTCCTCTGTCCATGGGAATTCCCCAGGCGAGAATACTGGAGTGGGTTGCTACACTCTCCTCCAGGGGATCTTCCTGACGACCTAGGGATTGAACCCGACCCTCTTGTGTCTCCTGCCTTGGCAGCTTTAAAGTTGAGATGCAGCTATATCAATTAATGTAAGTATAATAAAAGTGAAAGTAATAAAAAAAAAATAAAGAGCCTCTTGATGAAGGTGAAAGAGGAGAGTGAAAAAGCTGGCTTAAAACTCAGCATTCAAAAAGGAAGATCATGGTATCCAGTCCCACCACTTTGTGGCAAATACATGGGGAAACAATGGAAACAGTGAGAGACTTTATTTTCTTGGGCTCCAAAATCACTGCTGATGATGACTGCAGCTATGAAATTAAAAGATGCTTGCTCCTTGGAAGGAAAGCTATGACAAACCTAGATGGTGTATTAAAAAGCAGAGATATTACTTTGCCAACAAAGGTCCATCTAGTCAAGGCTATGGTTTTTCCAATGGTCATGTATGGGTATGAGAGTTGGACTGTGAAGAAAGCTGAGCGCCGAAGAATTGATGCTTCTGAACTGTGGTGTTGGAGAAGACTCTTGAGAGTCCTTGGACTGCAAGGAGATCCAACCAGTCCATTCTGAAGGAGATCAGCCCTGGGATTTCTTTGGAGGGAATGATGCTGAAGCTGAAACTCCAGTACTTTGGCCACCTGATGCTAAGAGCTGACTCACTGGAAAAGACCCTGATGCTGGGAAAGATCGAAGGTGAGAGGAGAAGGGGACAACAGAGGATGAAATGGTTGTATGGCATCACCGACTCGATGGATGTGAGTTTGAGCAAGCTCTGGGAGATGGTGAAGGACAGGGAAGCCCGGTGTGCTGCCGTCCATGGGGTCACAAAGAGTCGGACGCGACTGAGTGACTGACACGACAACATACAGTTCAGGCTATGCATAAGCTTTGTTAGCTTAATATATATTGCAGCCTCGGCATTTATATTGAAAATGGCATAGATTTTTTACTGGTTTTCCCACAAGTCCAGGGGTCTCAGGCTGCAAACTGCCACACATGTCCCAGGTTCTCCACACAAACGTGAACATACAGTTCTTAGAAGCATGGAGTGGGCAACATGTGGAGCCCCCGCATGAGACTGAGCCACAGGTGTCCAGGGCTCAGACCTAAATTTAGCATGAGCCCTGAGAAGGTTCATAGATCTGGTTCTCAAGGCCCCAAAGCAAGCAGAAGTAGAAGTGGGCTTCAGAGAAACGAGTGGCTGGGAGTCTGCTGAGAGGGACTAGGAAGAAACAGACCTGTGGGAGTAAGTGATGCCTGTCCTCGAGCTTGTAGGATGAGCGGCTTCCAGTGGGCAGGTGGGGAGGCACCCCACCCTGGCGTCCGTGCCCTCGCTCTTCGTCAGTAGTAGATCCCCTTATTTGGCTGAAAGGCCACATACACTTCCCGTTCTCCCTTGCAACTAGTAGAGACCACCGACTGAAATTCCCGCCATCGGCAGGTAAGCAGAAACGGTGTATGCGGCTCAGGCAGGGAGGCAGGAATGTGCGGTGCGTTTGGAAGTCTTCAAGGAGCTGAGGGAAGTAGCAAGGTGGCATAACATTATTTCCCAGCAGCAACTCAACAATGAATCAACACAGCGAATCACAGGGGCCAGCCAGATGCTTGTCCATGGGATCACTACCACCCAACAGCAAGAGACTTCCTTAGGAGAGCCACTGTCCCCGGCCCTTCCGTCTGAGGGAGAGAGGCCAGCGCCCTGCCTTTCATACCCCATTCATGACCTGGCTCCTATCATCCTGTCAGATACTTCTGTGTATATAGCATTTACATTTAAAGAAATTACTACAGACTAGGCCCAATTTTAGCTTACCTTACCTATTAAAAAACAAACAGAAAAACAGCCAGAAGAATGAATTTAGAAGACAAACCACTGAAAAGGGTAGTGTCAATATTTAAGTTCCTACAATAAAAATTCTACAATAACACACCAAGGAGCGCAGGCCCCTGATTGCTGCCTGTTCCCCAGGGCCCCGTGTGAGAGGCACGGGGGCACTTAGTCACATCTTCAAGTCAGCTGTACTTCCTCGGGATCGTTTCACACACTTACTGGAATTTCAGCCACAGCACAGGTGTAGCTGTGGGATATGATTAGAACTCACATTTCCCAGTATCTGACAAGCGTATTTCAACTGGAAAATAGATGTAAAAGTCAGTTCTGCCAAAACTGACAGTTAACGTAATAAGTCTTTGGGTCTGAAGTGGATTATTTTTGTATAATAACCAGGTATTTGAATTACCAAGAAGTGGCTTAGCAATGGCACTCCCACTTTATGGTTTTAAAATAGAAAATACAGCCACAAAGCATCTCCGCCTAGAAGAAATTTGGTGTGTGAGCACTACAGAGATTTTAGGAAGTGTCCAATGTACAGATTCTGTGAAGAGGGAGGCGCAGACTTTTAGCTAGAACCTGAAACTGATGTCCTCTCAGTTTGTCAAGTCCTCCCCTGCGTGTTGTGACCTCACGCAAGTTCTACCAACTTTATGACAAAGTATACAAGAAGGAATTCTTGAGTGTATTTACATTGCTTTAAGCATATGAAATACATCAATTTCTTCATCATTTTGCTTAAGAGCAAGAGTGTTAACGGAAGCTTCTTGTGTTAGTGGCCCCTCAGGTGCTTCTGCGGAACTCTGGGGCTGCACATGCACTCTGCAGCACGCGTTTACAAACGCAACGTGTTTTTGGATCAGCAAAACTTTTTGTAAGATGTTCCCTAGTTCCAAGACTTTCTAACTTGTTCTGGATTTCTGGGTAGATATTTGTAATTCCCTCCCGCTCCCGCCTCCCGCTCCCGCCCCCCGCCAAAGACTACTGCCTGACCTGTGAAACTCAGAAACTTCTAAGTGCAACGTACTGATCCATTTGACTCCCTTATTGATGGGTGCCATCGACACAGCCGAGGCTCATCAGGGAGACAAAGCCAGGTGCCGTTCATGTCCCCTGGGGTCCAGGCTTGATGTGAAGCAGGAAACCTTGGCCAGGGCCTCCCGGGGTTTCAGAGATAATAGGGACAAGCAGGTCCTGGGAAGGCTGGTTGAGAAAGAAGCTGTCCAGGAAAGCCACCATGTCAAGACTCTGTTACTGTTATTTTAGAGGCTTCGTTTATCATCGGCAAAGCCTGGTCAGCTCTGTAACTGCTAATCCACTTTTCAGCTTCACAGACTTCTCCAGGGTGAGTCCGTTAAGAAATGCAGAGTCTCTGGTCTCACTCTGGACCTACTGGATCAGAACCTGCGTTCTTCATAAGATCTCCCAAATGATTCATCTACACATGAAAGCTTGATGGCCCTGGGATAGGAGTCTTGAGGTAAGCAGAGAAGGGGAATTGTGTCGAGTTGACCAGGGGTGCACAATAGGATGGCCCAACAGTGACGCTCGAGCTTGTACCCCCCGAGTGTCTCATGCCCCAGTCCCCACAGCTGTGTGATTTCCTCCAGGAGCTGTTAGGCAGCTTGCGTGTAGAAACAAAGGCCTGCATTTGGATTAACATGAGGTTGGAGATCAGCAGAGGAGGCATGTCTGAAAGAGAGAAGGCTCAGAGTTAAGCATGAGGTCATGAGGATGGTGGGAAATGGCGTTGAGGCTGGGTGGAAAGGAGAGTGGCCGTGAAGAAAGAGGATGACAGCTGCATAGTTCCGACGACTTAAAGCAGGTTGTCTGATAAAGTGAGGGAAAGCTGCCTGGCAGAGCAGCAGTCCGAGACTGGTACATAGGAGCTGTGAAACTGTTACGAGGCATAGAGATTGTTATGGGTGAAGGAAATGTTCTGTATCTGAAACTGTCTATTATGGTATCCCCTGGCCACATGTGGCTATTGAACACTTGAATATGACTGCTGTGACTGAGGGGCTGAACTCTTATTAATTTTATTTGATTCCAATTAAAACAACCACTTGTGGCTAGGGGCTACCTTCTGGAGAGGCCAGGTCTAGAGTCTGCAGTCTTATGGGATCCAAAATTGTACATTCCGGCAGAAGTTTTTATTCAAAATATAAGTCTGCATGCTAAAGAAGGATACCATAGTATTTTAGACCTAAAATTAACCCAAAGACACAGAACTCAAGTCTTACTATAATTCTCAACTGCGTATCATCCATGGTCTAATGGAACAGAGGCAGAACCACTGAAGGAAGGAAGGCGATCAAGATAGAAGGATGCGCCAGAAAACAGGGACCAGGGAGCCGTCACACTCTTCTCTGGCTGGTCAGCTGAGACCAAGAAGCAACTTTGTGGTGGGTGGGCCAGTGCCTCTTATTTCCAGGGCAGCAACGGGAACCAGCCTTCAAGAGCTCAGTGTCTTGTGCCTGGCATGTCCGCTCCCAAGGAAAGGGCCAGGGCTCCCAAGGAAAGGGCCAGGGCTCCCAGCTTCTGGGGAGGGACAAGGAGGACTGGGATGTGGTCCCTGGAATCCCTGACAGCACAGTCTGCTGGGACTCCCTCTTCTGCCACCAGGGGTTCTCAACTTCAGTTGCCTAAAAATCACAGGGAGCTAGAAGAACCCCGATTCCTAGGCCTCCTCTGGAGATTCCGATTCAGTAGGTCTGGAATAGAACCAAGAAGCTGAAGAACAGTTACTTAGTTTCACTGAAGTGTTAAATACAAAAGGATGTACACAGGGAAGTGTCTTCTCCAACCCTGGCTCCTAGAGCCCAGATCCCCCGCCCTCTCCTGTGGTCTCCTTTTTTCACCTTTCAGGAACCGTTCCCATCTGACGTGCGTGGCTACGGGCGGCCCGCTGTCGCTGTGACATGGCAGTGCGTTGCACGAGCGGGCCAGTTTATCCAGCCTACCATCGGCGAGTGGCCCGCTATCGCTGTGACATGGCAGGGCGTTGCACGAGCGGGCCAGTTTATCCAGCCTACCATCGGCGAGCATTTGGGCTGTTTCATTTCTGGCGTCTGGGAAAACATGCTGAAAGTTCTGGGGCGTGAGTCCTAACGCACAGAAGCACGCATTTCTGTCCGGTCTCTACCTGGAACGGAACTGCCAGGACACGGGTTTTTTGTAGACCCACCTGCACTTGTCATCGTCAGTGCTGAATTTCTGCCAATCAAGTGAATATGTAATTGTATTTCCTTACGGTTTTAATTTGCATTCCCGTAGTGTCTTCTCCAACCCTGGCTCCTAGAGCCCAGATCCCCCGCCCTCTCCTGTGGTCTCCTTTTTTCACCTTTCAGGAACCGTTCCCATCTGACGTGCGTGGCTACGGGCGGCCCGCTGTCGCTGTGACATGGCAGTGCGTTGCACGAGCGGGCCAGTTTATCCAGCCTACCATCGGCGAGTGGCCCGCTATCGCTGTGACATGGCAGGGCGTTGCACGAGCGGGCCAGTTTATCCAGCCTACCATCGGCGAGCATTTGGGCTGTTTCATTTCTGGCGTCTGGGAAAACATGCTGAAAGTTCTGGGGCGTGAGTCCTAACGCACAGAAGCACGCATTTCTGTCCGGTCTCTACCTGGAACGGAACTGCCAGGACACGGGTTTTTTGTAGACCCACCTGCACTTGTCATCGTCAGTGCTGAATTTCTGCCAATCAAGTGAATATGTAATTGTATTTCCTTACGGTTTTAATTTGCATTCCCGTCATAATTAATGAAGTTTGGCATCTAGACTCTCTTTCAGAGGGCTTGCCTGATTGTTCAGGCCATCCAGGAGACTCTTCTGACCTTAAAATCAGCCGATTAGGGACTTTATTCCATCTACAAAGTCTTTTCACCTTTGCCATATTCTGTTGGTTAGAAGCAACCTGGTTCAGCCTTCACTGAAGGGGGAGGGATTACAGAAGCTGTGGCCTTGCTCGGGGTCACCTTAGCGTGTGTCTGTGTCGTGGGGTGTGAAACTGGCTCTCATTATCCACCATGTACTCCGTTCATTTGTTCAGTCCTAATATACACACAAAATGACAGAACTGCCAACTCATACCTTTGTGAGCAGCAGATGACTACTTGGCTTATTTGTCTACAGTTCTTTTCATCTTAGCCTTATATTAATAGCACCCATTCAAAATGCTAATTTCCAGTTACTTAACCACACCTTCAGTGTGGTTATATTCTCATCTGTAATAGGTCCAATTGTAATTGGTTCCAAATTTCAGATTCCTTCTTCACACACCCCGGTTGATTTTTGTCTTTTATTTTCTGGGGGTGCTGGAAGCATTACTATGGTTTCTAAAAGCCAAAACTGTACAAAAGGGACACTCAAGAGAAATGTTGCTCTTTCCTCATCCCAAGGAACCTATCCCAATTCCTCTTCGGCTTTTTTGCCTGCCCTCTGAAGGCTTAATAATTTTCCTGATGGTTCAGACAGTAAGGAGTCTGCTTTCAATGCAGGAGACTCAGGTCTGGTCCCTGGGTTGGAAAGAGCCCTTAGAGAAGGAAATGGCAACTCACTCCAGTATTCTTGCCTGGAGAATCCCATGGACAGAGGAGCCTGGTGTGCCATCGGCAGGTAAGCAGAAACGGTGTATGCGGCTCAGGCAGGGAGGCAGGAATGTGCGGTGCGTTTGGAAGTCTTCAAGGAGCTGAGGGAAGTAGCAAGGTGGCATAACATTATTTCCCAGCAGCAACTCAACAATGAATCAACACAGCGAATCACAGGGGCCAGCCAGATGCTTGTCCATGGGATCACTACCACCCAACAGCAAGAGACTTCCTTAGGAGAGCCACTGTCCCCGGCCCTTCCGTCTGAGGGAGAGAGGCCAGCGCCCTGCCTTTCATACCCCATTCATGACCTGGCTCCTATCATCCTGTCAGATACTTCTGTGTATATAGCATTTACATTTAAAGAAATTACTACAGACTAGGCCCAATTTTAGCTTACCTTACCTATTAAAAAACAAACAGAAAAACAGCCAGAAGAATGAATTTAGAAGACAAACCACTGAAAAGGGTAGTGTCAATATTTAAGTTCCTACAATAAAAATTCTACAATAACACACCAAGGAGCGCAGGCCCCTGATTGCTGCCTGTTCCCCAGGGCCCCGTGTGAGAGGCACGGGGGCACTTAGTCACATCTTCAAGTCAGCTGTACTTCCTCGGGATCGTTTCACACACTTACTGGAATTTCAGCCACAGCACAGGTGTAGCTGTGGGATATGATTAGAACTCACATTTCCCAGTATCTGACAAGCGTATTTCAACTGGAAAATAGATGTAAAAGTCAGTTCTGCCAAAACTGACAGTTAACGTAATAAGTCTTTGGGTCTGAAGTGGATTATTTTTGTATAATAACCAGGTATTTGAATTACCAAGAAGTGGCTTAGCAATGGCACTCCCACTTTATGGTTTTAAAATAGAAAATACAGCCACAAAGCATCTCCGCCTAGAAGAAATTTGGTGTGTGAGCACTACAGAGATTTTAGGAAGTGTCCAATGTACAGATTCTGTGAAGAGGGAGGCACAGACTTTTAGCTAGAACCTGAAACTGATGTCCTCTCAGTTTGTCAAGTCCTCCCCTGCGTGTTGTGACCTCACGCAAGTTCTACCAACTTTATGACAAAGTATACAAGAAGGAATTCTTGAGTGTATTTACATTGCTTTAAGCATATGAAATACATCAATTTCTTCATCATTTTGCTTAAGAGCAAGAGTGTTAACGGAAGCTTCTTGTGTTAGTGGCCCCTCAGGTGCTTCTGCGGAACTCTGGGGCTGCACATGCACTCTGCAGCACGCGTTTACAAACGCAACGTGTTTTTGGATCAGCAAAACTTTTTGTAAGATGTTCCCTAGTTCCAAGACTTTCTAACTTGTTCTGGATTTCTGGGTAGATATTTGTAATTCCCTCCCGCTCCCGCCTCCCGCTCCCGCCCCCCGCCAAAGACTACTGCCTGACCTGTGAAACTCAGAAACTTCTAAGTGCAACGTACTGATCCATTTGACTCCCTTATTGATGGGTGCCATCGACACAGCCGAGGCTCATCAGGGAGACAAAGCCAGGTGCCGTTCATGTCCCCTGGGGTCCAGGCTTGATGTGAAGCAGGAAACCTTGGCCAGGGCCTCCCGGGGTTTCAGAGATAATAGGGACAAGCAGGTCCTGGGAAGGCTGGTTGAGAAAGAAGCTGTCCAGGAAAGCCACCATGTCAAGACTCTGTTACTGTTATTTTAGAGGCTTCGTTTATCATCGGCAAAGCCTGGTCAGCTCTGTAACTGCTAATCCACTTTTCAGCTTCACAGACTTCTCCAGGGTGAGTCCGTTAAGAAATGCAGAGTCTCTGGTCTCACTCTGGACCTACTGGATCAGAACCTGCGTTCTTCATAAGATCTCCCAAATGATTCATCTACACATGAAAGCTTGATGGCCCTGGGATAGGAGTCTTGAGGTGAGCAGAGAAGGGGAATTGTGTCGAGTTGACCAGGGGTGCACAATAGGATGGCCCAACAGTGACGCTCGAGCTTGTACCCCCCGAGTGTCTCATGCCCCAGTCCCCACAGCTGTGTGATTTCCTCCAGGAGCTGTTAGGCAGCTTGCGTGTAGAAACAAAGGCCTGCATTTGGATTAACATGAGGTTGGAGATCAGCAGAGGAGGCATGTCTGAAAGAGAGAAGGCTCAGAGTTAAGCATGAGGTCATGAGGATGGTGCGAAATGGCGTTGAGGCTGGGTGGAAAGGAGAGTGGCCGTGAAGAAAGAGGATGACAGCTGCATAGTTCCGACGACTTAAAGCAGGTTGTCTGATAAAGTGAGGGAAAGCTGCCTGGCAGAGCAGCAGTCCGAGACTGGTACATAGGAGCTGTGAAACTGTTACGAGGCATAGAGATTGTTATGGGTGAAGGAAATGTTCTGTATCTGAAACTGTCTATTATGGTATCCCCTGGCCACATGTGGCTATTGAACACTTGAATATGACTGCTGTGACTGAGGGGCTGAACTCTTATTAATTTTATTTGATTCCAATTAAAACAACCACTTGTGGCTAGGGGCTACCTTCTGGAGAGGCCAGGTCTAGAGTCTGCAGTCTTATGGGATCCAAAATTGTACATTCCGGCAGAAGTTTTTATTCAAAATATAAGTCTGCATGCTAAAGAAGGATACCATAGTATTTTAGACCTAAAATTAACCCAAAGACACAGAACTCAAGTCTTACTATAATTCTCAACTGCGTATCATCCATGGTCTAATGGAACAGAGGCAGAACCACTGAAGGAAGGAAGGCGATCAAGATAGAAGGATGCGCCAGAAAACAGGGACCAGGGAGCCGTCACACTCTTCTCTGGCTGGTCAGCTGAGACCAAGAAGCAACTTTGTGGTGGGTGGGCCAGTGCCTCTTATTTCCAGGGCAGCAACGGGAACCAGCCTTCAAGAGCTCAGTGTCTTGTGCCTGGCATGTCCGCTCCCAAGGAAAGGGCCAGGGCTCCCAAGGAAAGGGCCAGGGCTCCCAGCTTCTGGGGAGGGACAAGGAGGACTGGGATGTGGTCCCTGGAATCCCTGACAGCACAGTCTGCTGGGACTCCCTCTTCTGCCACCAGGGGTTCTCAACTTCAGTTGCCTAAAAATCACAGGGAGCTAGAAGAACCCCGATTCCTAGGCCTCCTCTGGAGATTCCGATTCAGTAGGTCTGGAATAGAACCAAGAAGCTGAAGAACAGTTACTTAGTTTCACTGAAGTGTTAAATACAAAAGGATGTACACAGGGAAGTGTCTTCTCCAACCCTGGCTCCTAGAGCCCAGATCCCCCGCCCTCTCCTGTGGTCTCCTTTTTTCACCTTTCAGGAACCGTTCCCATCTGACGTGCGTGGCTACGGGCGGCCCGCTGTCGCTGTGACATGGCAGTGCGTTGCACGAGCGGGCCAGTTTATCCAGCCTACCATCGGCGAGTGGCCCGCTATCGCTGTGACATGGCAGGGCGTTGCACGAGCGGGCCAGTTTATCCAGCCTACCATCGGCGAGCATTTGGGCTGTTTCATTTCTGGCGTCTGGGAAAACATGCTGAAAGTTCTGGGGCGTGAGTCCTAACGCACAGAAGCACGCATTTCTGTCCGGTCTCTACCTGGAACGGAACTGCCAGGACACGGGTTTTTTGTAGACCCACCTGCACTTGTCATCGTCAGTGCTGAATTTCTGCCAATCAAGTGAATATGTAATTGTATTTCCTTACGGTTTTAATTTGCATTCCCGTCATAATTAATGAAGTTTGGCATCTAGACTCTCTTTCAGAGGGCTTGCCTGATTGTTCAGGCCATCCAGGAGACTCTTCTGACCTTAAAATCAGCCGATTAGGGACTTTATTCCATCTACAAAGTCTTTTCACCTTTGCCATATTCTGTTGGTTAGAAGCAACCTGGTTCAGCCTTCACTGAAGGGGGAGGGATTACAGAAGCTGTGGCCTTGCTCGGGGTCACCTTAGCGTGTGTCTGTGTCGTGGGGTGTGAAACTGGCTCTCATTATCCACCATGTACTCCGTTCATTTGTTCAGTCCTAATATACACACAAAATGACAGAACTGCCAACTCATACCTTTGTGAGCAGCAGATGACTACTTGGCTTATTTGTCTACAGTTCTTTTCATCTTAGCCTTATATTAATAGCACCCATTCAAAATGCTAATTTCCAGTTACTTAACCACACCTTCAGTGTGGTTATATTCTCATCTGTAATAGGTCCAATTGTAATTGGTTCCAAATTTCAGATTCCTTCTTCACACACCCCGGTTGATTTTTGTCTTTTATTTTCTGGGGGTGCTGGAAGCATTACTATGGTTTCTAAAAGCCAAAACTGTACAAAAGGGACACTCAAGAGAAATGTTGCTCTTTCCTCATCCCAAGGAACCTATCCCAATTCCTCTTCGGCTTTTTTGCCTGCCCTCTGAAGGCTTAATAATTTTCCTGATGGTTCAGACAGTAAGGAGTCTGCTTTCAATGCAGGAGACCCAGGTCTGGTCCCTGGGTTGGAAAGAGCCCTTAGAGAAGGAAATGGCAACTCACTCCAGTATTCTTGCCTGGAGAATCCCATGGACAGAGGAGCCTGGTGGCTACAGTCCATGGAGTCGTAAAGGGTCAGACATGACTGAGCAACTTCACCTTCTTTCTGAAGGTATAGCTGCTGGTTTAGTCTTCCTATATTTTGTACAAATGGCCAGATACATGTGTGTTTTCTTACACTCCCTTCTTTCTTGCATACAGGGCATATTACTTTAAATACTCTTTTCCACTTCAGAG
This sequence comes from Oreotragus oreotragus, assembly GCA_006410675.1. Lineage (NCBI taxonomy): Eukaryota > Metazoa > Chordata > Mammalia > Artiodactyla > Bovidae > Oreotragus > Oreotragus oreotragus. Next base: position 105,430 of record SJYX01020961.1, read on the forward strand.
CCTCAGAAATCACTCCAAATCGGTTCATAGATTTGATGTCATTTTTTAAAACCAGTGAGCATTCACCTCCATTATGCAATGTACCACAAGATTTTCAACTCTTCTCCTATGTGTAAACATTCAGGTTGTTCCTAGCATTTTGCATTTTACAGACAATGCCGCAGTGACTAGTCTTCTGGTCGGTATAAATTCAAATGTAGGAGCTAGATAATCTTAGCAGATGTCAAACTGTGGAACCCTGACATACCGATCCCTCACAAGCCCATGTTGCTTGTCGCCTACATTAGACTCCGTGCAGTCACTGCCCTCGAGATGTGATAGAGCTGCTGAATTCCCCTGACGTTCCAGTCACCAGGAAGTGGGCCTGCTGAAGACTCAACAACGACCCTCCACCCGCCCCTCCTGGGGCAGGAGGGCCTTTCATTTCATGCTGCTCCATCCCAAATCAACTTTCATGACCTTATTTTCATCTTTGGGGTTGCCCCTTTTCTTCACCCCTGCCCCCAATCTTTTCATCTCAGCTGAGAGTTTCAAGAGATAACAAAAATGTATCCTGCAGTAAGCTACTGTTCTAGAATGCCGATCTTCCTCAAAGACCCCTTCACACTGGAGTTATTCTTTGTTCTTCCTATTCAAGTTTTCTGAATGTTACAGTCTTTTTAAAACTAGCGTGCCAGAGGAATTCCCTTGTGGTCCACTGGTTAGGGGACTTCCCTGGCGGCTTAGATGGTAAGGAATCAGCCTGCAATGCAGGAGACCTGGGTTTGATGCCTGGGTTGGGAAGATCCCCTGAAGAAGGGAAATAGCTCTTCACTCCAGTATTCTTTGCCTAGAGAATCCCATGGACAGAGGAGCCTGCCGGGCTACAGTCCACGAGGTGACCGAGGCACACACGACTGACGCTCCAGTGGTTAGGACTCGGTACTTTCCCTGCTGCGGCCCAAGTTCAATCCCTGGTTGAGAAACTAAGGTCCTGCAAGCCGTGCAGCATGGCAGAACAAGAGAAACCAAAGCAAAAGAACTGGAGTGCCACAGCGGGACATCGGTGGACCTCAGGGATACTGTCCTGCGATGTTTACATAAGACTGTGTCTGCATTTATCTGGGAAAGGAGCTATTAAGAATTCAACCAAGCTTGCTTAAAAAAGGCTAAGAACCAGTATATTAAATTCTGTATTTGTTTTTTAACACAGACTGGCTGGAGGGAACATGTTCTGGCTGGGATCATTCTCAAATTCATGTTCAGGTAAATGATTATTCATTTTAGCTGAAAATTTTTAATTTATACAAGTTTTTTAAAAAAGTAAAGTACATATTAAACATATCTTTTGGACAAGTAAAACTAAAAAAGAATTCAATTTAAGACAGCATATTCAAAAGCAGAGACTTTACTTTGTCAACAAAGGTCCATCTAGTCAAGGCTATGGTTTTTCCAGTAGTCATGTATGGATGTGAGAATTGGACTGTGAAGAAAGCTGAATGCCGAAGAATTGATGCTTTTGAACTGTGGTGTTGGAGGAGACTCTTGAGAGTCCCTTGGACTACAAGGAGGTCCAACCAGTCCATTCTGAAGGAGATCAGTTCAGGGTGTTCATTGGAAGGAACTGATGTTGAGGCTGAAACTCCAGTACTTTGGCCACCTGATGCAAAGAGCTGACTCACTGGAAAAGACCCTGATGTTGGGAGGGATTGGGGGCAGGAGGAGAAGGGGATGACAGAGGATGAGATGGCTGGATGGCATTACCGACTCGATGGACATGGGTTTGGGTGGACTCCGGGAGTTGGTGATGGACAGGGAGGCCTGGNATGCAAAGAGCTGACTCACTGGAAAAGACCCTGATGTTGGGAGGGATTGGGGGCAGGAGGAGAAGGGGATGACAGAGGATGAGATGGCTGGATGGCATTACCGACTCGATGGACATGGGTTTGGGTGGACTCCGGGAGTTGGTGATGGACAGGGAGGCCTGGTGTCCTGCAGCCCATGGGGTCGCAGGGTCAGACACGACTGAGCGACTGAATTGACTGATTAAGTTGTACCTAGTTTTTAAGACTAATGACCATAAAGATAAAAGAATCTGACAAATGTGAAGGTAAAGGACATTTTTTTTATTGACAGATTAAAACTGTAACTCCAGGTAGTGCCAAATGCGCCCCTGAGCCCAATTACAAAGAGCTGGTATTGGTGCGCAGTGCTCAAGCAACGCTGCACTTATGTTTTGGCAAAGTGCTGTATTGTCTAGTCTGTGTATAAAACTGACCATCTATGAACCAATCAGTACAAAAATTTTCTATAAAAACAGAAAAAAAAATTTAGACAGTGGCTCAAGAAAACAAGCTGCCATTTATGCATAGATTGATGTACAGTATATAACCTAACCAAATGTCCCTTTTAAGTTTTCAAGTTGTTGGGAAAAAAAAAAAACTGTCCAGAAACACATCAAGAAGGCAGAGTACAACCTACAATACTCTTTAGTCTCTAGAACAGATGCCCTGCCCTTGAAAAGCAAATGTGTTCACAATTTTACTTGAGGGAGGAAAAAAAAAAAAACACCAAAGCCACTTAAAATATAATAATACACACAATTACTCATTAAGATTTCCAAACCTCTGGAGGAAAACACAACCAAAAAAGCAAGCAAAACCACTCATACACACCAAGCTTGGAAACAGACACATCTAACCTCCCCAAGCACTGGTCTGGTTTTTAGAAGTCAACCTAGAAAACAAATACTAAAACTTTAGGCAAATACAGAGAAAAATTGGGCATTTAGCAATTACACAATTTAAAAATATATTTTAAGAAAAACTGTCAGTGACACACAGAACATTATCCACTTAAGCTGCCTTCCTTGGAACAGTAACTTCTCCTCCCACATAAAGGATACTGTTGCAAACAGAAAAAGATACACTTATCTGTATGCTTTCCAGGACTGCCTTCTCTACCCCAGACCACTGCATGGTGTCAACTTTCAAGTTAAACTGGTACATGGCAAGGCAGACACCACTATATTATGTAAGTTTTCTAAATAAAGCATTTTATATAAAACTTTAAGCATTAAAATAAGTAGATAAGAATGCTATTTATAACACATCAACAGGGCTGATGGCAGTGAAACCATCCATGATAGTGGCCCAACTCTTTAAAGAATTTAACCAGTATGTATGGGACTTATAAAATAAAAAGATAATTGTAAGGTAACATTACAAACATATGCTAGTATCTCCAGTACAAGGAGCAGTCTCTTAACTGATTCTAAAAACAAAGACTAATAATTGGAAACTTAAACTTTTTCCAGTAAGCTATTTAAATTTAAATGTCTATCTTCTAGCATCCTTTTTTTGTTTTGTTTCCAACTCAAAGAAGATGAGAAAAAGAAAGATATCCTTCTTTACTCTTTTTTCTTAAAAGAGTATATAAGACAATATATTTCTTTGAGAAGAAGAGAAATAGCAAAGATACCCAGATTCAATGAAGACACAAAGATTACAAACCAGTGTACTACACAGATTTGAGAAGCAAAAACATTAGGCAATGCTGAATGGCCCTCTGAATTTTTACGTAAACTGTCATCTCACTAGAATCAAAGTACTGATACAACAGAGAAGGTATGTAAACAGAAACAGTTTGCATCGGAACTGGGAAAAAATGCACAGGAAATCAATGTAAAAAAAAGCTCCCTGGAACAGTAAGTAATAAGTCCAATCACTCTGCACCTTCTGCAAAAAAATTCCCTACCCTCCCCCCAACCCAACCATATAAATTCCCACAGAAGATAAATAATGGGTGGTTAATCTTCAACTTATTGTGCAGTACATAATCAAATTATTTGCGGAAAAGTAATAAACATATGATATACATCATAAAATGTTTTAAAAATGGAACACACAGACTTTGAGAAACATGGTGCATCATAAACACTAAGAAACTCACCCACGAAGCGCTGCTGTGTGCAGCACACGGTCCCGACTGTCAGTTCAGAACCAGGGCGCTAACCGCAAAGGGGTTTTATTTCTCACTGCTGGAATTTTTAAGAAAAAAGCACTAAAGCACACTGTAAACCATTTATATTTACAACAGCAAAAGTAATAATTAACTTATAATAAGCTGCATTTCAGCCCTGTTTCAAAGAATACTTAACAGGTCAATAGCACTCTCTGTTATTATTGGTCTTGTGAACTTGCACATAGTCGATCCCTAACACATGTGATGACCAAGAACTGCATTAGGTGACCACTTTCTTCAGTTCTCACAGGGGCCAGTTTTAGACAGAAGCCTTAGACACTGATGCATAAACCACAGTGTGATATCACAGATACGTGGTAGGCCTTACCCTGAAAAAACGCTGAAATGACTGAAGTTAATTGTTTTCCAGGTACAAAGCATACAAAACCTGGCTCGAATAAGGCAAACGAAAAGTCAGTAACTGATAGAGATGTAAATGTATTTAAGGTATCAGGAAATCTGAAAAAATAATAGTTAAAAAAAAAAAAGACCATTGCAGTTTTATATACAAATCTGTTCATGCTGCCAAACAAATTCTCATAGCTGAACTTCTGGAGCTCATGAGGTACTAACAGCTTACTTTAGTATGTGAAAAAGAGACCCCCATGTATTCAGAGGCTTACACCTATACTCAAGTTAGCAACATACGGCCCTTTAACAGTCATGGTATAGAACATACACACCTTCATGAACACTCTTATCTCCCAAGGCTGGTAAACACAAATAGTAACAACTCTAGCTCAGTTTGACAAAACTTAACAGACTTGGCCCCTGATGAGGAAAACAAATAAATAAAGGGGTAGTCGAAACGGAAGGGGACTAAGGTGAGAAGGGGGATCTAGACCCTTGTTCTGAAGAGACATTCCCGGCCCTTCAGCACAGCCAGTAGTGGAGGAACAACCTACCACCCCTGTCTAACTAAGCTGTGTGACCTCTTCTGACTCCACACATCCCAATCTAGTCAGAAAAGAGCACAGCTCTTCACTGCAAAGTCTCCCGTGGTTCCCTGCACCCAACTGCTACAGGGTTACTGAAGAATGAAACAGTACTTCACGTGACTATATGCTGGTTTTTCCTTGACAACACTGTCTAGTCGTGTACTCAATTAGGATTGCAGAGGAGAATGGAAAAATAAGCTATTTGATTGATAGTATTATTGCTCTGTCAGTAGAATGTGCTTTGGATTGTAAATGTGTTTAACTTAATTTCAGAGGAAACTGGTCAGAGTGCAGATGGCTCAGTAAAACCCATCACAACTGCGAAAAAATAAAGTGACTGGCTAGATGTAAAGAAATAGGTTTTCTCTGCGTTCGTTGAGCTAACTGGACTCGGTGTGACTCAAAGCCTGCACCCTGGCCTCATGAGCACCAACACTCTGAAGAGGAGTTGTGGCCCCTTCACTAGACTCAGCAGAGAGGCTCTTGGACTTTCACACAAAGATCAGTTCAGGACAGCCCCACTTCAGATCAGCACACGGCCCTCACGGCTGGGAGGGAGGCACATGTCACTACTCCCTCCTCGGCTGAGGCACCAAAGGCCAAAGTGGTTAAGGAATTTGCCTGAAGCCCAAGTTAAAAAAAGATATAGATATATAAACTCAAGGAAAAACTCAACCTGTCACTCTTCATTTAGATGCTATGAATAGATGTCACCAGGAATCCCCTTCACCGTTGCTTGCCAGCTGGCAGAACAGGCTCCATAGCAGAGGATCTATCACTGTATCAGAAATACAAAGCCTATCTCTTTTCCCCTGGGCAGATATAAACAGGAAGCCACTAGAGTGCAGGACTCGTACTTCTGAATTTACAGCTGATGTGAGGTGGCGAGTAGGCAAAGCTTGCAGGAAAGAATCTAAACAGTGGACCAATGGATTACTTACAGATACACATTTCCCCAAATACAATTTCACAGGTCGAATTTAATCCCTCTGCACGTGAGACGGGCGCTGTTGTCCCACGATGCCGTCATGTCTGTACCATGTTACACAGTCACATCGGAATTACTGAATGCACTGTTCACTAACACTTAATGTACCTGAATTCCAAAATGAACTGCATGGCTAATCTGGGAAATAAAAACCCCATACACACAGAAATATATCAAGTTTTCTTCCAAAAGAAAGTTCAGCCATAATTTCATTTTATCTGTGGCAACCACATCACCTGTTAATGCTCATGTTAGTGTGTAAAAATGTATTCATTATATACAGAAAAGATTATCAAGTACTGGTCAATAAAGTGTATGGCTGACCCTGAGAATAAATTTCTGCTTACTCAAAAGACTGATTAATACCAGATAAAATGAAATTGAAAGATGCCTATTCTCGTACTTGGGAAGAAACGTCTTTAAATTGCTAATTCATGTACACCTTAATAGACCTTCCCAAACACTCACTGTATTGATATGTTTCCAAAAATATTCTGAAAAAATTTTTACAAAAAAGCAAATGTTAAGAGCAAGGCATTATGTGATACCCAGCATATAAATCTGGTTTTCCAGATAGTGTCTAAACACACCAATAAAACCATGTGACTGGTCATCTGTTGGCTGTAAAGAGACAGCAGCTTCACCGTCCATACATGCACATGCCCACACATATGCACACGCTATGAGAAACCAACCAAACACGCTTCAGATTCTTAGTAATTGTACTGACGTGGGCAGGGCTGATGGACAGCCCAGCCGCTGTGCTTGACTTGCCGAGAGTGGCAATCTCTGGTAAGATTTTGGCGACGAAGGCTATTTCTGTTCAGAGACTGTCTTTCACTGTGTTCTTTAATCCACTGGGAAGGGCGAAAGCTCTTGGGTTGTTCCAGAAAAGCTGTATGAGCAGCGAGAGCTGCAACATAGCAATGAATGTGCTGCCCCATTTCATTCTCGGCTTCCACTCTGAAACAGAAAAAATTGGGCATGTATTACGTAACATAGCATGTTATCGATGAAACTGAAAACGCTACTTGGCAATTCAATTTGCCACACTCATTTGTTTATGGTTGAATGAGAGCTCAGTGTCTCATGGCTGTCAGACAAGTTTTTATTTTGTGACCACACTGACTGATAATGGTAGAAAGAAGTGGCCAACTTTCAATTGAAATATGTGATAGAATCCACCCAGAGGTGGTAAATTAAGTGAACTGTAATTTTTTAAAAAATGCTTTATACTTTGACTGAATTTCAGTTACACACCAAACACATTTATACATGTAGTTTGATTCTCACTATAACCTTAAAGGAAAACTATTTTAATTCCTAAATTTTACTAATCAGAAAACTCAGGCTCAGAGAGGTTAAGGTCACAAGTATTAACTGACTCAACCAAGAATGTAACAAAAGTCGCACTCCAAGGTTTGATTATGAGGCACTGCACCAACAGCAGCTTCAGCGACTCTACGTGTCTATAAGCAAAATGTTCTAGGAAAACAAGCTTTAAGTCTGAATTTAATAGAAACATGCATAAGGAAATTTTAGTCATCAAAAAAAAATTTGTCTTGGTAAGATATCTGCTTATTACAAAACATAACTCTTAAGTTTTAAATTTATATCACAACAGGCACACTTTGGAATGGTATTTGCAGAGCAATGTTATAAAGACCCTTGGAGAACACATAATCTTAATATATGGCTACAAACCATGTAATTACTATACATTTTCTATATTAAAAGCTAATCAGATAGTTCTAAACTACATTAACACGTAATGAAGAATTTTAAGATTTTTAAGGGTTATTTTACACAGGAAGGCAGTTATATATTCTGCCTACAACTGCTAGAGGAAAACACAATTATATTTTTAATATATTATTTTTATTAAATAGTAGAATTAAAGCTGGTCACATTAAGAAACTAATAGAAAGCAGTTAAAACAAAACAAAGACAGTGGTTTTTAAAAGCTGGATGCCTTGAGTCCTTTGCCTTCCTGCTCAGACTGATAACACATATCACACAGTCTCAAATGAAATATACTTACTCTCTGCCAGTGAGTCTTATAAGCAGCTTTTTCTGGCCCTACAAATGTTAAATGGTGAACTATTAAATTACTAGTAAAGTTGAAAATGCTATTTAATTTTACTATTAGGAGGTGGTCAACTTTTCTTTATTAAAACTGGGTTACTATGGGTCATTAAAGGAACATGTATTACTTAAGATTATGATAGCACATAAACCTTCACATACAGTATTTTATAAAGGCTAAAATGCAATTAAGTACATACTCTGAAGCCGTCTTTAATTGTTAAGCACCTTACTTTTATGTGCTTTATGGTAATCTCTCCAAGGATATACAGGATGGAAACAATCTTAACTTTCAAAAAGCAAGTAATTTATTTCCTGCTCAGAAAATACAGATATTTAATACATCTGATTTCTATCTTGATTTAGTGGGCCTTTCTTATAAAAATTTAAAATCCAAATATAAAGATGTTAAATTTTTTGGTTATTATAAAACTGTAATAATTTACAGTACTTTCTTATGTTCAGAAAGAATATAAAATTAGGTATGTCCATTTGATCTTTTATTTATAATTAACTACCTAAGTGTTATATCAAAACATGTAACAATATACAGTGACAAACAAGATATAAAAAATGAACATTCTCACTGCATCAAAACTACAAACACTTAACCAGGTTCAATGCAAGGTCCTGAACTGGATCCTGGTTTGAACAAACTAGATGAAGTATTCTGGGCTTTAGTGGGCAAATCTGAGTATGGTCTGTATAGTTCACAAAGTAAAATTTTACTGGGTAAAAAAAAAAGGTAGAGATCACTGCCTAAGGAAGCAGATTATAAAACAGTACCTATAGCTTGATCCCATTTAGGTTAAAAATGGTGTTATATATCCATGCATGAGCACATTCAGAAAATACCACCTGGAAGGATATGTCCTACAGTCTTGACAGTATTCATCTCTCAGTAGTGAGAAAAATGTCATTTCAAATTTAAAACTTTTTGCCCTTTCTAATTTTCTGCAGTGCACACGGACTGCTTCTGTTGTCTACAAAGCTGCTGAATATACATATGTACATACACGAACTTTAAATATTGAAACGTAAATATACAAATGCTAGTAATTTAAAGTGGCTATTAATCACACTAAATTCTCGAGTGGAACTCCTCAGGGATGAGATCAAAATAAGGTTAGAAGAATTTCTAAGAACTGAAGAAATTAATTTGAATCAACTGTTAAGCAATTAAATTAATTAAACCATCTCAAAAAATTGTATTTTAAACTTCTGTTGGAATGCCTGAAACATTAACCTCTTGATAAATTTATAATATGGAATAAAGTGCCAGGCAAAGTAACATTTCCCATCAAAGATCCAACCTTATACAAAGCTTGGGTAACTATATAAGCAAATGTTTTTCAGTCTGGTACAAGTGTATGTTCATCTTCATATTGAGAGTTGAAAGTGCAGCAACTCTGGTAAAGTTATCAGATTAACGAGCTGCTTCGGCTTTGTTTCTATTTGGCAAACAGGAAATGGAAGGAGATACGCATACAGTGGCCTGGTTAGTAGAGTCGGAGCCTGGACAACTGAAAAGGCGGCCCTCTGGGCGACCTCACTGAACCACAGGACACTGTGGGCGGCTCCAAATCCAGGTCACCTGTCCCCTTGACAGATATGAAGGGAATTAAGTCAGGGCCAGTATCCTACAGGTACCTTAATACCAGAGGGGACCTCCCACCAACATGCATCCCAGACCAGCTGGACTTTGAGCCACTGAACGCAGCCATGGGCTTTGTTTTAGTGGATGGGAACCATCTTGAATATAGTCCCTGGATAAAGGCCACAGACTTGTGAGTTTGTTCTGGAACGGATTGCTGACCAGACACCCTCCCTGAACTGTTCCAGACGCTCAACCCATCTGCCATCCAAGCAGAGCCTTTCAGACCACTTGGGACACCCATATAACCACCAAACAGTATTTGGGTATGAAAACTTCCCTCTGCAAGGCAGAAGAGAACTCTCTGAGCAAAATGCTTTGCTAAATCTGCCATTTTATTTACCTCATGCTTCAGATTCCTCAGGTTTTCAAGGCTAAGCACCATCTGATGTGACTTAGGACTACTTTGAAGATCACGAGATTTATTTTAAGATATACCATTCCTGTCAAATTTGATACCCCAAATAATCCAGCCTATAAAGTGCCAGAGTTATATTCTAAGATACTTAGCAGAAATACCAGTCTTTTCTTTCCATTCAGTAGCAGAATATTACAAACGAGGCAGCTCTCCATTACATAACTGGGGCCATGCTAGAACTAATTTTTTGGAAAATCTCAAATGAGTTCATCTTTTCATAGCATCACCCGCCTTATACACTAGGCACACACTTTCACGAATGTCTGTGGAGACAGTAACGTACCTGGGGCTGCCTGGGTTATGAAATTCCTCAGCCCCACAGTGGGCCTCACTGAGGCTGGGGCAGGGCTCATGCACAGCATAGACAGACATGCTGGGGTGTTCAATGAGAAGGTTTTCCATAGGACTGGTCTCCACCTTGATAGTGGTTAATCCACCTGCAGTAAAACATGGGGGAGGGGTGATAAACCAGCTCTCCTCCATTGGACAGGACTCAAACTGGAGGAAGCAGGAGTCACTCGTATCAGCCAAGCACTCGAGAGATGCAGGGAGGCAGGAGAAGACTGAAGGGCGCTCGGGAGGTGACTCTTCGCTGATGTCTTCTTCCTCCTCATCCTCTGCTGCTGAGAAACCCGTGCAAGTGTCTAGATGGCAGTCCACACACGTTGTCGCAGTCCCGCAGGGTATGAGAGACACATTGAGGTCACATCAGAGCACAGAAAAAGAAGAGACGACGCTGTTAGCTGATGCTCAGTCCTCCCTTTATTTAGATCAGACACAAAACCATTCATATTCACTCACAATGATCATAAAATAATTTCTGAGCACCTAGTATGTGCGTGTGTGCATGCGTGAGTGTGTGTTAGGGGGCGGTGTGTATCATTGTATGCGATGGATTATGTTGGTTTGGCAGAACAGTTTTTAAGGCTGGTTTCTATTTTGCTGAGTAAACACATAATGCACCAAGTGGGTTACTGCTTGTAGAGGATGGGGGTTTCCTGTAAAAGTGCCTCTGACTGGATCAGGGTATAGGGGCTGCCATACTGGAGAGGCTGACGTCAGTGTCACTGACCCGATCATCTGGCAAAGAATGCTTCATGCAATTTTTTTAGACAAATTCTTATTTAAGGCTTAAAAACCTTCAGAGTTATTGGTTTACTTATGCAAAAACTCGATAAAAGAGTTTCCACTTTTGCTGTGATGATGAATGGCTAAGAACACCCTTACCTATGAAGTCAACAAGAATCCACTCATCATCTTCTTTCTCACTAAATTCTGGTTCTTGGTTTGAAGAAGTATTGACTTCACCCACAAACATTTTATTCAATCTCTGGAACATTGTTAAGGCAAGACTGAGACTTTGGCTGGATGTCTTTGTAGCTGAGATTTCCAAAACCTGTCTTCGGTCAGCCTGATGCCGCTGACAGGAGATTAAAGTGCACACGGTGCTTATTCAACTTAGGCGAGAAGCAGGAAGAGTCATTATCCCTAAAATAAAACAGAAAAAAAGGCTATTTCAAATCAGCACATGTTTATATAACGTGTACATCTCCTTACACCTAGAGAGAAGCACAGGCCTTAGCCTACAGCTTGGCTCTTCCCTTTTTTCAAACCCAAGAATGCAGAATCTCTTTTTTACAAACATGAATCAGGTACTCAGACGCAACCTGTAAATATCTCAAAATGCGCAATGGAAGGGGTTCTTTTTCGCATCTGTGCTTTTATAATAAGAGATACAAAAGTATATCCCTGGGTAACATATTTCAACTGAAATACTACTTTTCAGTAGTAGAGTGAAAGCTCGGTTTTCATGGTCAACTGGTCAGAAGCTGCCAACTGAGCCCGGCACTCCTGGGTGCGTGTCCACCACCGCGCCAAGCCCTCCCTTTCCCTGGGCCCCTTCTCGCCTGCTCTCTTCTTGTGTAAGCACACCTAATTCCATTAATATCTCTAACTGCAGCACACTTTGACTTCAAAACCATTCCTATAGCTGGCATGGGAAAAGTCACACTGTAGAGAACTCAGGGGGCCCAGCAACCAGAACTGAAAAGGACTGCTGTGGCTGGGTTCAAAGGTGGCTTGTCTCCTACCAGGGTGAGGAAGTCACACTACTCCAAGTGCTACCCCATGGAGTTCTGGTGAGTTCTAATGAGGAGCTCCAGCCTCGCCTGATCTTATTCCAGAGTTCCAGATTTATATATACCCGTTTCTGCCTGGTTACCTGATGGGCAGACCAAACCTAACAAACTGCAAGATCTTTTCATTTTCCCCACAAACATACTCAGGCTCGCTGCCTGTCGCCCCGCTTCTCAGGAAGGAGAGGCAGCAGTTATTCAGGCCAAACACTTGGCCCTCGTCCTAAACTCCCTTTCATCCACACCCCCGCGCCCCTCACCCCAACTGGCAGCACGTCCCGTGGTCTCTAGCCACACACATAGCTGGAACCCACCCGTTTCTCTCCACTACTCTTGCTCTGCTTGAAGCCAACTGGTTTGACTTTGCCAATCGCCACCTCCTGGATGGCTTCCCTGATCCTACTCTTCTCCAGTGAGATCGTGCAGGCAACTACTCAGCAAGGCACTTGGTGCAGAGTCCTGTCAGTGTCAGCTATTATTCTGCAAAACGTTTGCGGAGCACCATCATGCTCAGGCCTAGTGCTCAGGGCAGGAGAGACCGCAGCGGACAAGGCCCTCCCACAGCAAGCCCACCAACCCGGTGTGATGAGTGTCACGTGAGGAGAAGTACTGGGGGTTCGAATCCACAGACAGGGGTCACAGAAGGACACCTGCAATCGTGACCCGAATCGTGAATTGTTGAGAAGCTCAAGCATGGACGAAGCAGGAACACTGCCGTGGAAACGTGCAGACGAGAGAGAATGTGGCTCGCCTCCCTGCAGCTCAAGATCCAGGTGGACAGTCTTGACAGCAGGCTTGGGGGCTACGTGAGGACTGGGTCCTGCAAGGCGTTGTGCGCCAGAAGTGAAGAGGAGGGAGAAAGTCAAGGACGCCCTAGGTTTTCAGCCTGGCCAACGGGGTGGGGGCGGGGGGAGGATTGGTAGGATAGTTCAGTGGAAGAGGGACACAGCAGAGGTGTAGGCCATGTGCTCTGGACACGAGGAACTGGGGAGGCTGGCAAGTCCTGCAGATGTCTGCAAGGAGCTGAATCTAGGGCTCTGCAGTCCAAGAGCATGGTGTCTGCTGAGGGCAAGACCTGGGAGTTACCAACACAAGGGGTGACAGGAACCATAAGAGTGGAGGAGATCATCCAGGGAGCGTCAGCCCTGAATCCCTAACTTCAGACTCTGGATATCTCACTTTCAAAACAATCATCCTTAGCTATAAATGATGTGGTTCACATCTGTTGGTGATGAGACTCCTGGTTCAAGTCCTGTGTGCACTGGACTGCTACAACTGTTTGGCAGGCCACTATCCGTGTAGTACTACAAATATGTGTTTAAATAATGACATTTGAATACTTCTGTGGTCACAATCTGTTATCCTCAGCCATTAATTATTAAAAAACGGGTAAACAGGAAGTGTCACTTGCATAACCAGTCTTCCTAAAACCCTTCTGGAAAGCAGTATGGCCAATCACAGTCTGGAGCCCGAGGATGATAACTCAAAGTGAACTTTATGTTGCATGTAAGAGAATTTACAAGAGAAGTGGGCTGTGTAGTTGGCTAGACCTGATTATCCCAAAAGATGAGCTATCCCAAGGCTGATGTGTACGTAAAAGTTTTGAGCATATGAGCTAGGAGGGAGAAAGGATACTTTAATCTTTCCCCCATTTCTCTTAAATTTTTGGCCCCAAGTACAGTTCTGGGTCTGCTGACCTAGTGGGATGAATTCTTCAGAGTGCCGGGCTGGACTCAGGCCCTGCATCAGTGAGAGCTGCTGGGTGGGGAGGGAACACCCCATGGAAACCCTAGCTCATCATGAATATGCCTCTATCCTCCAACTGTGGTGGCACATGTGGTCACTCACTGAGGCCCAGGCCAGTTAAGTGGCAGCTACAAGGCAGCAGTCGTGCCGGCGTCACTGTGCTTGGGCAGCTGCAGGTTCCAAACTGCCCCCTCTTCCGTAACGTGGAAGCCAGCCTAGGCCTGGAGCGCACGCGGCTCTGCCCTGGGAAGGGCGTCTCTGGAGGAGCGTCCCCCAGGACCGCACGAGTCAAGCCTCTTTGGGTTTCCTAAAATGAGGTTGGTCTGACTTTGCCAAGTTCCTTCAGCCCCGCTTTCTGTAGCTGTCACAGAGGACAAGGAGCTGTTGGAGAGACCCCAGTACGCTGACACTGTTCAGTGAGGTGGCCTCTGGGAACATCAGGTGAACGATTATTTGAAATGCAATTAGACTGAAAAACTAAAAAAAAAATTCTTCGGCTATATCACACGACATGTGGGATCTGAGGGATCTTAGATCCCCGACCACGCGTTGAACGCACGCTCCCTGCAGCGGAAGCTCAGAGTCTTAACCACTGGACCGTCAGGGAATTCCCTGAGAAACTAAATTTTAAACCTTATTTAATTGAGGATATAGTAGGTTAAATAAAATATATTAACAAAATTAATTTCACCTGTTTCTTTTTCCTTAAGGTGGCTACTTAAAAATCCAAACCTCCATCCAGGGCCTGCACTGCATATTGGACACTGCCGCTCTAACGTCCTGATGGCCTGTCTCCCCACTGACCCAGACTGTCCCTACCAGGCCGCTGCTACTCTTCACCTTGGCTTCGACCCAAGAACGGAGGCTCTCCTTGGGGCTGGTCCTGTGCAGCCAAAGGCAAAGCAGAACTTCAGACTGCACTCCTCACCAGGTCACAGACTTTTTGATATTCACAACTCTAGGACAAAGATAAAACTAAGGTGAAAATTCCAGAGAAAGCAAGTGTCCTAAGAGGACAAATTTACAAATACAGCTCTGGAATTTAGCCAAGAGGCAGAGGAATGAAGGCAAGGCGGGAGGTGCTGCTGTTGTCCCAGGCACCTGCCAGCCTGGCAGTCTCACCCTGCTGGAGAAAAGAAACAAAGTGTCTGTGCCCCAGCACTTCAAGGAGGCAGCTTGGCCTCTTCCGCTTGGCTCTAAATACCTCCATTCCCTCCCTTCATTATAAAATGAACCAAAGCACATTACAGAAAGTTTAGAAAATAAATAAGGAAACCGTTATTCCATACTTTATTGCAATCATTGTTAGTACACTGTGTTTTCTTCTATCAATAGTTTCTTTTTTATCACAATTGTAGGCCAATGCATGCACAATTTTGTATCCTGCTTTGTTACTTAACATTATCAATATTTTTCATATGACATAAGTAGAAATACTCTGTGAGCAGAGAAAGGTGGCTGAGTTTAACACTCATGAGGTAAAGCATTCTAGTTTGAAAACTTAGAAAAGGAGTTACTGGGATGGGAAGAGTTTATTGGTATGATTTCTCATTTTTAAGACAGGCAACCAACCTCGAGGCCACGTGGCTCTGGAGTTAGCCTGCTCGGTTTGAAATCTTGACTTTGCTCCTCAGAACTTGTGTGTATTTAGGATATACAGTAACTTCTCAGTGCCTCGGTTTTCTCATCCCTAAAATGGGGAGATAGGGCCAACATGAGGAATAAGTGTGTATCACTTAGAAGCAGGCACCCAGTAAATATTAACCACAAGTTCATTTCAAACTAGGTGTATGACTGTGAGCAAGTCACTTAGCATCTTTGGGTCTGAGTGTTTTTATTGGCAAAATGTTCCTATTGTCATCAGAGCTGTGATTTACTCAATGTTTATTGTATGTGACAGATCTGAGGCACTTATTTGTCCCATTTGATTAATAAGGAAACTGAGGCTCAGAAATTAAGTAACTTGCTCAAAAGTGACAGAGCTGTTCAGGGGTGGGGCCTGCGCTGGAGCGGAAGTCTCGCTGGTTCCCAGGGCCTTGCGCTCTTGGCCCTCCCCGCAGCGCGGGCCGGCTCAGGCTCCTTCCAGCCTCAACTCTGTGAACTCGGAGAACTGCACTTTTCAGTTGGTCTTGGCTGCCAGTAGGCGGCTCCAAAAACATTTTAAATTAAAAAAAAAAAAAAAAA
>SJYX01020961.1:136707-154700 GCA_006410675.1 Oreotragus oreotragus
GTTTTCTGAATGTTGAGCTTTAAGCCAACTTTTTCACTCTTGTCTTTCACTTTCATCAAGAGGCTTTTTAGCTCCTCTTCACTTTCTGCCATAAGGGTGGTATCATCTGCGTATCTGAGGTTATTGATATTTCTCCCGGCAATCTTGATTCCAGCTTGTGTTTCTTCCAGTCCAGCATTTCTCATGATGTACTCTGCATATAAGTGAAATAAGCAGGGTGACAATATACAGCCTTGACGTACTCCTTTTCTTATTTGGAACCAGTCTGTTGTTCCATGTTATAATAACACATGTGAATATTACTCAGCCATAAAAAGGAACCATATTGGATCATTTGTAGAGATGTGGATGAACCTAGAGTCTGTCATACAGAGTAAAATGAGTCAGAAAGGGAAAAACAAATAGAATATGTTAACGCATATGTGTGGAATCTAGAAAAATGGTACAGATGAACCTATATGCAAGGACAGGAATAAAGATGAAGGTGTAGACAACACACGTGTAGACATGCAGAGGGGAAGAGGGGATGAATTGGGAGATTGTGACTGACATACATACACTACCATGTGTAAAATAGCTAACTAGTAGGAACCTGCTGTATATCACAGAGAGCTCAGTTTGGTGCCAAGGGGTGGGATGGGAGGTGGAAGTGGGAGGGAGGTCCAAGAGGGAGGGGATATATATATACATATATATGTGTGTCTGTTCCGAAGGAGATCAGCCCTGGGATTTCTTTGGAAGGAATGATGCTAAAGCTGAAACTCCAGTACTTTGGCCACCTCATGCGAAGAGTTGACTCATTGGAAAAGACTGATGCTGGGAGGGATTGGGGGCAGGAGGAGAAGGGGACGACAGAGGATGAGATGGCTGGATGGCATCACTGACTCGATGGACGTGAGTCTGAGTGAATTCTGGGAGTTGGTGATGGACAGGGAGGCTTGGCGTGCTGCGATTCACGGGGTCACAAAGAGTCGGACACGAGTGAGCGACTGAGCTGAACTGAACTGAAACATACATGTATGCATATACTTTCATTTCATTGCACAGCAGAAACTAACACAACATTGTAAAGCAACTATACCCCAAAAAGTTTAAAAAACAAAAAAACATATGACAAGCACAAAGGTAGAAGCAAAATGTTTTGGAAACCCAGACAAAGAATGTTTCCTAGGGAGGTCAGCAAAGGCGCCTAGGAGGTGACATTTTAGCAAAGTCCTGAAAGATAAATAAAATTGCCAACGAAAAGGGAGGTAAAAAAAGCTCTATGTACTGTGTTCCTTCTCACTCTTACCTTTAGGGGCCAGAGGCTGGCCCAGCTGGGAATATATTGGGACAAACTGCCAGCAGAGTCCACAGCTATGCAGGAAACTCAAAGTCCAATGAACCAGGAGTGAAGTTGTCAGGATTGGCAGGAACTCCTTGTCACAGTTGAGGGAGCCAGAAATCTGGGGCTGAAAGACCAGAGCAAGAGATCAGAGGGCACATGGGCAAGGGCGGGCCAGGAACCCGATAAGATGGGCAGAGACTTGCTTCTCAAGCAGGTAAGAAACAGGGCACCAAACACCCCATTTCATGATTTCTTATCATTCAACTTCCTTTTCACTCTCAGCCCCCATCCTGTTAGGCTTGCAGGAAATTCAGTCTTAGTCTTTCCTGTGGCTCCCTCCTGCACCCAGGCTCTGATAAAATCCTGGTCTGTTATTCAGGCAGCAGGGCCCTGTGCTCCCCTTTGCTGCTGTCTCTGTGACACACAAACCCTGGCTGCGGGACCCCATTGCCCTGAGATATCATGACCATTTTCACCAACTGCCCGACACATCCTCCGGTGCTTCTGGAAAGCAGGGCTCAGGTCCCTGTTGCTGGCGGGCCCCAGAAGCCCCTCTTTCCTCTCCCCAGGCCGAGGCATCTCTTCTTGGTTTGGAGGAAATATCTCCCTCTGGTCAGTTTCCACTAGGGATGTATCCTCCCCACCCCCATCCCTGTGCAGCTCAGCTGACTTAGGGCTAGGGAAAGACAAGCCAGGAAGGGAAGTGTCTGCAAGCCAACCCTGTTCCCCTAAGACTGGAGCAGACCCTTTTAGAATGGGTGAAGGCAAAAGGGGAAATGCAAGGAGAAAAGTTTAAACTTTCAATTATTGGGCCACATATTAATGGTGGTAGTGTGGTTTAAGGGACCCCACACACACATCCCAGGAGGTGTGGTGACAGAGTCAGGGAAAGCCTGAGATGTCTGGAGAACGGTGAATACCTGGGGGATTTCCCCAATCAGGGATCAAACCTGTGCCCCCTGCACCACCAAGATCTTTTTTTCTTGTTTGTTTTACAGGGGCAGCTCTGATGGAAGATCAGTTGTGGAGAGCCTGTGGTTGGCCACAGGAATAAGCCAGACAAAGGCCAGTGAGAATTTAAATCAGGGAAACAGAAAAGTGCTCCACGGTTCTGGGATAAAAGCAACAGAGAATCTGGTCACTGATGGGCTTTGATGGAATAAGGGGGAATAACAAAGAGAGAAGCTGAAGGAGAGTCGGAGGTTTCTAGCTGTGGAGACAGAGTAAAGCCATTTTCCTGGAGGTGAGAGGACAGAAAGCAGAGGAGGGGATGGGAAGGGTGACGGGGAGGAGAGAACTAAACATATTTAGCGCTGGTTTTATGCCAGACATTGTTTCTGTATATTTTTGTCATAAAAACCTACTTATGAAAGTAGTGGTATTATGTTCATTTCACAGGTGAGAAGGCTAAGGCTTAGAGGTGCTGCTTTTCACCCAAGGTTGCTTGGAGAGTAACAGAGTCAGGGTTGGAAATGATACCTGGCTGACCCCAGAATCCATGCCATCCCCACCTGCTTCTAAGTGCCCCCCAGTGGGGATATCTGAGTCCCTTGGGAGCTTGGGAGATAGGCAGAAGGTGCAGGCGTCAGTTTGGGAGTCTTTATTATGTAGATGGTTCCTGAAACAGTGGGAGCAGATGAGACCAGCTGGGAGAAGTGGGTGGCGCAAAAAGAGAAGTCAAGGACAGACCCTGGGGAAGTTCACAGTTAAGGGTTGCAGCAGCTCCACGGCTGACAGCAGATTTTCATTTTCTCCTAACAGAAGTCCTGACGGGGCTCTCCGCATGTCGGCGTCATTAGAGAGCCAGGCGCTCGTTTTCCCTTTCGCCATATTTAACGTGTGCATTTCCTCCTCGAATTTACCTCAATCCCCAAACGGCTGCTTTAGGTCCCGCTCTCCCATTTCAGGCAGAGGGAAAGCAGAAGAGGTTGAGAGAAAAGTATATCTTCCCGCCAAGTGAGCCTGCTTTTAAGAAAGTCCTAGGAGACCTACTCCATAATTGCTGCTTACATTGGCCAGAATTTAAGCAGCTTGACCTAGCTTCAAGGGAGGCGAGGCGCTGCAGTTCTTTAGATAGGCCTCTTATTGCTCCAACTAAATTGTGGTTCTTTAAAAAAAAATTTTTTTTTTCCTTTTCTCTTTGGCCACGCTGGGTCTTCATTCTTGCAAGCAGGTTTTCTCTAGTTGCGGTGAGCCGCGAGCGGGGGCTACTCTCTAGCTGCTGTGCTCAGGCGTCTTATTTCTGCAGCTTCTTTTGTTGCAGAGCCTGGGCTCTGTGGCACGCGGGCTTCCCTAGTTGCGGCTCTAGGGCTCTAGAGCGCAGGCTCAGTAGCCGTGGCGCATGGGCTTAGTTGCTCCATGGTATGCGGTATCTTAGTTCTGGGCCAGGAATCAAACCCTGCACTGGCAGGTGGATTCTCAACCAATGGACCGCCAGGGAAGTCCTAAATTGTGGTTCTTTTGCTTGAGAAGAAGGGAGAGTGGAAACTGGGTAGACAACTGTAATCTCTGCTGTAATGAGGTAGGCAGAGGAAAGAAGATGAACATTTGGGGGTAGGGGAGAGAATGACGTCATAACAAATGTAACAGTTAGGATGCTTTTAGTTTCAAGCTATTGAAAACTCAGCTGAAAATGGCTTAAACTTTGCTCAGATGACCAAAAAAAATGTAGAGTAGAGCACGTATGTTGGCTGGGGCTCTGGTTTTGCATATTTTCCTGGCTCTGACCCCCCTTCATTGGCCTTGCCTCCTAGTTGGCTTCACAAAGGGTAGTAAAATGGCTGAAATAGTTCCAGACTCACACATGCATGCCACATTGTCCAGAGCAAGACAGGCCATCTTTTTAGCACGAGTCCTGAAATTCATTCATTCACTCAAAAATATTGCTGAGTAATGTGGTGTGCCCTTTTCTAGATATTGGGGATAATGTCAATCAAGTGGATGGATTCTGGCCCCACTGGACCGTTTGAGTCATCTATTGCTGTGTGACATATTTTTCCAAAACTGAGTGTCATAAGACAACTAACATTTGTTATTTCCCAGTTTCTGTGGGTCAGAAATTTGGCCATGGCCTGACTGGGGGACTCTCCTAAGGCTGTAATTAAGATATCAGCTGGGGCTGCTGGGGGGGACCTGTTTCCTGCTCATTTGTGTGCTATTAACCTCGGGTCATCACTGACTGTTGGCCAGAGACACCAGTTCCTGGCAATGTGGGCCTGTCCTCTGGGCTGAAGATTGAGGGGAGAGGAGGTAGGATAATTAGTGGTTTCTGTAACCTAATCTTGGAAGTGACCTCCCATCATCTTTTCCAGGTTTCCTCTGTTTTGTAATAAGTCGCTAGGTTAAGCTTACACTCAAGGGGAGGGTATTACCTCAGGGCATGAATACTGGAAGGTGGGGGTTATGGAGAACCACTGTGAGGCTCTCTACCCCAGGGCTGTATTCTAGTCAGTGGAAATGGACAGCAGACACCGTATATCCTATGTAAGTGACAGCGAGTGTAATGAAGGAGAAAAATAAAGCAGAGTGTGTTCTCATGAGATGACTCTTGAGTAGCGTCTAAAGCGGCCAAGGATGTCTGTGGAGGAGCGTTTCAGGAGGAGCCCAGAGCAGGAGCAAACTCCCTGAGGCAAGAGGGTGCTTGGCGTCTTTAAGGAGTCACATACATAACCAAAATGGCTGGAGCTGAGTGAGCAAGGAAGGAGAGAGAGGCAGGGTGGGAAACGGATTATGGACGGACATACAGGACAGAGTAAATCTCTACTGGAAGGTTCTGAGTGGTGGTGTGACATGAGTCTCCTTACTTTTTAAAGGCTGTGTGGTATGTAAAACAGATGATACAAAGGCCAAGAGTGAAAGCTGGGATTCTACAGCAGTAGCTCAGTGGCACCCCACTCCAGTACTCTCGCCTGGAAAATCCCATGAATGGAGGAGCCTGGAAGGCTGCAGTCCATGGGGTCGCCGAGAGTCGGACATGATTGAGTGACTTCCCTTTCACTTTTCACTTTCACGCATTGGAGAAGGAAATGGTAACCCACTCCAGTGTTCTTGCCTGGAGAATCCCAGGGACGGGGGAGCCTGGTGGGCTGCTGTCTATGGGGTCGCACAGAGTCAGACACGACTGAAGTGACTTAGCAGCAGCAGCAGCAGCAGCTCAGGTGGGAGATGATGGCGTCTCGGGTTGGGTGGAAGTGGGCAGGAGTGATTGGATGTCAGACAGGTTTAATAAAGCTTGTGGATAGACTGGATTTAGGGTATGGCAGAGAGGAGTCAAAGACAACTCAGGCTTCCAGTGTGAGCATCTGTGAGGCTGGGCTTGCCAGTTGCTGGAATGGGAACGGAGGACAAGTCTGGGAGAGTAAACCAAGGATCTACTTGCGGTCATGTGAAGTTTGAGGTGCCCTTTAAATATCCAAGTGGAGATGTTTGCAGAGGAAGTTGGAGTCTAGAGTTCAGGGGTGAGATCTAGGTTGGCAAGAGAAATTTGAGAGTCATCAGCATCAAGCTGGCATTTAAAGCCGCGGGACTAGATGAGATTACTCACCTGGCAAATAAGTCTCAATGGACAAGACATCCTTCAGAACTTTTGGAGATGGGAGAATGGGGAGGATCTAGTAAAGGGGATTGAGAAGGGGAATCCAACGAGAAACAGTGGATGGTGCTGGGGAGGTAGGCAGCAGGCTCCGTGTCGGGGGCCACAGAAATTGGTGCTCTTCACCTTCCAGATGCCTCCGGGGGTCGGGCACAGGACTTGAAAGGTGGTAGAAGGTCATTGATGACATTAGCAGTCAGTTTGCAAAGCATCCTGGAGTCAACAGCTGGATGATGGTAAATTTTGGAAACAGTGAAGTTTAGGAAGAGACCCCTTGGGACCCATTGGGTCCCACTGGGTGTGACCCTCTCTTTTAAGAATTTCAATGTTAGAAACAATAACAACATGAGGGAAAACACTCATTAAAATATTAAAAATTGGTAAATGTCTCTATCAACAAAAACACTGTAAATTAAAATAGCCTGCAGAAAGAAGGAAACCTCTTAGTAAATATAACAAGTATTAGAATCTTTATAATGGAAAAAAACTCATGCAAACC
This sequence comes from Oreotragus oreotragus, assembly GCA_006410675.1. Taxonomy (NCBI): domain Eukaryota; kingdom Metazoa; phylum Chordata; class Mammalia; order Artiodactyla; family Bovidae; genus Oreotragus; species Oreotragus oreotragus. The sequence continues at coordinate 143,125 of SJYX01020961.1, forward strand.
AATAAAAAATATACTAAGACCCTAACAGATAAATGGACAAAGGACTTGAACAGGCTGTTCACAAACGAGAAAATAAGTAAACAAAGATAAATAAAAATGTTTGGCACCATTAGCCAGGAAAGAAGTCACCATTAGCTGCCTTCTTTCCTGCTCCAGACCTTTGCTGAGCTCTGTGCTGATCTCTCTTGGCCAAGACCTGGGATTACAAAGATAATTCCGAAAATTCTGCCCTCGAGGAATTTGCATCTAATCAAAAATTAAAAAAAAACTGTTTTGTGGGAGTTAACAATAAAGTCTCAAAAGATATGAAAAGAAGTGGGGGAATTCCCCGGGCGGTGCAGTGGTTGGGACTCCATGCTCTCACTGCCAAGGGCCTGGTTTCCATCCCTGATCCAGGAACTAGGATCTGACAAGACGTGCACGGCAAGGCCAAGAAGAAAAAAGAAAATGGAACACTGGTATCTCAAAATATCACAGCAAAAATGAGTCCAGCCACAAATGGACGTCAGCCACACAGACGGGCCTTTGGTAGCCCTGTCCAGACCTGCAGTTCCACGGTTAAAGGTAATAGAGCGTTGGGCATGCAGATTTAGCTGTCAGTTAACAGAGAACCAAGTGCTGGAGTTGATATGGCCTTGAGCCCAAGAGAAGAATCGAGGAACAGCTAATGAAACTGGAAAATGAAGCTGATGCTTCTTAGCAGGACGTGTAATTTAACTTCCTGCTCTAGGAGGTCTGGTGCCCAGGAGTACCTGAAAGCAAAGATGACTCATTATGCTTCCCTCTGGGGCTGCTTCTCCATCCCACCTGTTTGACCAAGACTGGCTTGGAGTTCTCACTGTTCTCTTGGGGTCATTGCTGCTGGGAGTGCTACTCTTTTCAGATTTCTCAAGCCATACCTTCTATTTCTACAGTCCTGTACATAATTTCAAAATAAAATTCTGGCTCACCAGCAAATTGAAGAATGGTGTAGGTGGTCGTGAAACCAATCATGTTATTTATTTTCTGATAGGGCCATCTCAACCTTGAATCCTTCACCTATCAAAATGCAGCCATCTGACAAATATTAAATAAGAAAAATAATGGCTCTGATAATATTGGGGAGAAAGCTCTCCTGAAAAGCTGTGTTCCAAAAGGTGAAAGAGAGTATTTTCAAAATGATTAAGTGTTTTAGTCCTAGCAAGATTGATTTAGAGAGCAAAGTCAAGATCTTTAAAAGAGATCCTAAAGGTCAACCTAAAGGAAAATGAGTTTGTTTGTAAAAGTAAGTTACATTTAAAACATTCAGTTCTCAAGAGGAACTGTCAGTAATTACCATGTAATGAGGACTCAAATGTTTAAAAACAAATTGCCTGGGTTCAAATCCTGGCTCTGCCTCTTACATTATATTGATAGCTGTGTGACCTTGAGCAAGTTACTTAATTTCTCTGTGTCTCGGTGTTTTCCTGTAAAATGGGGGCAATGATAGAACCTACCTCATAAGGTTGTAATGAGAACTAAATGAGTTAGTATTTTGTAAATAGCTCTCAGCAGTACCTGATATGACACTTGCTGCATAGTGAAAGTGGAAGTCGCTCAGTCGTGTCCGACTCTTAACGACCCCTCAGACTATACAGTCCATGGACTTCTCCAGGCCAGGATACTGGAGTGGGTAGCCTTTCCCTTCTCCAGGGGATCGTCCCAACCCAGGGATCAAACCAGGGTCTCCTGCATTGCAGGCAGATTCTTTACCAGCTGAGCCACAAGGGAAGACCAAGAATACTAGAGTGGGTAGCCTATCCTTTCCTTAGGGGATTTTCCCAACCCAGGAATCAAACCAGGGTCTCCTGCATTGCAGGCGGATTCTTTATCAACTGAGCTCTCATGCTTGTTAAATAAAATCATGAATAAACTAAAAGTAAGTGCTATTTTTTCTTGCTATCAGTTGTTTAAATAGCAATCACCCCCAAAACAAGCACATGAAATACTTCCCTAGTGACAGTGTATTGAAGTCTTATTCATCTAGGTTTCTTCTTCCTCTAGCTGTCCTGTTCTCCCCGTTTCAAGCAGGTAGCTTTGCTCTCATGTGTCTTTGGCCAGAAGGATTCATTTGGGTCAGGAAGCCGAAGGGATGAGAAGGTGACTGAATCCAGGGGCTCTTCCAGCCTTTAAGGAAAGCCTAAGCTTGTTGATGGATACTGAGTGTCCCCGGAGTGGTGGAGGTGGGTGAGGCTTGTGAGTGTAAGAAAAGAGGAGACGGCGGAGAGTTTCTGGAGACGGTCCTAGCAGCTGGGAGCAGGTGCAGAGCCTCGGGCAGTGGCTGTCCCTCAGAGGGGGATGGCTGTGCTGTGTGCTGGGGAAGGAAGCACCGTCTTCCCATGCCTCATGGCCCGGAAGTTAGGCACTCCAGACTCCTGGGATCTTGGACTAAGACAATGTCGGCCTTGACTGTGAGAGCGCAATGGTTAGTGCTGACCAATAGAAACATAATTCGAGCCACATTTGTAATTTCAAAGTTTCGAGCTACTAGAATCTAGTTCAGTTCAGTTCAGTTCAGTCGCTCAGTCATGTCCGACTCTTTGCGACTCCATGAATCGCAGCATGTCAGGCCTCCCTGTCATCACTAACTCCCGGAGTTCACTCAAACTCATGTCCATCAAGTCAGTGATGCCATCCAGCCATCTCATCTTCTGTCGTCCCCTTCTCCTGCCCCCGATCCCTCCCAGCATCAAGGTCTTTTCCAATGAGTCAACTCTTAGCATGAGGTGGCCAAAGTATCGGAGTTTCAGCTTTAGCATCAGTCCTTCCAATGAACACCCAGGACTGATCTCCTTTAGAATGGACTGGTTGGATCTCCTTTCAGTCCAAGGGACTCTCAAAAGTCTTCTCTAACACTACAGTTCAAAAGCATCAATTCTTTGGCTAGACACCTTAAAAACACACACACACATTAAAGGACACAGGTGAAATTAATTTTAATAATATATTTTATGTCTAAAATATATTCCTTTTGACATTACTGAGATATTTAACTTTTTGTTTTCCTGTGGGCCTGTGAAAGCTGTTATGGCGTTCACACTTGCAGCGTATCTTCATCCAGACTGGCACCATTTCCAAGTGCACAGTAGGCACATGTGGTTGGTGGCTACCATATCGGCCAGGCCAGGCTAGAGCTCTTGCTTTCCTGGTTGCATCAAGCTTCCTGGATTCTAGTATGACTCTGACAGGGAAAAGGATTCTGAATTGTTTACCCAAGAGGTATTTATGGAATGCCTACCATGTGCTAGGCCCATCATTCCCCAAATGTGAGTCAAGGAGTCCTTGCAAGCTGCAGTGAACTCAAGGAGGCTTCAAGGAGTGTTCTACATTTTTGAGGGAAGCCTGTTGAACGCGAGGTACTACTAATTCAAAGAGGTTCCATTTCAATGTTAGGCCAAACTATATTCCTCTCAAATGCCATCCATCTTTGCAAAGCTGGGTTCTCAGCAGCTGCTGTGATTAAATGCTCAAGTTCTATAGGGAAATCAGTGTGAAACAGGAAAGGAGGGTGGCAATGAAAAGGGCTTGGGAATCAGAGTTAGGTTGATTAAAAGGGAATTTATTAATAGAATTTATTAACACACCAGATGTTGTGGACATTAATTTATTATATACCTGCGCTGGGCTGTGAGCTGTTATTTTAAGAGAAGATTTATTTTAAGGGGTGCTCATGGGAGTGAGGAAAGAAGATATCTTCATGGGAAGTCTGGTAAGTCCTTCCATTAGGCCTCAGGGCTAGAACAGGACATTGGCATCTCTGCATCTGTGGAGACTGGTCAGGAACTGGTCAGGAACTGGAGGTCCCCTGGGACATGGCTCGGCTCTCTTGACTGGGTCACCTCCTCACCCCTTTGCACCAAGAGTGAGTTGGTTTTCAACCAGAACCAAATCTGTTTCTTTTCTGGGTGTCTTTTGGTTCTGTTCCTGAGAGAGTCAATTCCTAGGAAGATTGATGAGAAGTCTGGGGTTCCTGAGGAGGAGTAAAGGGTCTGGAGTTTGCAAGGAGGAGAAAAGGACAAATCTCTTTTTCTTTAAGCCCAGACCTGATCATTGTGCAACAAAACAACTCATCTTGCTTGAGGATATGTTTTGGCTTAAGCTCTGTACCAATGGTTATATAACAACAATGTATACTGCTTGAGGACACATTTCTCCTTCTTGAGAAAGTGAAAGTGAAGTCACTCAGTTGTGTCCGGCAAGAATACTGGAGTGGGTTGCCTTTTTTTTCTCCAGGGGATCTTCCCGACCCAGGGATCGAACCCAGGTCTCCCACATTGCANTGGTGGCTACCATATCGGCCAGGCCAGGCTAGAGCTCTTGCTTTCCTGGTTGCATCAAGCTTCCTGGATTCTAGTATGACTCTGACAGGGAAAAGGATTCTGAATTGTTTACCCAAGAGGTATTTATGGAATGCCTACCATGTGCTAGGCCCATCATTCCCCAAATGTGAGTCAAGGAGTCCTTGCAAGCTGCAGTGAACTCAAGGAGGCTTCAAGGAGTGTTCTACATTTTTGAGGGAAGCCTGTTGAACGCGAGGTACTACTAATTCAAAGAGGTTCCATTTCAATATTAGGCCAAACTATATTCCTCTCAAATGCCATCCATCTTTGCAAAGCTGGGTTCTCAGCAGCTGCTGTGATTAAATGCTCAAGTTCTATAGGGAAATCAGTGTGAAACAGGAAAGGAGGGTGGCAATGAAAAGGGCTTGGGAATCAGAGTTAGGTTGATTAAAAGGGAATTTATTAATAGAATTTATTAACACACCAGATGTTGTGGACATTAATTTATTATATACCTGCGCTGGGCTGTGAGCTGTTATTTTAAGAGAAGATTTATTTTAAGGGGTGCTCATGGGAGTGAGGAAAGAAGATATCTTCATGGGAAGTCTGGTAAGTCCTTCCATTAGGCCTCAGGGCTAGAACAGGACATTGGCGTCTCTGCACCTGTGGAGACTGGTCAGGAACTGGTCAGGAACTGGAGGTCCCCTGGGACATGGCTTGGCTCTCTTGACTGGGTCACCTCCTCACCCCTTTGCACCAGGAGTGAGTTGGTTTTCAACCAGAACCAAATCTGTTTCTTTTCTGGGTGTCTTTTGGTTCTGTTCCTGAGAGAGTCAATTCCTAGGAAGATTGATGAGAAGTCTGGGGTTCCTGAGGAGGGGTAAAGGGTCTGGAGTTTGCAAGGAGGAGAAAAGGACAAATCTCTTTTTCTTTAAGCCCAGACCTGATCATTGTGCAACAAAACAACTCATCTTGCTTGAGGATATGTTTTGGCTTAAGCTCTGTACCAATGGTTATATAACAACAATGTATACTGCTTGAGGACACATTTCTCCTTCTTGAGAAAGTGAAAGTGAAGTCACTCAGTTGTGTCCGGCAAGAATACTGGAGTGGGTTGCCTTTTTTTTCTCCAGGGGATCTTCCCGACCCAGGGATCGAACCCAGGTCTCCCACATTGCAGGCAGAAATACAGTCTCTCAGAAAACCTCCTATAGTGACACAGAACTTCAGATCCAAGTACTAACATCAAAGATTTCAAGGGAGGAAAAGAAGCCAGGTTGAAAGAAGGGGGAGGAGGCGGGAGAGGGGGGCAAAAGGGGTGGCCTTACAGACGTCTCCTGCCACCTACAGATACCCAGGCATTATGGGACTTTTCCCTGGGCCTCCAGAGAAGGGAGGACTGGAACTCAGCCCTACCAGAAGTCAGACCAGGCCAGAACCAGAATTCGAGTTCTCTGCCAAGAGGAAGTGATCAGTCTCCAATCCTCAGCTCAGGCTTTGACCAGATTCCTGCATCCAGGACCGGGGGACTAGAAAAACAGGGAAGGATAGGAAGGGTTAAGGAGAGGAAAGAGAGAGGGGAGGGGAGAGAAGTCAATAAAGTCTCTTGTTCCTTACTGGTCGGGGCACTTTGGCAAGTTGTCTGCGTCAGGAGGAGACCAGGGACAAAAGGGTCCCAGTTGTGGCCACTGGGTCTGGTCCATTGGCAGGCAAGCTGGCCCCTGAGTACCCCGAGTGGTCAGGATGTCAGCCTCAGTGAAGAAGAGTCCCCGCCAGAGTCGCCATTTGTTGCAGGAAGAGGGACCCCTTCCAGGGCCCGAAACTGGGCTCTTGTCTAACACTCGGAAATGAATTGTCCAAGGAGACGTATGTGCTAAAAAGCAAGAGATTTTTTTGGGAAAAGGCTCCCGGGTGGAGAGCAGTAGGGTAAGGAAACCCAGGAGGACTGCTGGTTCTGTTCCTGAGAGAGTTCCTTCTTGAGAACCTCCTGACTAATCCTGTCACCTTAAAATGTATATTATGGGAGTGGGTCTGGTAAGATCTTTCTACTGTTGGTCCTAATTTCATTATCTTGATCTGATCTCTGGTTCCTCTGCCAAAAATTGCCAACATCACTTGGACCATAAAAAATGCAACAGAGTTCCAGAAAAACATCTATTTCTGCTTTATTGACTATGTCAAAGCCTTTGACTGTGTGGATCACAACAAACTGNACACATCCTCCGGTGCTTCTGGAAAGCAGGGCTCAGGTCCCTGTTGCTGGCGGGCCCCAGAAGCCCCTCTTTCCTCTCCCCAGGCCGAGGCATCTCTTCTTGGTTTGGAGGAAATATCTCCCTCTGGTCAGTTTCCACTAGGGATGTATCCTCCCCACCCCCATCCCTGTGCAGCTCAGCTGACTTAGGGCTAGGGAAAGACAAGCCAGGAAGGGAAGTGTCTGCAAGCCAACCCTGTTCCCCTAAGACTGGAGCAGACCCTTTTAGAATGGGTGAAGGCAAAAGGGGAAATGCAAGGAGAAAAGTTTAAACTTCCAATTATTGGGCCACATATTAATGGTGGTAGTGTGGTTTAAGGGACCCCACACACACATCCCAGGAGGTGTGGTGACAGAGTCAGGGAAAGCCTGAGATGTCTGGAGAACGGTGAATACCTGGGGGATTTCCCCAATCAGGGATCAAACCTGTGCCCCCTGCACCACCAAGATCTTTTTTTCTTGTTTGTTTTACAGGGGCAGCTCTGATGGAAGATCAGTTGTGGAGAGCCTGTGGTTGGCCACAGGAATAAGCCAGACAAAGGCCAGTGAGAATTTAAATCAGGGAAACAGAAAAGTGCTCCACGGTTCTGGGATAAAAGCAACAGAGAATCTGGTCACTGATGGGCTTTGATGGAATAAGGGGGAATAACAAAGAGAGAAGCTGAAGGAGAGTCGGAGGTTTCTAGCTGTGGAGACAGAGTAAAGCCATTTTCCTGGAGGTGAGAGGACAGAAAGCAGAGGAGGGGATGGGAAGGGTGACGGGGAGGAGAGAACTAAACATATTTAGCGCTGGTTTTATGCCAGACATTGTTTCTGTATATTTTTGTCATAAAAACCTACTTATGAAAGTAGTGGTATTATGTTCATTTCACAGGTGAGAAGGCTAAGGCTTAGAGGTGCTGCTTTTCACCCAAGGTTGCTTGGAGAGTAACAGAGTCAGGGTTGGAAATGATACCTGGCTGACCCCAGAATCCATGCCATCCCCACCTGCTTCTAAGTGCCCCCCAGTGGGGATATCTGAGTCCCTTGGGAGCTTGGGAGATAGGCAGAAGGTGCAGGCGTCAGTTTGGGAGTCTTTATTATGTAGATGGTTCCTGAAACAGTGGGAGCAGATGAGACCAGCTGGGAGAAGTGGGTGGCGCAAAAAGAGAAGTCAAGGACAGACCCTGGGGAAGTTCACAGTTAAGGGTTGCAGCAGCTCCACGGCTGACAGCAGATTTTCATTTTCTCCTAACAGAAGTCCTGACGGGGCTCTCCGCATGTCGGCGTCATTAGAGAGCCAGGCGCTCGTTTTCCCTTTCGCCATATTTAACGTGTGCATTTCCTCCTCGAATTTACCTCAATCCCCAAACGGCTGCTTTAGGTCCCGCTCTCCCATTTCAGGCAGAGGGAAAGCAGAAGAGGTTGAGAGAAAAGTATATCTTCCCGCCAAGTGAGCCTGCTTTTAAGAAAGTCCTAGGAGACCTACTCCATAATTGCTGCTTACATTGGCCAGAATTTAAGCAGCTTGACCTAGCTTCAAGGGAGGCGAGGCGCTGCAGTTCTTTAGATAGGCCTCTTATTGCTCCAACTAAATTGTGGTTCTTTAAAAAAAATTTTTTTTTTCCTTTTCTCTTTGGCCACGCTGGGTCTTCATTCTTGCAAGCAGGTTTTCTCTAGTTGCGGTGAGCCGCGAGCGGGGGCTACTCTCTAGCTGCTGTGCTCAGGCGTCTTATTTCTGCAGCTTCTTTTGTTGCAGAGCCTGGGCTCTGTGGCACGCGGGCTTCCCTAGTTGCGGCTCTAGGGCTCTAGAGCGCAGGCTCAGTAGCCGTGGCGCATGGGCTTAGTTGCTCCATGGTATGCGGTATCTTAGTTCTGGGCCAGGAATCAAACCCTGCACTGGCAGGTGGATTCTCAACCAATGGACCGCCAGGGAAGTCCTAAATTGTGGTTCTTTTGCTTGAGAAGAAGGGAGAGTGGAAACTGGGTAGACAACTGTAATCTCTGCTGTAATGAGGTAGGCAGAGGAAAGAAGATGAACATTTGGGGGTAGGGGAGAGAATGACGTCATAACAAATGTAACAGTTAGGATGCTTTTAGTTTCAAGCTATTGAAAACTCAGCTGAAAATGGCTTAAACTTTGCTCAGATGACCAAAAAAAATGTAGAGTAGAGCACGTATGTTGGCTGGGGCTCTGGTTTTGCATATTTTCCTGGCTCTGACCCCCCTTCATTGGCCTTGCCTCCTAGTTGGCTTCACAAAGGGTAGTAAAATGGCTGAAATAGTTCCAGACTCACACATGCATGCCACATTGTCCAGAGCAAGACAGGCCATCTTTTTAGCACGAGTCCTGAAATTCATTCATTCACTCAAAAATATTGCTGAGTAATGCGGTGTGCCCTTTTCTAGATATTGGGGATAATGTCAATCAAGTGGATGGATTCTGGCCCCACTGGACCGTTTGAGTCATCTATTGCTGTGTGACATATTTTTCCAAAACTGAGTGTCATAAGACAACTAACATTTGTTATTTCCCAGTTTCTGTGGGTCAGAAATTTGGCCATGGCCTGACTGGGGGACTCTCCTAAGGCTGTAATTAAGATATCAGCTGGGGCTGCTGGGGGGGACCTGTTTCCTGCTCATTTGTGTGCTATTAACCTCGGGTCATCACTGACTGTTGGCCAGAGACACCAGTTCCTGGCAATGTGGGCCTGTCCTCTGGGCTGAAGATTGAGGGGAGAGGAGGTAGGATAATTAGTGGTTTCTGTAACCTAATCTTGGAAGTGACCTCCCATCATCTTTTCCAGGTTTCCTCTGTTTTGTAATAAGTCGCTAGGTTAAGCTTACACTCAAGGGGAGGGTATTACCTCAGGGCATGAATACTGGAAGGTGGGGGTCATGGAGAACCACTGTGAGGCTCTCTACCCCAGGGCTGTATTCTAGTCAGTGGAAATGGACAGCAGACACCGTATATCCTATGTAAGTGACAGCGAGTGTAATGAAGGAGAAAAATAAAGCAGAGTGTGTTCTCATGAGATGACTCTTGAGTAGCATCTAAAGCGGCCAAGGATGTCTGTGGAGGAGCGTTTCAGGAGGAGCCCAGAGCAGGAGCAAACTCCCTGAGGCAAGAGGGTGCTTGGTGTCTTTAAGGAGTCACATACATAACCAAAATGGCTGGAGCTGAGTGAGCAAGGAAGGAGAGAGAGGCAGGGTGGGAAACGGATTATGGACGGACATACAGGACAGAGTAAATCTCTACTGGAAGGTTCTGAGTGGTGGTGTGACATGATTCTCCTTACTTTTTAAAGGCTGTGTGATATGTAAAACAGATGATACAAAGGCCAAGAGTGAAAGCTGGGATTCTACAGCAGTAGCTCAGTGGCACCCCACTCCAGTACTCTCGCCTGGAAAATCCCATGAATGGAGGAGCCTGGAAGGCTGCAGTCCATGGGGTCGCCGAGAGTCGGACATGATTGAGTGACTTCCCTTTCACTTTTCACTTTCACGCATTGGAGAAGGAAATGGTAACCCACTCCAGTGTTCTTGCCTGGAGAATCCCAGGGATGGGGGAGCCTGGTGGGCTGCTGTCTATGGGGTCGCACAGAGTCAGACACGACTGAAGTGACTTAGCAGCAGCAGCAGCAGCAGCTCAGGTGGGAGATGATGGCGTCTCGGGTTGGGTGGAAGTGGGCAGGAGTGATTGGATGTCAGACAGGTTTAATAAAGCTTGTGGATAGACTGGATTTAGGGTATGGCAGAGAGGAGTCAAAGACAACNCTGCTGTCTATGGGGTCGCACAGAGTCAGACACGACTGAAGTGACTTAGCAGCAGCAGCAGCAGCAGCTCAGGTGGGAGATGATGGCGTCTCGGGTTGGGTGGAAGTGGGCAGGAGTGATTGGATGTCAGACAGGTTTAATAAAGCTTGTGGATAGACTGGATTTAGGGTATGGCAGAGAGGAGTCAAAGACAACTCAGGCTTCCAGTGTGAGCATCTGTGAGGCTGGGCTTGCCAGTTGCTGGAATGGGAACGGAGGACAAGTCTGGGAGAGTAAACCAAGGATCTACTTGCGGTCATGTGAAGTTTGAGGTGCCCTTTAAATATCCAAGTGGAGATGTTTGCAGAGGAAGTTGGAGTCTAGAGTTCAGGGGTGAGATCTAGGTTGGCAAGAGAAATTTGAGAGTCATCAGCATCAAGCTGGCATTTAAAGCCGCGGGACTAGATGAGATTACTCACCTGGCAAATAAGTCTCAATGGACAAGACATCCTTCAGAACTTTTGGAGATGGGAGAATGGGGAGGATCTAGTAAAGGGGATTGAGAAGGGGAATCCAACGAGAAACAGTGGATGGTGCTGGGGAGGTAGGCAGCAGGCTCCGTGTCGGGGGCCACAGAAATTGGTGCTCTTCACCTTCCAGATGCCTCCGGGGGTCGGGCACAGGACTTGAAAGGTGGTAGAAGGTCATTGATGACATTAGCAGTCAGTTTGCAAAGCATCCTGGAGTCAACAGCTGGATGATGGTAAATTTTGGAAACAGTGAAGTTTAGGAAGAGACCCCTTGGGACCCATTGGGTCCCACTGGGTGTGACCCTCTCTTTTAAGAATTTCAATGTTAGAAACAATAACAACATGAGGGAAAACACTCATTAAAATATTAAAAATTGGTAAATGTCTCTATCAACAAAAACACTGTAAATTAAAATAGCCTGCAGAAAGAAGGAAACCTCTTAGTAAATATAACAAGTATTAGAATCTTTATAGTGGAAAAAAACTCATGCAAACCAATAAAAAATATACTAAGACCCTAACAGATAAATGGACAAAGGACTTGAACAGGCTGTTCACAAACGAGAAAATAAGTAAACAAAGATAAATAAAAATGTTTGGCACCATTAGCCAGGAAAGAAGTCACCATTAGCTGCCTTCTTTCCTGCTCCAGACCTTTGCTGAGCTCTGTGCTGATCTCTCTTGGCCAAGACCTGGGATTACAAAGATAATTCCGAAAATTCTGCCCTCGAGGAATTTGCATCTAATCAAAAATTAAAAAAA
>SJYX01020962.1:0-10864 GCA_006410675.1 Oreotragus oreotragus
ATAAGGGATTTGATTTAGGTCATACCTGAATGGTCTAGTGGTTTTCCCTACTTTCTTCAATTTAAGTTTAAATTTGACAGTAAGGAGTTCATGATCTGAGCCAGTCAGCTCCTGGTCTTGTTTTTGCTGACTATATAGAGCTTCTCCATCTTTGGCTGCAAATAATACAGTCAATCTGATTTTGGTATTGACCTTCTGGTGATGTCCATGTGTAGAGTCGTCTCTGGTATTGTTGGAAGAGTGTGTTAGATATGACCAATACGTTTTCTTGGCAAAATTCTGTTAGCCTCTGCCTGCTTCAATCTGTACTCCAAGGCCAAACATGACTGTTACTCCAGGTATCTCTTGTGTCCAAGGGGTCACAAAGAGTCAGACACGACTAAGTACACACACGTAACAGTTAGGCAATGATAACTGCAAGAAGAAGCAGTAAAAAAGCACTCATTGTCAGCTCAGTTATTCTGGATCCACTTTAACGCGTCTGACCACACCAGAAAATCAGTAGTATGTTCACAGTGAACAGCAGTCTATAATTCACTCTGTTCACTAAGAGCTGCTGCGTGGGAAATTTTTTTGGTAATTTTAATCCTTAATAAATACAAAAGAATATTTATAACATACACATTACTACACAAAGCACCAAATATATGGCGTACTTCATCTTGGTGCTCTGGACAACAGACTAGCAGCAGTAGCAAGGAGCATGCCCACAGGGCTTCTTCCAAAGCCCACAGCACTCAATCCCTCCTTTCCTTGCACAACCCAAAGGACAGGCGGCACCTACAGGGCAGACTCTACGCTGGCCTGAGCAGCAGAGTCTACCCCGAAGTGATCATAACGTCTACATGAAGAGCTGCTGTAACATCTGCCTTCCTCAGCCTCAGAAGGCTTTATACAGGAGGAGACGGTCAGCGGGGTTTTGAAGGGAGCATAATATGATTGTGAGGAAGAGCACAAGAAAAAAAAAAAAATAAATAAAAAGGTGAGCCAATATTCAATAACAGGATGATAGATTGAGGGTTTTCTTAATGAAAACATCAACATCAGATTTTTCTAGGACAGCTCTGACTTAGTTAGCAATATCACTATGAGCCATAATTGATATCCTATGCACAGGCCTTTCTTTAAAGTACAATTAAAATTGTTTCCAATACATAATAACTAAATAGGGTGGGAGCTTCATAATTATTTCATGAACTATTTTTTAAAAACATGATATCTAATGCTAATCCACATAAAATACTATGAATATATGATAAATAATTTCTAAGTTCACCTACAATAAAAAATATCAACATACTGGTTACTAACTTAGAAATATTTTTAATTGACAGCACTGGTTATTCCTGAGACTACAGACTGTGAAAGAGATTCAGATTTTCCTCCAATTAATACTCAGTGTTATGATCTTAAATATATTGAAAAAGACTCTCAGCAGTGTTAGTATCAATCACAAGAGTATAATGCGAACTATATTAGCTGCAGGGTATAAGTTTTGTCCACTTGAAGCTTTTTACTCCTGAGGGAAGGGAAGCTTGAGTGCCTGTATTTATTCTAACTCAAGAAAGCCTGGAGTAGGAAATGGCAGCTCACGCCAGTATTCTCGCCTCGGAAATCCCATGGGCAGAGGAGCCTGGCGGGCTGTAGTCCACGGGGTCACAGGGTTGTTGGACGTGACCGACCGACTGGCACTTTCACTTTTCTTTCAGCAAAGCATAGAGCACTATAAAGTGAGTTTGCTCAGTCGTGTCCGACTCTTTGCAACCCCATGGACTGTAGCCTGCCAGGCTCCTCCGTCCCTGGGATTCTCCAGGCAAGAACACTGGAGTGGGGTGCCATGGCCTTCTCCAGGGATAGAGCACTATAGCTAATTATATTTATTTACCAGAAGCAAGAAGTCCATGCAGCAAGACAATGTGGACCTACAGATTCTCCTCCTTTATTTGCTCTGAAATTCTTTTGAATATCAAACTCCCCAGAGCCTGAAGGGACATGACACCATGCTTTCCTAATTCTCGCTGTCAGCAACCTTGCATTGTAGGTGTACAGATAGTCACTTCATTCAAGAGCTAGAGGACTNTCCATGCAGCAAGACAATGTGGACCTACAGATTCTCCTCCTTTATTTGCTCTGAAATTCTTTTGAATATCAAACTCCCCAGAGCCTGAAGGGACATGACACCATGCTTTCCTAATTCTCGCTGTCAGCAACCTTGCATTGTAGGTGTACAGATAGTCACTTCATTCAAGAGCTAGAGGACTACGGACAAGGTTCATCTTTCTACTTGATTCTCATGTCACTATTATTGCGTGACCTTGGGCATAATTCCTTGTTTCCACAATAGGAACCAGGCACTGATTGGTACCATTTGCAAAGTAGTGTCAGGGAAATTTACATATACAATAAAATGTAATTTATCGTGATTGACAGTCTAACAGTAAACTAACATTTACTAAGTGGGAGATAACTTCTGTAGTATTTTACATCTAATCTTCTTTTACATACTGAGAGTAGAGTTAAGTCTTATGTTTCTCCTAGAAAGATTATTAATACATTGCCATCTACGGAAGCTAAGTCCACAACAGGAGCTTAGGGGAAAATTTTCTCAGATGGAAATATTAAAAAAAAAATTTTTTTTTTTAAACAGACAATGTAGGCATGGCTCAGTTGCCTAAACAGTAAGTGATACAGCTGAAGAGACCACAAACTACTTATGGATATATCAAATCCTCTTCACACCTAGATGCCTATATACTAAAAAATGAGTTATAAGACATATTAAAAGATATTATAAGACATGTTAAAATAAGACATTGTATATTAAATATAAAAGACATTTAAAAATATTAAAAAATTATAAGACATCTTTTGTAATCTAGTATCAAGGACACGCATAATATCCAGTGAGAGTTGTAGTGAATCAATTTGTCCCCAGATGGCACAAGTCAGCACAAATATATATGCAGCCCCTTCAAAGCACTTCTAACTTACTAAAAAGAAAAAAACAAAAACAAAACCCAAACCACATAGAAAACACTTAAAATCATTAAAGTGCTCTTCACGTTATCCGTCAGCTTGAAATAAACTTTATCTCACAAAGATAAACTGCCTCTTTGGGTTATACCATCTTAACAAACTAACTCTGTTTATAAATGCTCTTTCTCTGCAAAGGTGGTAAAACTTTATTCATCAGCGCCTTAGTTCTACAAACTGACAACAAAATACAGATATTTTTCTGCATGTATACACACACCATACATACTGATTTGTGTACAAGGACAAATTCTAAAATATGCATGTCAACTGAGACTTCATTAATAAAATCTTACTGAATAGTTTAAAAGTTTTAAACTGTTTGCCAGATACAACAGAAACTAGGTACACAACAGAAAAACTAAAAACAGAAACATAGCTAACATAGTACTCAAAACAGAAAGGATCCCATAAAATTATTGTACAATTAAGGTAGCAAACAATCCAAGGAATTCATGCTCTATTTTCAAAACCAAAAACATCCCAAGCAGGAAAAAAAAACAACCAGTTACAGAAATCTGGACTCTATTAGAAAGGAGCTCTCTATTCTGCCCTTATGTTTCATTTATAAGTTAATATAATCTGATGTAAGATGGAAGAAATGGAAAATATCTGCAAAAAAAAATGTGGTTAAAGAATGTAACAATTAAAACTTTTTATACTATTGTTGTTAATTCTAAAAATAATCTAACATATAGCAACAATAACCCTGTCAAGTGGGAATATTTGCCAGGCTCAGCTGTTCCCAAGCCTTATGCACATTGTCATCAGATTCAAAGGTGTTGGCAGACAATGAATAAACAAGTGTTTATGAATTCCACTTAGGGAATATGTTAATATTTCTTCATTGGATTACTTTATTTCACATGAAATTTTAAACTAGCTCCTGTTTCTTTCTAAAAAAAAAAAAAAAAGGCAAATTTTGACCACTATAAAACTCTGGATTGATGAAATCTGAATAAGCTTTAACATTACTTTTTAAGTGATAATTCATGTTCTAAAAAAGGAATATCAGACTATCACTTTTCAGCTGGCCATGTACCTAGACATGTATACACACAGAGGGTCACACACATAGACAATAATTGATGGCACGTAACAAACAGAGGCTGCCTTAAAAGACCTGAAGCTACTGATGCAAATGTGGATATGTCTTCGGAGCTCATTATTCAGTAACTAAAATTACCTAAAAAATTATTGCCCAGAGTCATCCTAGAAATGTTGGGCTTTACTTAGAAATGAGCTAATGTTGAACAGATTCAAGACCAGGAATTGAGAGTACTCATCTATAAAATTTATTTTATTTTCAAGTCCCATGGTAAATGTTATTTTTCACATTTACATTTTAGGATAAAAATGTCAGCATCATTTATCATTCTGGATTAAAAGATCTAAGTGCATCTGGACCTGTGCACGGATTGAACCCGGGTCTCCTGCATTGCAGGCAGATTCTTTACTGCCTGAGCGACCACGGAGTCCCTTCAACTGTCAGATAAAATTTTCAATTTCAGAAAGTCTAGTTTGATCCCTGGGTTTGGAAGATCCCCTGGAGGAGGAAACAGCAACCCACTCCAGTATTCTTGCCTGGAGAATCCCATGGACAGAGGAGCCTGGCGGACTACAGTTCATAAGGTTGCAAAGAGTTGGACATGACTGAAGTGACTTAACACACACACCAAGTCAGAATAGAACTACCAATCTTCTAATTACACTGAAGTGCTGATTCATCTATTTTTCTGTCTTTCTATGTTACCCAGTGGAAACGGGGAACTTCCTTTAATTGGTAGATAAAATCATTTACAGGTGAAAATTTAAAGTGGTAACTGGTAATGGGAAAGACTGGAAAGTTCTGCTTAAAGATCTTAAAAATAACAAAGAGGAATAAGACCATAAAGTTATAAAAATTAGACTCCAAAGGGAAGAGGACACCAGGTGCAGAGCCCAAGACGCCACAGCAACTCAGCGCCTCACCCAAGAGGCTTCTTTGTGTCCAAAGCCTCTTACTTCAACATGAATTTGTGCAGACCGAATACTAACTCTTTGAAATGTTTCCCTGGAAAAGACACGCCTGGTTCAAAAGTCTTTAAAAAGAATTAAATTAGAATCTGGCCTAATTCTGGAGCTACTTTTATAACATGCATTGTACGCATGCATGCTAAGTCACTTCCTTATTGTCTGACTCTCTGTGACTCCATGGACCATAGCCCGCCAGGCTCCTCCGTGCATAGGATTCTCCAGGCAAGAATACTGGAGTGGGTTGCCATGCCCTCCTTCAGGGGATCTTCCCAAACAAGATCTCTTAATTTGATCATCTCTGATCCAGACTCCTTTGAACAGCCTTTTAACTGGCCTGCTTACAATTATTTTTCCCTCTCTTTGGCCCATTCTTTAGAGATCATAGAATTGCAAAAACATAAATCCAGTCACATCACTCCTCTGCTCTAATAGCTTCCATGCAATTTTTTTTTCTTTTTTTTTTTTGGGGGGGTGGATAAAACTCTAACCCTTACATCTTCCACAAGGTCCTGAATAACGTGACTGACTTTCTACTCATTCACTTCACCTCAGCTGTGCTGGCATTCCTCCAGTTCCCTCAAAGCTCCTTCCTGCCCTAAGGCCTTTGCATCTCGTCCCTATAGTGTTCTTCCTCGTTTGTCTGGAACCTCCAAGTAATCCTTTGGTTCTGGGTTCAGGAGTGGTTTCTTCAAGAGAGCTTTAATCTTCATCCGTCTCCTACTACCTGTACCCCTCTGGCCTCTTCTTGTTTGAATGTTTCCTTCATCACGCTTACTGTAACTACAATTAAGCAACCATGTGTTTAATGCCTTTTTCTAACCCTTTACTGCAAGTCCTATGAAGGTGTGATTGCCTCTGTCTCATTACTGCTGTCTTCCCAGTGCCAGGAATATGGCAAGAAATAAGACACTAAAGGGAATATAATTTTGCAATGGGCTCCTATAAGAAGTAACGAAAACTAATCTTATCTCACACAAAATCATGCTATCAACAACATATCACACTATAACATTAACAAGTCTTTGTGACACTTTAACACATGAGGAAGCCAGTGAAACAAGGTTTTCACCACTTTTGCATTCCCAAATACTCTCAACCTTCAACTAGGTTATGAAGCTGGGCACATGTGATGTTCCTTGAAAATATTCATGGAATTCAGTGTGGAAGGTAGGTTTCCTGGATGGAAACAAACTGAGACTCTAAACCAAAGCCAACCAGCCTTCCAATGAACAAGTCATTACAAGAAATTATGTGTGAAAGGCCACCCAAGAAGAAGTAATATGAGATTCAACCAGTGTCCTCTTGAATTTAGCCAATTCACTTCAAATAAAACAAATGCTTGATGGATGGGCAAGAACGCACAAAAAACATTAAGAAAAAGTCCAGGAGTGAGCTGTGAAATGAGGATTTCCCAAGATGATTATGCCTTTGGACAGTGTTACTATAAAGAAGTTTCAGATTATGGTGGACATTTCAAAAAATCTTCAGAACCTAAGATTCATCTAAAACAGTGACACGGCCATTTCAAGTTTAGCACAGATGTATACAAGTCTACATGACAGTGCTTCTGGTGTCTGAGATAACTGTCAATTTCTTAAGAAACTCTAGTATAGGACATTCAGGTCCCTGTGGATCAAAATTTAAATTCAAATATTTAATTTAAATATTCAATGTAAGAAGCTTTTTTTTTTTTTTTAAAGAGGAGATACTTATTTTCCAGAAACTTTTAACTCAAAGAATAACAGAGAAAGGGGCAAACAGGGAAATGCAGAATAAGTAATTTAAACTGACACTGCGACAAGAAACTTAAGGAGAATAAGAAGCTAATTACCTTTTATCCTCTCACTCAATAACCCAAGACTTTCACAAAGTGAAACTGAAAAGGACAGGAAGCTTATCATTTCATTCTGTGTTTTCTGCCTTATTCTCTTGATAGTGGGAGGGTAGGCAGTGGCAAAAATGAGACACACGTTTGTACAGTAGTGAAGGGGTGAAACTAACATTTTTACTGCCTACTGTGATATGTGCCTAAGACACTGTGAAACTGTTAGTTGCTCAGTCGTGTTCGACTCTTCGTGACCCCGTGGACTGTAGCCCACCAGGCTCTTCTGTCCACGGAATTCTCCAGGCAAGAAGACTCGAGTGGGTTGCCGTTTCCTTCTCCAGGGGATCTTCCCGACCCAGGGACTGATCTCGGGTCTCCCACCTTGCAGGCAGACTCTCTACCAACTGGGTCACCAGGGAAGACGTAAACATGAATTATTAGATTCAGTCCTCACAACTAACCCACTTGCAGATGAAGCTCACCGTGGTGACATGACCGGTCAGAGGTCCCCTGGCTGGTACCTGGCAGAGGCAAGCTCTTATTCCAGAGCTACCCAGTGCCCCTTCTACAACAGTCCACTGCCTTAGTCTCCTTGTTCTGTCAAATGCATTAACTGTTTATTTAGCAGAACATTTCCAGCTCATTTCTTTCCATTATTCCATTCAAATGAGCTTTCTTTTTCACTCTGAGGGATACTATTAGCCTTCACAACTTTTCCCATAGCTTAGAGATTAAGGGAGAGCAGACCTTTCTTTACATACAGCAGCTCCCCTCTTTTATACTCTTGACGCAACTTTTAATGAGGCACAGAGTGTGTATCTCAAACCCACTGCAGCTGAGAAGGAACAGCTGGCACCGCCCTGAAGCATTCCCAGGCTCATTCATTCCCAGACATTCTCAGGCCGAGGAGGTTCTTAATGATCTTCTCATTTACACAACATAAAGTAGAGGCTAATTTTTAATTTTTAATGGTCAACCTAGTTAAATCATCGTTTAATATCAAAACAATGATCAGTTTTCTACTTTAAATGATTTCTTTCATATGCCCTTGTATTAGTAAAATTAAAAAAATTTTTCTCCCCACAAGAACCCAATGGCAGAGGGGAATGAATGAATGCTACCAAAGCTTGGGAGAGATTTCATTCAAGTCCTGCATTTTAGCTTATAGAGATTTGAGTTAATTTTCCATTCTATTCCACTTAATAGCCTTGTTTTTAATTTCGCCTTCATATTGTAAACATTAACAATTTAGAAAATATCTCATGCTTATTTTGCAGTGTCTCAGAGAGCTCTTTCCCTATTACTCCTGCTGGTATGCAACACACTTTTTAGGAAAGAATGGTAATATGGTTTTTAACACAGTAAGATGAAGTGGTAACCTGTGGATAATAAAGCTTTAAATTGATTATTTCAGTAACTGACAGATTTTTTAAAAGTTATTGCTTGTGCTCCAATCTTATAAAAGTGGAAAAATCAGTATTTCTTCTGCTAAGGAAAGGTAAGTATATAAAAGGACTTTATAAAAAGTTAATATACTTAATATTTAAAATTCTAAAACTGATTTAATTTTGTCAGATTTATGTATGTGTTATAAACTGTACGATCTTCCTACTCTATTCCAAATTCAGATAACAGGTTCTCAAAGAAAATACCGCATTTCTGTTTTCAGAAACTATAAAATGTGGGGATCATCATATAAAGTGAAAATTACCTTGCTTTTCTATAACTGAGTATGAAGCCAAAAAACCTCGTCCAGAAACGTGAATTCCACTCATGAACAGCACTGTGATTTCATTGCTTTTTGATTCAATTGAATGGTTCATTTGCAACCCCAGACCACAGTATTTGCCTAGGATGAAAGAAAAGCAGATATTTGGTATGATTCATAAAGTCAACATTATGTACGATGTAGGTAACAGAATCATAATATACACCAAGCTGACCAAACTAGGTATGACACTAATCTAAAATGATGACTAGAATATTACTCTGGAGAAAAAAAAAAAAACAGCAAGTAATAAACTGTTCAAATGACTCAAAGGGAAAAACAGTGTATTCAGACATCACTGACCTTATAATGACTCAATTTCCTGTGAAACACAAGTATTCCTTTTAAAATAGTGACAAGGAATTAAAAAAAATTAACTTAAAGTATTTCATGTAGGNAAAAAAAAAAAAACAGCAAGTAATAAACTGTTCAAATGACTCAAAGGGAAAAACAGTGTATTCAGACATCACTGACCTTATAATGACTCAATTTCCTGTGAAACACAAGTATTCCTTTTAAAATAGTGACAAGGAATTAAAAAAAATTAACTTAAAGTATTTCATGTAGGCAAGTGGCTCATAAATGAACCAATAGTTAATTGGTGGTATTCTTAACATGTTGCCCATAGGGTGCCCCCATATTCCTGAGCACAGGAAACCCCTCCAAACTTTTACAGATCTTCTCAAGTTTTCTTCCAAGAATTGTTGGACTTCTGTCAGCCCCTTTAGGTGGTCATGTTCAACCCTACAGTTTTAACTATGATACGACAATTCACATTCACGCCTCTATATAGCCATTTCCGTGAACTTCAGAAGCATATATCTAACTGCCTAGCAACTTTTACTCTTTAAGGTTTAACAGACATGTAAAAAATAACATCTTCCGTCAGAACAGATCTAAGTTTATTAAGATAAAAGAGAAGAAAATAATTAAAAGAAAAGATATTGAACCAATAACTAATAAAAACGAGTTTTTCTTATGTGCACAGTAACTTTAACACATTCTGAATAAAAAGTTCTAAAAATATTTTAAGTTGAGCAGTATCACTATATGGGCTTCCCTTATAGCTCAGTTGGGAAAGAACCTGCCTGCGATGCAGGAGACCCGGGTTCAGTTCTTGGGTGAGGAAGATCCCCTGGAGAAGGAAATGGCAACCCACTACAGTATTCTTGCCTGGAGAATCTCACGGACAGAGGAGCCTGGTGGGCTACAGTCCGTGGGGTCGCAAGAGTCAGACACGACTGAGACTAAGCCACCACCAAATCACTTTAATAAGAGCAATGTGTACTTCCATAGACAGCATTTTCAAGGGCTATACATTATCATGCAAGTAGAAAATGCTAAGTGATTCACCTCTATCACCACCACCCCCCCCAACCAAAACTGGTAAGGGAACTAAGGTCACAAGGTTGATACACAGAAGTCAATTATAAAAATAATCTAATCAAATGGATAGAAGACCTAAACAGGTATTTCTCTAAAGAAGACATTCCAATGGCCAACAGGCACATGAAAAGATGCTCAACACTGCTAATTACTAGAGAAATGAGGTATCACCTCACACCTGTCAGAATGCTATCATCAAAATTCTACAAATAATAAATGCTGGAAAGGGCATGAAGAAAAGGGAACTCTCCTATATTGCTGATGGAAATGTAACCTGGTGTAAGTCGCTATGGAAAACTGTAAAATAAAGCTACCATATGATCCAGCAATCCCATACCTGGTAATATATCCATGAAAGACAAAAACTCTAACTTGAAAAGACATGTGTACCCACCCTGCCCTGTGATCACAAAGCACTATTTACAACAGGCAAGATACAGAAGCAATCTAACCATCCATCAACAAACGTAAGGATAAAAAAAAGATCTACATGACCCGGATAATCACGATGGTGTGATCACTCACCTAGAGACAGACATTCTGGAATGTGAAGTCAAGTGGGCCTTAGAAAGCATCACCACGAACAAAGCTAGTGCAGGTGATGGAATTTCAGTTGAGCTATTTCAAATCCTAGAAGATGATGCTGTGAAAGTGCTGCACTCAATATGCCATCAAATTTGGAAAACTCAGCAGTGGCCACAGGACTGGAAAAGGTCAGTTTTCATTCCAATCCCAAAGAAAGGCAATGCCAAAGAATGCTCAAACTACTGCACAATTGCACTCATCTCACATGCTAGTAAAGTAATGCTCAAAATTCTCCAAGCCAGGCTTCAGCA
>SJYX01020963.1:0-11458 GCA_006410675.1 Oreotragus oreotragus
GTACAGGACAAAACATCGACTGTATCTATGATATCATTTCAACTATACCTATGACATCACACTCCTGTATTTATGATATCACACCTAATGTATCTGACATCACACCCACTCTATAAGATATCACACCAAGTATATGATATAATACCCACTATATTTTTGACATCACACCCAATATATTTATGACAAAACATACATTATACATGACATCACAACCTTTGTATTTCTAACATCACACCCGACATCTGCCATCACACCCACTAAGTCGATGACATCACACAGACGTATTTATGACATCACCCCCACTGTATATGACTTTACGTGACTGGATTTGTGACATCACACCCGCTATACATGACATCATATCTGCGACATATGACATCATGCTCGGTATAACTATAATATCAAGACATCACACCAAGTATATGATATAATGCCCACTATATTTTTGACATCACACCCACTATATTTATGACAAAACATACGTTATATATGACATCACAAACTTTGTATTTATAACATCACACCTGATATCTGCCATCACATCCACTAAAACGATGACATCACACAGACGGTATTTATGACATCACACCCACTGTAGATGACTTCACGTGACTGGATCTGTGACATCACACCCGCTATGTATGACATCATATCTGCGACATATGACATCATGCTCGGTATAACTATAATATCACACACAGTGTATGTGACATCAAACACACTATATCAGACTGCACACCCACTCTGTGGGACATCGCATCCACTACATATGATGTCTCACCCATTATAACTATGATATCACACCCACTGTATTTATGATGTCACACCCACTCTTTTTATGACATCACACTTACTCTATTTATGCCATCACACCCACTGTATGAGAAAACATCCACCATATATGACATCACATCCACTCTATAAGACATCAATAAGATATCAACTCTATCAGTGATATCGCACCCAATGTATTTAGGCACCAAACACACTCTATGACATGACATCCACTATATATGACAACATCCACTGTATTTATGACATCACACCCACTATATCTGACATCACATCTGTTGTATCTGTGTCACCACACCCACAATATCGATGGTATCAGACCCACACTATTTATGACTTCATATGCACCATATGACATCACACTACCACATTATGACATCACAATGCAACTTTTACGACACCCCATTACTGTATTTATGACATCACATCCATTGTATGTGACACCACAGCCACTATTCAGGTGAGATTACAGCTGCATTAACTATGACATCACACCCTCTATGTTTATGACATCATACACACTATATGTGACATCACACCCACTGTGTTTATAACAACACAACCCCTATAACTGTCGTCACATCCACAATATCAACTCTATCAGTGATATCGCACCCAATGTATTTAGGCATCACACACACTCTATGACATTACATCCACTATATATGACAACATCCACTGTATTTATGACATCACACCCACTATATCTGACATCACATCTGCTGTATCTGTGTCACCACACCCACTATATCGATGGCATCAGACCCACACTATGTATGACATCATATGCACCATATGACATCACACTCCCTCATTATGACATCACAATACAACATTTATGACACCCAATCAATGAATTTATGACATCACATCCACTGTAAGTGACATCACAGCCACTATGCAGGTGACATTACAGCTGCTGTAACTATGACATCACATCCTCTATGTTTATGACATCATTTCCACTATATGTGCCATTACACCCACTGTGTTTATAACAACACAACCCCTATAACTGTTGTCACATCCACTCTGTCTGTGACTTTGCACCCACCAAATCTATGATCACAGCCGTTGTACTGATGACACCACAACCATATTATTTATGACATAACAGCCACTATATGACATCACACGCAGTATATATGACATCACATCCACTCTTTTTATGACCACAAACCCACTATATCTGACATCACATCCACTGTATCTGTGTCATCACAACCACCCCATCTATGATCACACTCTCTGTATCAATAACATCACACCCTCTGTATTTATAACCTCACATCCACTGTATATGGCTTCATATCCACTATGTATGTGACACGACACCCACTTTATCTATGACACCACACATGCTGTATCTATGACATCACACTCACTTTTATTATGACATCACATCCACTATATCTTACATTAAGTACGTTGTATCTGTGACATCACAACCCACATATCTGTGACCACACCCAATGTATAGATGACATCTCATGTACTATATTTATGACCTCATATCCAGTATATATGACATCACACAATTTTTTAACGAAAACACACCCATTAAATCTGACATCACACCCACTGTATCTATGACCTCACCCGCAGTGTATTTCTAGCACTACACCCAGTATATATGACATCATTTCCACTGTATCCATGATATTGCACATACTCTACTTATGACATCATATCTACTATATATGCTCTCACATCCACTATAAAGACATACCATCCACTTCACCTATGACATCAAAACCACTGTATGACATCATGCCACTGTGTATCATATTACATCCACCATATCTATGATCTCATACCATCACATCAACTATTTATGACTTCACATCCAGCATAAATTACTTCAACCCTCTGTATACGATATCACACACTTTTTATGACAACACACCCACTGTATATGATACACTTCACCTATGACATCAAAACCACTGTATGACATCATGCCACTGTGTATCATATTACATCCACCATATCTATGATCTCATACCATCACATCAACTATTTATGACTTCACATCCAGCATAAATTACTTCAACCCTCTGTATACGATATCACACACTTTTTATGACAACACACCCACTGTATATGATATCCCACATTTTTTGACAACACACTCACATTTGACATCACATCCACTATTTCTGTGACTTCAAAACCACTATATCTATTATCATACCCACTGGATCTATGACATCACACCCACTATATCTATGATATCACGCCNCTGCATCATAGACATCACAGCCACTGTATTTATGACATCACATCAAATATACATGACATCACATGCAGTATATACAATACCACACCCACTGTATATAACATCACACACACTTTTATGACAACATGTCCAGTATATCTGACATCACACACACTATGTCTGTGACTTCACAACCATATCTATGATCACATCCACTCTATCTATGACATCATACCCACTGTTTTTATGACATCACCTCCACTGCATCATTGACATCACAGTCACTGTATTCATGACATTACATCAACTATATATGACTTCACATCCAGTATAAATTACTTCAACCCTCTTTATATGATATCACACACTTTTTTATGACAGCACACCAACTGTATATGATATCCGACATTTTTATGACAACACACTCACGTTGACATCACATCCACTATATCTGTGACTTCACAACCACTATAACTTTGATCATACCCAGTGGATCTATGACATCACATCCACTATATCTATGATATCACGCCCACTGTGTTTATGACATCACACCCAGTATATTTGTGACATTGCACTGACCATAGCTATGATCACACCTATTGTATCTATGATGTCACACCCACTATACATGACATCACACCCACTTCCTCTATGACATCACACACACTATGATTTTCACTATATAGGACATAAATAAAAATATATATGGATGTAATTTCAGGTATAGTAGGTGTGATGTCATAAATACAGTGGGTATGTTTTTATAGATACAGTTGGTGTGATGTCATGGAGAGGGTGTGAAGTCATATATACTGGGTTTGATGTCATAATGGATGTACTATTATAAATACAGTGGGCATGATAACATAAATATAGGGGTCATTATATCATATAGTGTGTGTGATATATATACTGGGTGTGATATCATATATAGTGGGTGTGATGTCATAAATACAGTGAGTGTGATATGATTGATACAGTGGGTGTGATATCATAGATACACTGGGCTTGATTCATACATATACTGTATTTGGTGTCATCGATGCATTGGGTGTGATGTCACAAATATGGTGGAGGTGATGTCACATATAATTTGTGCGACATCATAAATACACACCAAATATAGGTGGCGTTATATCATATAGTGGGTGTGATATCATAGTTATACTGGGTGTGATGTCATATGTAGTGTGTGTGATGTCATACAGAGTGAGTGTGGCATCATAAATACAGGGGTGTGATGTCAGAGATACAGTTGAAGTGATATCATAGATACAGTCAATGTTTTGTCATATACAATGAATGTGATATCATAGGTAGTGGGTGTGATGTCACCGATATGGTGGGTTTGATCTTGGATATGGTGCATATAAAGTCACGATACAGTGAATGGGCTGTCATATAGTGGCTGTGGTGTCATAAAAACAGTGGGTTTGGTGTCATATACAGGAAGTGTGAAGTCATATAAAGTGGATGTAATATCATAAATGAATTGGTGTGATGTCACAGATACAGTGGGTGACATCATAGATATGCTGGTTGTGAAGTCAGATATAGTGGATGTGATGTCAGATATAGTGCGTGTAGTAGTGGGTGTGATGTCATCGATATGGTGGGTTTGATCATAGATATGGTGCATATAATGTCACGATACAGTGAATGTGATGTCATATAGTGGCTGTGGTGTCATAAAAACAGTGGGTTTGGTGTCATATACAGCAAGTGTGATGTCATATAAAGTGGATGTGATATCATAAATGCATTGGTGTGATGTCACAGATACAGTGGGTGACAACATATATGTGATGGTTGAGAAGTCAGATATAGTGGATATGATGTCAGATATAGTGCGTGTGTTGACAAAGAAAAGTGTGCAATATCATATATAGTGAATATGATATCATCAATACAGTGCATGCAATGCCATTGATACAGTGGGTGTGATAATAGATATGGTGGTTTTAATGTTGCAGAGATAGAGAATGTGATGTCAGATAAGTGGGTTTGTTGTTATAAAAAGAGTGGAGGTGATGTCATATATACTGGGTGTGACGTCATATGTAGTGTGTGTGATGTCATGTCATAAAAACAGTGGGTTTGGTGTCATATACAGCAAGTGTGATGTCATATAAAGTGGATGTGATATCATAAATGCATTGGTGTGATGTCACAGATACAGTGGGTGACATCATAGATATGCTGGTTGTGAAGTCAGATATAGTGGATGTGATGTCAGATATAGTGCGTGTGTTGACATAAAAAAGTGTGCGATATCATATATAGTGAATATGATATCATCAATATAGTGCATGCGATGTCATCGATACAGTGGGTGTGATAATAGACATGGTGGTTTTGATGTTGCAGAGATAGAGGATGTGATGTCAGATAAGTGGATTTGTTATAAAAAGAGTGGATGTGATGTCATATATAGTGGGTTTGATATCATGCATAGTGACTGTGATGTTATTGATACAGTGGGCGAGTGATCACAGATATGGTGGGTATGATACCATATACAGTGGCATGATGTCACAGAAACAATGGGTTTGATGTAACAGATGAAGTGGGTGTGATGTCATCGATATGGTGGGTTTGATTATAGATATGGTGCATATAATGTCACGATACAGTGAATGTGATGTCATATAGTGGCTGTGATGTCATAAATACAGTGGGTTTTGTGTCATATACAGCAAGTGTGATGTCATATAAAGTGGATGTGATTTCATAAATGCATTGGTGTGATGTCACAGATATAGTGGGTGACATCATAGATATGCTGGATGTGAAGTCAGATATAGTGGATGTGATATCAGATTTAGTGCGTGTGTTGACATAAAATAGTGTGCGATATCATATATATTCAGTATGATATCATCAATATAGTGTATGCGATGACATCGATACAATGGGTGTGATAATAGATATGGTGGTTTTGATGTTGCAGTGAGAGAGGATGTGATGTCAGATAAGTGGGTTTGTTGTTATAAAAAGAGTGGATGTGATGTCATATATAGTGGGTGTGATATCATACATAGTGACTGTGATGTTATTGATACAGTGGGCGTGTGATCATAGATATGGTGGGTATGATACCATATACAGTGGCATGATGTCACAGAAACAATGGGTTTGATGTCATAGATGAAGTGGGTGTGATGTCATTATGGTGGATGTGATGTCATATAGAGTGGGTGTGATGTCACAGATACAGTGGATGTGTTGTCATAAACACAGTAGACATAATACCAGGGATACAGTGGAGGTGATGTCATATATACTGGGTGTGACATCATATGTAGTGTGTGTGATGTCAGAGGTACAGCGAATGTGAGGTCTTACATACAGTGGATGTGATGTCATATATAGTGGGCATGAGGTCATAAATATAGTGGGTGTGACATCATCAACACAGTGGGTGTGTTTCATAATCACACCACTGCCTGTACGACATGACAGCCACTGTATTTATGACATCACATTCTCTATATGACACCACACCCACCATATGACATCACATCTACTATTTTATGATACCAAACTCACTATATCTCACATCACATCCACTGTACCTGTGACATCACACACACTATATCTATGATAACACCCACTCTATTGATGGCATCACACCCACTTTTTATGACATCACAGCCACTATATGACATCACACCCACTATATCAGTGAGATTACACCCACCATATCTATGACCAAACCCACTGTATCAATGACTTCACATCCACTATGCAGGACAAAACATAGACTGTATCTATGATATATTTTCCACTCTACTTATGACATCACACTCCTGTATTTATGATATCACACCTACTGTATCTGACATCACACCCACTCTATAAGACATCACACCAAGTGTATGATAAAATGAACAGTATATTTTTGACATCACACCCACTATATTTATGACAAAACATGCATTATATATGACATCACAACCTTTGTATTTATAACATCACACCCGACATCTGCCATCACACCCACTAAATCGATGACATCACACAGACTGTATTTATGACATCACACCCACTCTATATTACTTCACGTGACTGGATATGTGATATCACACCCTCTATATATGACATCATATCCGCGACATATGACATCATGTCGGTATAACTGGAGAGGAAACATCAGGTTGCAGCTTCTGCTCCTGAGAAAGACTTAGGATGCAGCAAAACATGAAGTGTAATCCCTTGAATCCCCTCGCAAATCGGAGAGACACTGGCCTTTCCGCAGGCCTCATGAGTGGGTCCCTGAGATCTCCAACGTAACTCGAGAGGCACCTGTCGCAACTTGAGTAAAGCTTGAGGTTTCTCCCCTCCAGGCGAGATGAGGACATTTCCGCTGCGGAGTCTCGATGGAAATCACACTTTCCATCTTGAAACTCGAAAGCGTTTTTAACACCCATGCTGCAAGTCAAGAAGTTCTCTGACATATCCTTCTAGACTCGAGTGAAACAATAGGGTCCCTCCANCCGCGACATATGACATCATGCTCGGTGTAACTGGAGAGGAAAACTCAGGTTGCAGCTTCTGCTCCTGAGTAAGCCTTAGGATGCAGCAACACATGAAGTGTAATCCCTTAAATCCCCTCGCAAACCGGAGAGACACTGGCCTTTCCGGAGGCCTCATGAGTGGGTCTCTGAGGTCTCCATCGTAATACGAGAGGCACCTGCCACAACTCGAGTAAAGCTTTAGGTTTCTCCCCTCCAGGCGAAATGAGGACATTTCCGCTGCGGAGTCTCGATGGAAATCACACCTTCCATCTTGAAACTCGAAAGCGTTTTTAACACCCATGCTGCAAGTCAAGACATTCTTTGACATATCCTTCTAGACTCGAGTGAAAAAATTGGGTTCCTCCACAACTCAAGAGGAGCCCCGTTTCACTCTCCTCAATGCGAGATGAGTGTATTTCCATGCTTCTATGAGTGATGATCCCTGGAGTTCCGTTCACATCTCAAGTGGAGGCCTTCTCTACAGGAAGGTCGAAATGAACTCTAGGGGTCATGCAACCATTCCGAAAAACCCCCTTATGACTAATTGTTCTCCAGTTAAAGCTTATTTTGTAGCACTGCCTCAGATGTTACCCTGAATATCGACCCCCACCATGTTGGCCACTGTGACAGCCTTGTGGGAAAGCCTTGAGGAAAGACACAGATCCCTGTGACACCTCAACGGGAAGCTTGACTCTGCTGCTACAGCTGGGGAGGAGTGCGGACTTGCATGTCTCCACACGAGACGAGGATGGACTCCCATGTGCAGACTCCAGAGGAACCCCAAAAACCCTGTCTGCAGTGGCGAGGAAATTTCAGGTTGCAGCCTACCCTCCAGTCAAGGACTTAAGATGCGGCACCGACTGGGGAGGAATCCTGAGAAGATCCTCGCAACTCGCATGAACACTGGCCTTTCCTGAGGCCTCCTGAGGGGTTCCCAGAGGTCCCCGTCGTAACTCGAGAGGAACCTGCCGTAACTCGAGAAAAACCAGGAGGTTCTCCCCTACAGGCGAGATGAGGGCCTTTTCCACTGCAGGGTCTCGAGGGAAATCACACCTTCACCCGTGAACCTCGGAAGCGTCCTTCAAACGCTTGCTGCAACTTAGGAGGTTTCCTGCCATATCTGTCTCCACTCGAGGACATATCCACTAAAGAGGATCCCCATTCTTCCCGCTCATTGTGAAACGAGGATTCCTTTCCCTTCTACGTTGAGAAATGATTCTTGGCCATTCCGTCACATCTCATGAGAAGGCGTTCTCCACAGGAATGTCAAGAGGAACTCCAGGAGTCGAGCCACCAAAGCAAAAGAGGCTCAAATGTCTCAGTCGAATCCAGATGAATGTGATTACCCTGCAGTGCTTCGCAAGTAACCCAGTATATCGATAATCACCATGGTGGCACGTGTGACAGCTCTGTGGGAAAGCCTCTTTGGAAAGACTCAGATTCCTCTGTCAACTAGATGGGAAGCCTCACACTGCTACTCCATCTTGGAAGGAAAACGGACTAGCATGTCTCCACAGAAGACAAGGCCCAGTTCGCTTTGGAGTCTCCAGAGGAACCTCAAGAACCATGTCACTACTGGAGAGGAAACCTCAGGTTGCGGCCTCCGCTCCACAAATATTTAGAATGCAGCAACCAATGAAGAGGAATCCAACGAGGGCCCTGGTAACTCGAAGAGACACTGGCCTTTCCTGAGGCCTCATGACTGTGTCCCTGAGGTCTCCATGCTAACTCGAGGGGAACCTGCCACAACTCGAGAAAAACCCAGAAGTTCTCACNACACCACGGTGGCACGTGTGACAGCTCTGTGGGAAAGCCTCTTTGGAAAGACTCAGATTCCTCTGTCAACTAGATGGGAAGCCTCACACTGCTACTCCATCTTGGAAGGAAAACGGACTAGCATGTCTCCACAGAAGACAAGGCCCAGTTCGCTTTGGAGTCTCCAGAGGAACCTCAAGAACCATGTCACTACTGGAGAGGAAACCTCAGGTTGCGGCCTCCGCTCCACAAATATTTAGAATGCAGCAACCAATGAAGAGGAATCCAACGAGGGCCCTGGTAACTCGAAGAGACACTGGCCTTTCCTGAGGCCTCATGACTGTGTCCCTGAGGTCTCCATGCTAACTCGAGGGGAACCTGCCACAACTCGAGAAAAACCCAGAAGTTCTCACCTCTAGGCGCGATGAGAGCTTTTTCCGCTGTGCTGTCTCGGCGGATATCACACCTTCCCTCTTGAAACTCAAAAGCGTCTCTCACATCCTTGCTGCAAGTCAAGAAGTGCATCCTTGCTGTATTGACTGACACCACGGTGGCACGTGTGACAGCCCTGTGGGAAAGCCTAAGGGAATGCCTCAGATCCCTGTGTCAACTGGATGGGAAGCCTCACACTACAACTGCTGCTCGAATAGAAAGCAAACTAGCATTTCTCCACACGAGAAAAGGCCTGACTCCCCTGTGGAGACTGCAGGGAACTTTAAGAACCATGTCAGCAGTGGAGAGGACACTTCAGGATCCAGCCTTTGCTCCTTACAAAAATTTAGGAAGCAGCACCGAAAGGAGAGGAATCCCTGGAGTCCCCTCGCAACTTGGAGGGACACTGGCCTTTCCTGAGAGATCATGACTGTGTTCCAGAGTTCTCCATCGTAACTTGAGAAGACCCTGCCGCAACTCGAGAAAAACCAGGAGGTTCTGCCCTCCGGGCGAGATGAGGCCCTTTTTGGCTGAAGGGTCTCAAGGAAAATCACATCTTCCCTCTGGAACTTGGAAGGCGTCGTTCAAACACTTGAGGCTAGTCAAAAAAATTCCCTGACATATCTGTCTCCAATCGAGTAGAACAACGAAGTTATCTTCACAAAGGAAGAGGATCCTCATTCTCCCCCTCTTCAGTGAGAGACGAGGGTTCCTTTCACTGAGTCGTCGAGAAACGATTCATGCCTTCCCATTGCATCTCAAGAGGAGGCAATCTCCACAGGAAACTCGAGAGGAACTACAGGGTTCAGGCCTGCAAGAAAAAAAAAAAGAGGAGCAAAAGTCTCAGTCGCATCCAGATGAACGTGTTTAAACTGCAGTTCCTTGAATGACAGCCAATGTATCGACTGACACCATGGTGGCAAGTGTGACAGCTCTGTGGCAAAGCCACGTGGTAAAGCCTCAGATCCCTGTGTCAACACGATGGGAAACCTCACACTGCTACTACAGCTTGGGAGGAAAACGGACTAGCATGTCTCTATACGAGACAAGGCCTGGCTCCCCTGTGAAGTCTCCAGACGAACCTCCAGAACCTGATCAGCACAGGAGAGGAAAACTCAGGTTGCAGCTTTTGCTCCTAAGAAAGGCTTAGAATGCAGCAACGCATGAAGTGTAATCCCTTAAATCCCCTCACAAATCGGAGAGACACTGGCCTTTCCGGAGGCCTAATGAGTGGGTCCCTGAGGTCTCCATTGTAACTCGAGATGCACCTGCCGCAACTCGAGTAAAGCCTGAGGTTTCTCCCCTCCACGCGAGATGAGGACATTTCCGCTGCGGAGTCTTGATGGAAATCACACCTTCCATCTTGAAACACGAAAGCGTTTTTAATAGCCATGCTGCAAGTCAAGATGTTCTCTGCCATATCCATCTAGACTCGCGTGAAACAATAGAGTCCCTCCACAACTGAAGAGGAGCCCCGTTTCACTCTCCTCAATGCGAGATGAGTGTAATTCCATGCTTCTCTGAGACATGATCCCTGATGTTCCGTTCACATCTCAAGTGGAGGCCTTCTCTACAAGAACATCTAGATGAATACTAGGGGTTGTGCAACCATTCCGAAACACCCCCTTATGACTCATTGTTCTCCAGCTAAAGCTGATTTCGTAGCACTGCGTCGGATGTTACCGTGAGTATCGACCCCCACCATGTTGGCCACTGTGACAGCCTTGTGGGAAAGCCTTGA
>SJYX01020965.1:6642-16948 GCA_006410675.1 Oreotragus oreotragus
AATCTTGATTCCAGCTTCTGCTTCATCCAGCCCAGCTTTTCTCATGATGTACTCTATATATAAGTTAAATAAGCAGGCTGACAATATATAACCTTGACGTATTCCTTTTCTTATTTGGAACCAGTCTGCAAGGAGATCCAACCAGTCCATTCTAAAGGAGATCAGCCCTGGGTGTTCTTTGGAAGGAATGATCTAAAGCTGAAACTCCAGTACTTTGGCCACCTCATGCGAAGAATTGACTCATTGGAAAAGATTCTGATGCTGGGAGGGATTGGGGGCAGGAGGAGAAGGGGACGACAGAGGATGAGATGGCTGGATGGCATCACCGACTCGATGGACGTGAATTTGAGTGAATTCCGGGAGATGGTGATGGAAAGGGAGGCCTGGTGTGCTGCAGTTCATGGAATTGCAAAAGTCAGACATGACTGAGTGACTGAACTGAACTGAACTTTTCTTCTATGTTCAGTTCTAACTGTTGCTTCCTGACCGGCCTATAGGTTTCTCAAGAGGCAGGTCAGGTGGTCTGGTATTCCCATCTTTTTCAAAATTTTCCACAGTTTATTGTGATCCACACAGTCAAAGGCTTTGGCATAGTCGATAAAGCAGAAATAGATGTTTCTCTGGAACTCTCTTGCTTTTTCAGTGAACCAGCGGATGTTGGCAATTTGATCTCTGGTTCCTCTGCCTTGTCTAAAACCAGCTTGAATGTCTAGAAGTTCATGGTTCATATACTGCTGAAGCCTGGCTTGGAGAATTTTGAAGATTACTTTACTAGCTTGTGAGAGGAGTGCAATTGTGCGGTAGTTTGAGCATTCTTTGGCATTGCCTTTCTCTAGGATTGGAATGAAAACTGACCTTTTCGAGTCCTGTGGCCACTGCTGAGTTTTCCAAATTTGCTGGCATATTGAGTGCAGTACTTTCACAGCATCAGCTTTTAGGGTTTGAAATAGCTCAACTGGAATTCCATCACCTCCACTAGCTTTTTTCATAGTGATGCTTCCTAAGGCCCACCTGACTTCGCATTCAACAATGTCTGGCTCTAGGTGAGTGTGAGTGATCACACCTTAGTGATTATCTGGATCATGAAGATCTTTTTTGTACTGTTCTTCTGTGTGCTTTTGCCACCTCTTCTTAATATCTTCTGCTTCTTTTAGGTCCATACCATTTATGTTCTTTATCGAGCTCATCTTTTCATGAAATGTTCCCTTGGTATCTCTAATTTTCTTGAAGAGATCTCTAGTCTTTCCCATTTTATTATTTTCCTCTATTTCTTTGCACTGTTCACTGAGGAAAGTTTCCTTATCTCTCCTTGCTGTTCTTTGGAACTCTGCATTCAATTGGGTATGTATCTCCTTTTCTCCTTTGCTTTTCACTTCTCTTCTTTTCACAGCTGTTTTTAAGTCCTCCTCAGACAGCCATTTGCTTTTTTGCATTTCTTTTTTTTGGGGGGATGGTCTTGATCCCTGTCTCCTGTACAATGTCATGAACCTCCATCCATATTTCATCAGACACTGTGTCTATCAGATCTTGTCCCTTAAATCTGTTTCTCACTTCCACTGTATATTCATAAGGGATTTGATTAAGGTCATACCTGAATGATTTTAAGGGACTTCCCTGGTGGCTCAGACCGTAAAGCATCTGCCTACAATGAGGGAGACCTGGGTTCAATCCCTGGATCGGGAAGATCCCTTGGAGAAGGAAATGGCAACCCACTCCAGTATTCTTGCCTGGAGAGTCCCATGGACGGAGGAACTTTGTAGGGTACAGTCCATGTGGTCACAAAGATTTGGACATGACTGAGCAACTTCACTTCACTTCACTTCACTTCACTTCCCATACCTGAATGGTCGACATAGATAATTGTACTCATGACATACTGTGAGCAAGTGGAAAGTTTTTAAGTGTTAGAGTGTGGTGGAAATTAAGCTTAAAAATGGGGCCATTTCTATAAATCAGTCTACAACCAAAACAACTTTTTCTTTACTTCTGTGATGCTGATACCTGAAAATATATGATGACTTCTGCAGATATGAATATCATGGTTAAAAAAAAAAAATACTGTTTTTCCACCATGAACTGACTGTCAACAAACTTGGTTCTTCTGGTAAACTTGTGAAAAACTTAGTATGTTTCTATACTCCTGCAGATAATCTTTACTACTAAACTACTTTTCTTTGATAAATGTTTTTGTCTCTATGTCTCCCTTTCATTATGTGCTTTTCCTTGTTTCATAATAATCAGCTTATCTATGTATTATCATCTCTCAATGGTAGAAAAATATTTAGGGAGAAGGACATTTTAAAAATAAATATTTAATGATACTTTTAGGAAAAGCATAGAATGCTCAAAGAATTTGATACAGATGCTTGCAAGAAGTGGGGTCAAGAACTGAATCAATATCATAAATAGAAGCAGTCTGTGTAAAGAAAAGATGTCACTGTTCTCCTCCTCAAATTTGTATAATTTATCTTGTGTGCTCTTCTCTCTGAACTAACGGACAGATTAGTGCCCAAGGGGCTCTGTTCCTGAGTATCTTCACTGCTCACACTGATCACATTTACAGGGTAGTTGAACTCTTTTTCTGCTGACCACACATCTTTCAACCATATTGTCTTCTACTGTCTCTTTGCAGTTTTAGATAAAGTCAAATCTTGGCAGACCTGGAATTTTATATTTGGATCTCGATTCTCTCATTTCTTCCCCTATATGTAAATTTTATGAACTTAGACTTCTTTATCAAGAAGTCCGCTGTGTATTTTTTCATAGTTTCTCTGAAATCATAAATGATGGACTTTCTGGGTTTGAATCTGGAAGTTTCACATGAGTTTCAGTTCCAAAAGATTGAATGTTTAATCCCTCAGGTTTTGTGTACTTCCACAATCTGTTATATGTCATCACACATACCATAGCTGGTCTTAGAGGTGACAATGTAATGGTATTTGACCTTTAGCAAGGATGGTGGACATTTATAGTTTGCAGTATTCTAGAGCTCCCAATTAACCATGTAATCCCCAGTACTCAAAACTATGAAACATTTAAAGAACAGAAAGTAACTTTGTATGTAGAATAGTTTCAATAAACATGATTTATTGATTGATTCAGCTATGATAATGATATGATCAAGAGTATAAAACTGATCATGACAATAATAATGTACAATCAGATCATTTATGCTGGTGGTTCTCAATGGAAGTGGCACTGATCCTGTTATCGAGTCCAATCTCCTACACTTTGCCATCTGACAGGCCAATAAATCAAGAGACAAGGTATTGAGCAAGGAATAGTGACTTCATCTTGAAAGCCAGCAGACTGAGGAGATGTGAATTAGTGTCCCAAAGAACCATCTGACCCGAGTTAGAAGTCAGGCTTCTTTTAAGTAAATGAGAAGGAAGTGTGGGTAGTTGTCACAGGCTACTTGGTGCTTGCCAGACCCCAGAGAGAATGTGGTAATGCTTTGTTCTTGCAGCTGCTCCTGTAGGTCTGCTTACACTGTTCCTGTAAACCTCCAACAAGAAAATTGTTACTTTCTCTCCTGCAACTTTTTGTCTGTATTTGAATGAAACTAAGTTATACTTTTAAAAGTAAAGCCTGGGAGGCAGAGCTTTGAGAAAAGGCTAATCATGTGTATTTCAGACTTTAGGCAGCTTTCTTTTACAGAGGTGGAGAGCCAGCATTACTAAGCACAGGAAACAGAACACGAAGATTAGAGCTAACAGAATAGATCCAATATGGATTCATATTTGTTCTTCTCTGCTACAATTCCTAGGAATATTTTTGGAAATTTGGTTCAGTTTTTATTGTCCCAATACTGGAGAATGTTGCTAATAAGCGACCAAAGTTGCTAGGCCCCCTACACTGCTGAGGACAGTCCTGCACAAGTACTGAATGATATGAATTCCTTTTCACATGTAAGTACATGACATGTTTGCAAAGTTTTAATATGCAGCAAATTTTTAAGAAATACATATGATGTACAAATCCAGAAATATTTTAGTATATTCTTAACACTTACTAAGTTAATATTTCAGAATATCACATCCCTGTCTGCAACCCTGTTCACAGAATGTAACACAATGCAATCTTCCTTCTTTTGTTATTGTTGTAGTCACAGAAATTCAGAAAGTGACTCCTGTTGTAAGTGTATGATTTGACTACTGTAATGTATCAACAATAACTGTGGCTGAAAATTTCCAAATAAAGATGATGTTTGAA
Source organism: Oreotragus oreotragus (assembly GCA_006410675.1). NCBI lineage: Eukaryota > Metazoa > Chordata > Mammalia > Artiodactyla > Bovidae > Oreotragus > Oreotragus oreotragus. The sequence continues at coordinate 10,855 of SJYX01020965.1, forward strand.
ATTACTTTATTGCATGACTCTTTCATAGTATTTGGAGAAGTGGACTTTAAAAAAATGATATATGAGGCAGTAATATTCAAGAGGATAGCTAACCTTGTTACTTCAGTGTGGTGTAAGGATAAGTTTGTCAATAAAGTAAGCTAAATTCAATTCTGTATTTTAAGGATGTCTGAAACACTTCTGCTTCTCTAAAGTAGAACTTACAACCACTTGATTGCACCTTAGAATCATTCTCTAAACTCTTGATGTCAAGGTCACCATCAAGGCTTAGTAAATCAGAAATACAAATCGACATTCAAATATCAGATCATTCAACACTGTAGATAATTCAGATAAATCTCTGCCAATTAAAGTATGCAAAATCAAGCTCTCAGTGGAGTCCATACCTGAGCAAAGTGTAGTTATATTTCACAATATACTGTGTTCCAAACATCATTCATACCTCCTTCATACTCATAATTATCCAAATATCACCTACAATGCTAGAGGAGCTATCTGACTTGGTTCTTCATATCTGTATCTAGATCTAGATCTAGATATACATCAATTACTATAGAGCTCAATAAATGTTTTTTCCTAGAAAATGTCAAATAATAAAGAATGCTCAAACTACCATACAACTGCACTCATCTCACACACTAGTAAAGTAATGCTCAAAATTCTCCAAGCCAGGCTTCAGCAATACATGAACTGTGAACTTCCAGATGTTCAAGGTTGGTTTTAGAAAAAACAAAAGAACCAGAGATCAAACTGCCAACCTCCGCTGGATCATGGAAAATGCAAGGGAGTACCAGAAAAACATCTATTTCTGCTTTACTGACTGTGTCAAAGCCTTTGACTATGTGGATTACAATAAACTTTGGAAAATTCTAAAAGAGATGGGAATACCAGACCACCTGACCTGCCTCTTGAGAAATTTGTATGCAGGTCAGGAAGCAACAGTTAGAACTGGACATGGAACAGCAGACTGGTTTAGAATAGGCAAAGGAGTATATCAAGGCTATATATTGTCACCCTGCTTATTTAACTTCCATGCAGAGTACATCATGAGAAACGCTGGGCTGGAAGAAGCACAAGCTGGAATCAAGATAGCTGGGAGAAATATCAATAACCTCAGATAAGCAGATGACACCACCCTTATGGCAGAAAGTGAAGAGGAACTAAAAAGCCTCTTGATGAAAGAGGAAAGTGAAAAAGTTGGCTTAAAGCTCAACATTCAGAAAACTAAGATGATGGCATCTGGTCCCATCACTCCATAGCAAATAGATGGTAAAACAGTGGAAACAGTGTCAGACTATTTTTTGGGGCTCCAAAATCACTGCAGATGATGACTGCAGGCATGAAATTAAAAGACTCTTATTCCTTTGAAGGAAAGTTATGACCAACCTAGACAGCATATTAAAAAGCAAAGACATTACTTTGTCAACAAAGGTCTGTCTAGTCAAGGCTATGGGTTTTCCAGTAGTTATGTATGGATGTGAGAGCTGGACTGTGAAGAAAGCTGAAGAATTGGTGCCTTTGCACTGTAATGTTGGAGAAGACTCCTGGGAATCCCTTGGACTCCAAGAAAGTCCAATCAGTCCATTCTAAAGGAGATCAGTCCTGGGTGTTCATTGGAAGGACTGATGCTGAAGCTGAAACTCCAATACTTTGGCCACCTCAGGCAAAGAGTGACTCATTGGAAAAGACTCTGATGCTGGGAGGGATTGGGGGCAGGAGGAGAAGGAGACTACAAAGGGAGGATGAGATGGCTGGATGGCATCACCGACTCGATGGACATGAGTTTGAGTAAACTTCGGGAGATGGTGATGGACAGGAAGGCCTGGCATGCTTCAATTCATGGGGTCACAAAGAGTTGGACCCCACTGAGTGACTGAACTGAACTGAACTGAAAGATTTAGAATCTGAGGGCCATGTGTTTTCTCTTCTGACTTCTCAGTTCAGCAGTTGTACCATATAAACAGCAGTGGAAATTATATAAATAAATTGATTGACTGTATTCCAATAAAACTTTACATACAAAATTAGGCAGCAGGCTGAACTTGGTTCAAGAACAATAGTTTGCTGACTCCTGAAACAGGTGCACACAAACACACACACGCATGAGCATTCTCCTGAATTGTAGCCTATTTTTAGTATCATGCACAGATTTTTAAGATGTAGCTTGAATTTGTCATGTACATACCCTTGTAAGTGCTCCCCAGAAAGAAATACAGTACATTTCCAAAACGGTTTTGATGTCCGCTTTCCTGAAATTTAACACGTTAGACTGCTCCCTATTCACTTTCTTGACGATTATTATCTTTAAAGAAGTTTTTACTTCCTTTGTAGGTTCTTGACACTTGATAGCAAGATAAAATGAATGAATTCTATGTAGTTTAAATATCAAGTACTGGATAACGTTTATATTTTTTATGTGTTCTGATGATCTATACAAATCAAGAATCAATTAATTACTCTGCTTTTCCTGAGTGAGATACTCAGGCTGTGGCCTTTACTACCACTGTGTGTGTGTTGCATATGAATAATTGTTCAGTCTCTGTTAGGATACACTGTTTACACATTTATGTTAGCATCTTGATGAGTAAACCTTTGCTAAAAAACAGAAGATCTGAATTTAATTATCAGTTTTACACTTACTAGAAATGAGTCTGTGATTAAGTAAACAGACCTGAAGAGACTGTATGATCTTGCAAAAGAAAAGCAGTAATTATTGCATTCTTGTTCATCTCACTTGCTTGTAAAAAGGATTTCATCATGAAATGTATATTTGAGGACAATGTTTGAACTTCCAATAGAATAAAATCTGGTGAAAAGCTCACTCTACATAGTTTTCTGGGCTTCCTTGGTGGCTCACTGGTAAAGCATCTGCCTACAATGAAGGAGACGTGTGTTCGATCCCTGGATTGGGAAGATTCCCTGGATCTTCTGGATCTTTCCCCTGGATCTTTCCTTGGGTAATGGCTACCCATTCCAGTATTCTTGCGTAGGAAATCCCAAGGACAGAGGAGCCTGGAGGATGCAAAGAGTCAGACATGAATGAGTGACTAAACAACAGCATGTTTCTTATTGTACTTTCTATCTCTTAAAATTACTTTTAATAGTTAGGCATATAAATACCAGATATGTAGATAAGCTTGGACAGAAAATAAAAATACTCATTTTGTTATCCATAATCTAGTAGCTATTAAAAAGCACTTCAATCTACACTTCCATTATTATTATCATCATATTTGTTAAGGTACTTATTTGTATGAAAGATACACTGCTTTTAATAATGCTTGTTCTCCTGTTTCTCTTCATATTTCTCTGAACATCTATTCAGAAGGCAGTTAAGTAGCCTTCATTTATCAAGAAGAAAGCTGCCTTCTTTACTATGTGGCCTGTGTGAGTTTCATTCCTGTACTTTCCAGGAGACCTTTATTCTGGTATTATTTGTTATGACATAGGAAATCATTTATATAGCTATTTCTAAGAACCTCCATGCCTACTTCTATTAAACTAAATTTTAATGAGTTGTAAAATTATCGCTTGGTCATTCATATGTTTCAGTTTACTGACCCAAACTTCAAAGTATTCATTATTCATTTACTCTCCAAATTGCATTGGATATTTACCATACATCAGTGTATATATGTTCTAACACCTGGGAATAAAACTATGATCAAAACAGACAAATATATCTGCCTTTGTGCCAGTGAAGGTTTAGTTATGTTTTATTTGTAAAGCTGAACAAACAAGTAAGAAATAAGGAAACAATAAATATAATATATATAAGTTACAAAGAATTGGACACTACTGAGCAACTAAGCACAAAGTAGTGGCAAAAGTACTTAGCTACTACTGAACCAAATTCAGCCTGCTGCCTAATTTTGTACATCAGTACAAATGTCTATTAGCCTGTAGGGATGATTAGTTTGGGTGTGATAATCAGAACTGGGTCCGGGATGACTCTATAATTTTCAATATCCTTTATATGCTCTTCTATAGGTGTAGCCACCCACATCAAAGATGCAGGATTTCCAACCAGCATTCCTCATACCTGACTGTTTTTATAAATTTGGTTTGTGTTCATTTTATTTTCTGAAAGGATTTCCAGAAAGGACCAAACTCCTCTTCATTAGAAGAAAATAATTAAATAAAAGATAGAGTAACTAATACGATAATGCTGCTGCTGCTGCTGCTGCTGCTGCTGCTAAGTCGTTTCAGTAGTGTCTGACTCTGCGCGACCCCAGAGATGGCAGTCCACCAGACTCCCCTGTGCCTGGGATTCTCCAGCAAGAACACTGGAGTGGGTTGCCATTTCCTTCTCCAGTGCATGAAAGTGAAAAGTGAAAATGAAGTCGCTCAGTGGTGTCCGACTCCTAGCAACCCCATGGACTGCAGCCCACCAGGACCCTCCATCCATGGGACTTTTCAGGCAAGAGTACTGGAGTGGGTAACTAATACAGTACAATTTCTTATTTGTCTTCATTGTGTTCAACTGACTGTTAGATATAGGATGGACTAGAATAAAATGTGGGGATTTGTGCCTTTTATATTATTATTATTAGAAAACCTCCCTCCCTTCAAATTGTCACCATAAACCCAATACTATTACCAGTATGGGAATATTGGATATATTCAGCAATTTTTCTTTTGAATGATTAAAAAATATGTGAATACATATATGAATAATTTTTTAAAAAGCATTTTCCATTGCCTTCTGTGTCAAGTATTTTCCAGTTTTCCGTCCAGGGCTTCTAGTAAAGTTTCTGTCCCCTTGGGAGCTAACAGGTATAGATTGTATCCATTTCTGGAGGCCTGTGGTGCTCTTCTTCATTTAGATAATGGAAATAAGAAAGAGGATGTATGGTCAGGAGGAGAGAGTGGCATTGGGATATTTACCACCCAAGGATAGTCCTAACCTTGAGAAGAAATCCTAAACGGATATTTCTCTTCATAATGGATCATTCTTCCTTTTAACAACGCTGCTCTGCAGGATTCTCTTTCACTTACAATTTTATTAAACTCCTCTCATTCTTGTGGTCCTACAGATGGTGATCCTCCACCGCTGCTGGCCTCTCCCTTGTGTATCCCCTACACCCTACCCATGCCTTAGTAATTAGACTCCTTATTTATAATTCCTCTTCAGATTATCTTAATTTGCCTGTGGCACCTGTCTTCTGTTAAGACTGTGACAAATACTCGATGGATTCCACTGCTGCTCTGCACGGAAAAGGCAGTGGCACCCCACTCCAGCACTCTTGCCTGGAAAATCCCATGGATGGAGGAGCCTGGTGGGCTGCACTCCATGGGGTTGCTAAGGGTCGGACATGAATGAGTGACTTCACTTTCATTTTTCACTTTCATGTACTGGAGAAGGCAATGGCACCCCAATCCAGTGTTCTTGCCTGGAAAATCCCATGGATGGAAGAGCCTGGTGGGCTGCAGTCCAAGGGGTTGCTAAGGGTCAGACACAAATGAGCTACTTCACTTTCACTTTTCACTTTCATGCATTGGAGAAGAAAATGGCAACCCACTCCAGTGTTCTTGCCTGGAGAATCCCAGGGACGGGGAAGCCTGATGGTCTGCCATCTATGGGGTCACACAGAGTTGGACATGACAAAGCGACTTAGCAGCAGCAGCAGCTGCTGCTCTGCAAATACAAATACAGAAGGAGGAAGAATAGGCATCTTGATATACATGGAAACATTTTCATTGTCTTATTAAACTTATTTTCCACTCAAATTGGCTATGACTTCCATTCTAGGGCACTCAAATGCTAATGGAACATTAACTCTTGAAACAAAGAGATCAATCTAATTCACTAATTTTCTAGGAGGAGAAACTGGGACAGAGTTTCCAAGTTTGGATCAACCTTGTCTGGAGTAACTGGAAGACATTTGACTGATCCAAGTCACTATTATCTGGCTTCTGCATTACAACCATAGCCTCTCAGATGGATTTCTCCCTTCCACCTCTGCTTATAATGAATTATACTCAATTTCACGGGCAGAATAAGATCACTTCTTTGTTCAAAACCTTCTAATGGCTTCCCATTTCATTCTGAAGTAAAACCAAAGTTCTTGAAATTACTACATGATCTAGTCCC
>SJYX01020966.1:0-73352 GCA_006410675.1 Oreotragus oreotragus
GGGGAGCGGCTGACCTGGTGCGACCGGCGCCGCGACCCGCCGGGTGTCCAGCCGCCGGCCCCGAGTGGTCCCTTTTCCATTTTTCGTGGCTTTCCTCCACCACCTCCTCCTCTTGCTGCTGCTGCTGTAGCGCTTGGCTCCGAAGGCTGTGAGCAGAAATCTAATGAGACCCAACTGGCTGTTTATGTAATTCTTCATGCTCCCGTCTTTAAGGCGTTGCTTTGAAACTACCTTTCACCGAGCCTGAATTTCGCTCGACTGCACCTTCACGCAGTTTGGCTTAATCAGCTGCCTGTGCCAGCACACGAGCTTGGAAAGTGTTTGTAGTTTGGGGGCAGCCTGGGATTCTTTTCCCTTTATCACCAAGAGTATGGAAAATGAAACAGATGGGTTAATACCAACTTGATTTTTTTTAATGTCCTTTTAAATCAACCTAAGTGTACAGATAGATCCCTTTTGCAAATATCTTGTTTGCCCTTGATCTTTTCTTATCCCCACCCAGTGCTGATCCAGCAAACGTTTAAAGGTCGACCTTATCGTACATGCCTCTTCGGCTGTTCTCTTATCGTGAGAGAGGGAGTTGGTTTTGAAAATCAGAATAAAACTCAGAAACCCTACCCTTTAAACAGAATAATCAATAGAGTTTGAAGTTGGTTGTTTCTTTTGTTATACTTGAAGAACAAGAAGTATTTTCAGATTTAGAAAAATACACATTAAATAGTATAGAGAAGAGGTTGTATCATGTACTTTGGAATTTTTCCTTACATCTCACATTTTGGGATTGTTTGATAATAAAGCAGATTTAAGCAGTATATGTCCAAAATTAACTGAAATACAGAAGTCATTTCTAAGCTAGTGAATAGAAGTATGACCAACGTTTAAAACAAGCATATACAGGTATATAGACAGGTGTGCTTAGTATGGTTTCTAATAAATATTCTTTTGAGAACTGCAAGAAGAAAAAGAAGGAAAATGCTGTATTTCTGAAAGTGTTTTTCCTCTTAGAACTCTATTCAGAAACAAAGTAAATAATAGGGTTTTGTTTTGCACATTTTAAACTGGAGATCTTGTTTTCCCGAGATTTTGGTCTTCAATAGACAATTTTCTATTGCTAAGTTCATACATTTTGTGTTGATTAGATTTTTCAGACTTTCTAGCTTATTAGACTTTTTCAAAACTGAAATTACTCTGGGGGTAAAAAAAGGTTGTGGAACTTAACGTCTATCTTACGTGGACATGTTTTCTTTTGTTTTCTGTTTTAAGGAACAAGACTGCTTGAGGTGAAGGATATCTACTAATACCAGCACTTTGAATGAAAATTTGTTTCTCTGCCACAAACTGAACTTCTTTGTGTGTGTCTAGGGGGGAGTTGAAACACAAACCTAATATTGTGGCATAGCAGCTATGCAGCTTGAAATCCAAGTAGCACTAAATTTTATTATTTCATATCTGTATAATAAGCTTCCCAGAAGACGTGTCAACATTTTTGGTGAAGAGCTTGAAAGACTTCTTAAGAAGAAATATGAAGGACACTGGTATCCTGAAAAGCCATACAAAGGATCAGGGTTTAGATGTATACACATAGGGGAGAAAGTGGACCCAGTGATTGAACAAGCATCCAAAGAGAGTGGTTTGGACATTGATGATGTGCGTGGCAATCTGCCACAGGATCTTAGCGTTTGGATCGACCCGTTTGAGGTTTCCTACCAAATTGGTGAAAAGGGACCAGTGAAGGTGCTTTATGTGGATGATAATAATGAAAATGGATGCGAGTTGGATAAGGAGATCAAAAACAGCTTTAACCCAGAGGCCCAGGTTTTTATGCCCATAAGTGACCCAGCCTCATCAGTGTCCAGCTCTCCATCGCCTCCCTTTGGTCACTCTGCTGCTGTGAGCCCTACCTTCATGCCCCGGTCCACTCAGCCTTTAACCTTTACTACTGCCACTTTCGCTGCCACCAAGTTTGGCTCTACCAAAATGAAGAATAGTGGCCGCAGCAACAAGGTTGCACGTACTTCTCCTATTAACCTCGGCTTGAATGTGAATGACCTCTTGAAGCAGAAAGCCATCTCTTCCTCAATGCACTCTCTGTATGGGCTTGGCCTGGGTAACCAGCAGCAGCCACAGCCACAGCAGCAGCCATCCCAGCCGCCACCACCACAGCAGCAGCAACAGCAGAAAACCTCTGCCCTTTCTCCTAATGCCAAGGAATTTATTTTTCCTAACATGCAGGGTCAAGGTAGTAGTACCAATGGAATGTTCCCAGGTGACAGCCCCCTTAACCTCAGTCCTCTCCAGTACAGTAATGCCTTTGATGTATTTGCGGCCTATGGAGGCCTCAACGAGAAGTCTTTTGTAGATGGCTTGAATTTCAGCTTAAATAACATGCAGTATTCTAACCAGCAATCCCAGCCTGTCATGGCTAACTAAAAAAAGAGAAAATGTGCAAGTTAAAATGGTTGGGCCCAAGGGGGATTTTTTTTTTAAATAACCTCCTTGAGTTTTTTTTTTTTTTAAAGCTTATAGTAAGGACACATTCAAGCTTGGTTACAAAAATAAAACATGCATCATTTTTCATTGCCAACCAAGCACAAAGTTATTTTATACTGACTGTATATTTTAAAGTATACTCTCAGATATGGCCTCTTACAGTATTTAAGATATAGCAAGGACATGGCTGATTTTTTTTTTTTATATAAAAAATTGGCACTAATAAGTGGGTTTATTGGTCTTTTCTAATTGTATAATTTAATTTAGTACAAAGTTTGTAAAATATCAGAGGATATATATATTGTTTCTACGACATGGTATTGCATTTATATCTTTTTACTACAGTGATCTGTGACAGCAGCTTCATGTTGTATTTTTTTTACTGAAATTGTAAAATATCCATCTCAAAGACATCACCTATTCTAAAAATTGTGTACAGGATACTCCTTTAGTGGTGGAATTAAAATGTACGAATATTTGCTTTTTCAAAAAAAAGTATTTTCTGTTAAAGGTTTAAAATTTTTGCTATATATTATGGAAGAAAATGTAATCGTAAATATTAATTTTGTACCTATATTGTGCAATACTTGAAAAAATGGTATAAAAGTATTTTGAGTCAGTGTCTTACATGTTAAGAGGGACTGAAATAGTTTATATTAAGTTTGTATTAAAATTCTTTAAAATTAAAAACATTTATTGTGGTCTTTGTTTTTAAGTCTTTGCCAAAGATCTAATTCTGGAATTATGTTGTAAATGCTGATACAGCAGAAAGATCTGACTCATTGAATCACAAAGTTATAATGGAAAGCAGTTGCTCTACTAGGGCACAGATAGTAGCTTACCATATAAAAAGTTGTGCTTAACCTGAGCAACGCTTGGGACAGCTTTGTTTTTAGCAACTAACTGTTCAGCCAACATGTCTCCCCACAACAAAGGTGGTATGCTTAAGGCAAGTCAACCTTATTAAAATTGTGTCACACTAACATCTAAGATGGAGTCAAGTGATAAAATGAAGTTCTCATGTAAACTGAGAGAATTTATTTGAAATGTATATGGAGAAAGAAATCATTGGATCACTTTTCTTTTTCTGCATGGGAGATGAATAGCTCAGAAAACTTGCTTGACAAAGCAGCTCACCTGACTACTTAAAGATGATTAGGTCTGTTTTTACTGATCCTTATACTTAGAGACTAGTCATTGTAACTGGAGAATTTATGATTAACATCTATTCAAAATTGGACAGGTTGTTAGATATTAGTATTTCTGTGCATTTTCCTATCAAAGTTTACACATAGGTTTTGGGTTGGTTTTTTCCTGGTTTGGTACCTCAAAGATTAGTCATAATGTGTCAAGTTGTAGTGGCTCCTTAAGGAGGGAGGTTTTGTTGTTTTTTTAGCCCACGAGTTGCAAGAGTGAGACACGTTGTTAAAGTAAAATGAGTCATTTCACTGTTTGAATGTCCATTGATAGAGTGTTGACATTAGAAAATTGTCTTGAATTGGAATAACTTTCTCTGCTTTTTTAGTGAGAAACCAGACTGAGCGACTTCACTTTCACTTTTCTCTTTCACGCATTGGAGAAGGAAATGGCAACCCACTCCAGTATTCTTGCCTGGAGAATCCCAGGGACGGCAGAGCCTCGTGGGCTGCCGTCTATGGGGTCGCACAGAATCAGACACAACTGAAGCGACTTAGCAGCAGCATCACTGTCCAGGTTACTTGTGAAATAAATTTGGTCTCAAATGAGTTTTTTTTAGACACCAGTCTACAGAAGCCTTTTGTCTATTACCCTTGTAATTTAGAGAAATAAAAAGTTTTTAGGAAACAAGCCCCGAAAACAACAGAGCTAAGCTGTTCTGTCAGCTCTATGGTGAGGCCTTTGTCCATTAGTGGACAGAATGAGGTTATGAAGAAGTATTGAGATAGTGACCGGACTTGGCCTGGTGGTACAGAGAGATTTTTCTTCGTATGCTATCAATTATGTGCTTTTGTGATAGTTTGAAAAGCTGTAAAAGAACGATCAAAGTAACAGTTTTAAATACTAGTTTCTGCTAGAAGCTTTTGGGTAAAGTTATAGGTTAACTTGGAAGAAAACTGACCTTTTTATAAATGAAGAAAGGCTCAAGTTAGCTTTCTCTAAAAGCGACTGGCCAGTAGAAACAAAATAGAGTTTGTAACAATCAAGAACACTAATACACATATTCAGGGCTTCCTCCCTTGGTAGTTCAGATGGTAAGGAACCTGCTTGCAATGCAGGAGACCAGGGTTTGATCCCTGAGCAACCCACTCCAGTATTCCTGCCTGAAGAATTCCATGGACAGAGGACCCTGGTGGGCTACGAACTTAATGTATGACTGTCTTTCAGATCTTAGTTATGCATATACTGACAAACTGAGGGAAATTTCAGACTGGTGCATACATTGGCTTGGTGCTGAAAACGTTAACTCAATTTTATCACAATTGGGTTCAAGAAAATTAGTTGATTTGAAATTGATTTGAGCTTGATATCCTTGAGGGCTTTTTTTTTTTTTTTTTTTTAAAGAATGAACAAAGGCTCTCTGTTTTCATGCCCTTTTTGTCCATGAGGAATGGAAAATTTTAAAGGTGCTTTTGTTTAGCACAACTTAGAAAACCTTAGAAAAGTTTACATCTTAGTCTTTTTTCCCCCACTGCCATCACACTTTTTGACCTTATGTGTGGAGACTTTTAGCTGACAGTTTTGCTGAGTTAATTATAGTAATAGATTTTTCCCTTTTTTGGGGGGGGGTGGCTCTTCAATAAGTGTATGTGGCAGCCTCTGAATAGCCCTATCTTGGCGTCTAAAATGCTGCTTTACAAAGTACATAGATCACTGATGAGTGAAGGGGATAATTCCAAAAAGTAGTTCTCTGATTTTAGAATATTCCTTTATTGTCCATTTTCTAAAATCAGGTGTATTGTTAAATCTCCTTTGGATAACTTTAACCTATCTTAGATGGCAAAATGAAGCCTTCAGTCAAAATGCCTCCCTAAGGATAATAATCTTGGACTTGGCCAGGTGGTACAGTAGATAAGAATCTGCCTGCCAATGCAGGGAACACAGGTTCGATCTCTGGTGGGGGAAGATCCCACATGCCAAGGAGCAATTAAGCCTGTCCGCCCCAGCTACTGAAGCCCATGAGCCTAGATCCTGTGCTTTGCAACAAGAAGAACCACTGCAATGAGGAGCCCATGAATCAAAACTGCAGAGAAGCCCCCGCTCGCAACTAGAGAAAGCCCTCGCACATCATCGAAGACTTCGCGCGCACACACACACAAAGATAATAATCTTTGTTTACTGTAATTAATGTCTTAACTTGTGAAGGTGAAACTAAAAGGTGTCCTGAGTTTAAAATGTTTTTCTACTGTGTATCAGTGTTATTCGCCTATGTTACCCATATTATAATTGAGTTAATCTAACAAATGTCCAGAACTTAGGTTATTTTTAAATGTCAGTGTAATGCACAGAGAAAATGAAGTACAGTTGAGCCTTGAACAGCATAGAGGTTAGAAGCAGCAACCACCCTCCACTTAGCTGAAAATCCACGTATAACTTATAGTCAGTCTTTCCAAGTTCTACACTGAGGATTCAACCAACTGCAGATCATGTAGTATTACAATATTTGCTATTGAAAAAATAAAATCCCAGTATAAATGGACCCACACAGTTCAAGCCCATACTGTTCAAGGATAAACTGTACCTCTTTTTGCATGTACTTAAGCTAATGAAGTAAAACGCCGGTTGGAGACCTTCCTACACAAACAATATAGCATAGACATTCGTGCCTGCTCAGTATGCGTGCTCAGTTGCTCAATCATGTCTGACTATTTGCAACCCCATGGGCTGCCAGGCTCCTCTGTCCATGGAGTGTTCCAGGCAAGAATACTGGAGTGGGTTGCCATTTCCTGCTCCATTGTCATTCCCTACTCCACAGGATCTTCTCGAGCCGAGGATCGAGCTTGTGTCTCCTACATTGGCAGGCAGATTCTTTACCACCGAGACACCTGGGAAGCCATAGGATAGGCACAGCACATCAAATATATTTCATTGCCTGACTAGAATATATAAACTTGTCAGAAGGAGGATGACAATACTCTAGGGCAAGATCAGATAAGGAAAAAGTCTGACAAGGATGTAAAATTACCGTTGCTTAATAAAATCCATTCTATTGTTCAGTATGCCAATCAGCTGATGCTTAATCAGTTTGACCCAGGAGTTCACTTTAGATGAGAGTTCTTCAGTTTTTTTGTTATATTAAGAAGATATCTTCTTTTCCTTGCTGTTGTTCAGTCGCTAACTCATGTCCGACCATCCTTGCAACCCTATGAACTACAGCACACCAGGCTTCTCTGTCCCTCACTATCTCCCTGAGTTTGCTCAAACTCACATCCTTTGAGTCAGTTATGCCATCCAACCATCTCGTCCTCTGTCACCCCCTTCTCCTCTTAACCTCAGTCTTTCCCAGCACCAGGGTCTTTTCCATTAAATCAGCTCTTCACATCAGGTGGCCAAAGTATCGGAGCTTCAGCTTCATCATCAGTCCTTCCAAAGAATATTCAGGTTGATTTCCTTTAGGATGGACTGGTTTGATCTCCTTGCAGTCTAAGGGACTCTCAAGCATCTTCTCCAGCACCACAGTTCAAAAGCATCAATTCTTGGACATGCAGCCTACTTTATGGTCCAACTCTCACATTCTTACATGACTACTAGAAAAACCATAGCTTTGACTATATGGACCTTTGTTGGCAAGGTGATATCTCTGCTTTTTAATATGCTGTCTAGGTTTGTCATAGTTTTTCTTCCAAGGAGCAAGCGTCTTTTAATTTTTTTCTTATTTTTTATGTATTTATTTTTTAGCCATACCACATGGCTTGTGGGATCTCAGTTCCTCGACCAAGTACTGAACTGGAACCCAGGACACTGCTTCAGAATCTTAACCGCTAGACCACCAGGGAACTCCCATAGGAAGATATCTTTATGCTTCAGCGACCTAGGACCAGGAATTCCCTGGCAGACCTAGGGAATAAAGGACCCAGAACCAATGTGCATACAGTTGGAAAATTAATACAACACATGCTTTTTTAATGTTTTAAAGTTAACAAACACGTATATCACTTTCTGCTGCGCATGGTTCTAGCCCAGTTTACAGAAGTGGGCTATGCCATGTGTTCAGTTTTGTTTGACTCTTTGTGATGCTGTGGACTGTAGGCTTCCAGGCTCCTCTGTCCATGGGATTCTCCAGGCAAAAATACTGGAGTGGGTTGCCATGCCCTCCTCCAGGGGATCTTCCCGACCCAGGGCTCAAACCCGTGTCTCCTGCACTGCAGGTGGATTTTTTACCCACTGAGTCATCCAGGAAGACCGAAGGAGGGCTGAGGCACAGCTTAATGTTGCATGGCCAATAAGTGGCAGACTTCGGATTCAAACTCAGGTAGTCTGTTCTGGAGTTCTTGCTCTTTAAGCTCTATGCTTTCTTCCCTCTCACTGGTTGCTATTCTGATTTGAAGTTACAGGAATAAGACCTTTTTTGATATATTAGCCACATCACTTGTAGAATCTCTCTACAAGAATGTCAATGAGAAGAGGCAAGTGGAAGGCTCTTAGCCATACTCCAAAGTCATGATTATGCCTTGAAAGATATACTTTGGAAATTCAGTAGCCATAAACCAGAATCACAGGTTATCTGGCAATGTTTTTAGAAATCATTGTTATATCAATTCTATAATTTTGATTTTCTTAATTTAGTTGTGTTTACTTCTCTTATTTTGGAACCACTGGGTGATGATTCCTTCAAATGGAGTAAGGGTTGTATCACTTCTAAGTAAAATTGTGAACATTGGCCTCCTGTAGCTATTTTCACACACATTCCTTACCTGTGCTGTCGATAAACAACATAAGGAAAGACCAAGTAAGCTATCAAAATAGTCTTCAACAATATGTTTCTAGCACCCATGATTTAAGTTATTTTGAAAAACTATCTTAAGGCATACCTTTGTAGTATACGTGACTTCTATATGTATAGATGTTGTGACAACTAGTATTTTTGCTTTTATTTTTAAACACTATGGAAACCAGATGACCTCATTTTGAACGGATTCTGAAAGATGTTCTTTTAAAAGATCAATATATTTTGGTTTAAAATAAGAAAGGGGGCGTTCCCAGTGGCTCAGTGGTAAAGAATCCACCTGCCAGTGCAGGAGACACGGGTTTGATCCCTACTCCGGGAAGATCCCACATGCCGTGCAGCAACTAAGCCATGTGCCACAACTACTGAGCCTGTGTCTTACAGCCTGGAAGCCACAGCTGCTGCAGCTGAACCCATGCTGTGCAGCAAGAGAAGCTGGCTCGCTGCAGCCAGAAAATAACCCCCAGCCGCCACAACTGAGAAAAACTCAGCACTGCCAAAAATAGATAAATTAGAATCACTTAAAATAAGCAGTGGTTACATTTTAGAAGGATAAGCTGTTATGAAGGAACTTATATTTCCTTTATTGTTTGTTTTTTTTCTGTATGTGTGCGTGTGTGTGTGTTTTATTTTAGGCCATGCTCTGCAGCATGTGGGATCTTAGTTCCCCGACCAGGGACTGAAACCATGCTGCTTGCATTGAGAGCACAGAGTCTTAGCCACTGGACCTCCAGGGAAGTCGCATATATTCCCTTTATTGTTGCTATTCATTTTGAACATGTTTAAACTGCACAATGAACAAAAGCCTACTTAAAAAATAGCTCAGAAGAGTTTCTGTAATTTCTATATGAATTAAATCTTGTTTTACTAAACGTTATGCTAAATGCCTAGTATTTTGATTTGGGGTTACATTTAATTGGACCAAATATTGCTGAACCATTAGAGGGGCTTATGGAGGTTTAGATTGGGCTAAAAGTCTTGTCAGTAATGGTATTTGACTTGTGAATAGTGAAACCTCTACTAACCATTTCTCAGTGTTTGAGTTTTAAGATTTCCGTTTAAGAAGACTTGCTTTATACATATAATCTATAAATGAAGCTTTGAGATCATCTTATAATTAGGCAAAGCTTAGAAAAAAGGACATTGGGAAGCAGCTCATGTCTGGAGGCAATTGGAAATTATGAATCTAGTTCCTTTCTTAAGCATATTAAGAAATTTGACTCAGATGGCTCAATTTCTTCATCTGCAAAGTAAGTACAGTGATATCAATACACTTCTCCAGAGAATTATGAGGAAATAATCACCTTCTATCGAGAATTGTAATGCATTCTTAGAAACCACGAGGTCCAGAATTTTATTCATATTTGTTGTGTTACCCCTTGAAAGCAAGAATGTAAATTAAAACCGTAACTGTCTTTATTCAACATTTTGTTGTCCAGTCTATTATTTGCATCAACAGGGAATTAAATGAAAATTCTACAGTAATATCCCAAAAGCTATTTTATCCATGTTTCCATAATAAATACCACTGAGTCTGTATTTCTAGTTTTGAGTCGCTGATAGGGAAACCCGTGTTTCAGCATTCTTTTTTATACAATCAGCAAGTTGATTTAAACCTAGTGTACAAGTTGGCATTCTTTTGGGAGCAGTCAAAAATGTTTGCTGAAGTGTCCACACTGTTGTGAAAAGTATTGAAATGGTTATTCCTAAAGAGTATTGCTCAGGAACAGGAAGAGTTAAAATGTAGCTTTGAGGGTAGATGGGTCATGTGGATAATGTCTCTAGCTTTATTTTAGTGCAGGTAGAAAAGAAGAGGAGGTTTGCTTTACAGAAGGGAAAAACATTGAGGACTTGGAAGGAAAAACACATTCCTCATCTGGCATTATGAGTACTTTCCTTCACTGATAGAATATGACCAGTGTGCAGAACAGAGGACAGGTGTAAAGTATTTTTAGACAAATCTTGGCATATGCTGTAGGTCGCACCCCTTCTGTCTGTACACTCAAGTGTTTCAAAAATAAGGTGGAAAAGCCACATTAACAAAATAAGATATTGCTTTTGTGGGGTTTTTTGTACAAAATGTTAAAGTCAAACATAAGCTTCTATCCCAGCCATCAGGTTGCAGCTATTTTTAAACACTAGCTCTCCACATGCCCTTTGACAGCTTTTGAGTCTCCTTTTCCTTCCTTAGTGCTGTTGAGAGAGCTGGGAGAATATGGTTCCGTAGCCTCTTTTGGAGCATGAAAGCTAGGTTATATTTCCCCAAACCAGATACTAATTCAAAACAGTTTTGAACGTCCTTTAGCCTAGAAAGGTAAGACAAGCATGGACATGGCATTGTCTAGCTGGGCTTCTAGCAGGTGAGTGTAAGTTGATGACTTCTGGACACTGATAGACAGGAATACTGATACCCCTTCTATCAGTATGGTTTAAAAAACGGAATCATAGGACCCTACAACTGTCTATTTTAGTCCCGAGTTCAGATGCTCTGTGACATGAATTCAGCAGTTCTAGGGACAATTCCTTTTTCTGTTTTGAACTAAATGCAAGTACTCCTTTCAGATGGCTTTTCCTGGCCACCACCCCAACCAAACATGGATCATTTCTAGTGAGGATGAAGGCTGGATTTTTATCTGTTTGGATTTTTATCTGTTTTCTAATGAGTATGTCTGCTGTTTCTTCACTGGTTCCTCAGACCTGCCTACTGATCGCAGAGCTCTTTTTGAAAAAAAGAACACGAACCTTCCTTGTTTTTGTACACTGCCTGCCATTCTTTTTTTTTTTTTTTTTTTTGCACCTTGCATGAAACCACACCCCCTCCAGTGGAAGTGTGGAGTCTTAACCACAGGGCTGCAGGGAAGCCCCAGTTCATTTTAAAGTTCTATAGAGTTCTGTGACTGACTTTCTGCTAATTCCTTTCTATTTCCAGGAAACATGATGGGGATCCCTAAACCATTTCAATCCAATGCTTAAGACAGCTGCAATCCCTGGACAGCCTTTCTAGAAACTAAGGTGTCACCAGAGGCCATTTAACTAAAGACAGAAAACCCAGTTTCCATAAGGATATAAAGGGTTTTGAACCCAGGGCTCCTGCATTGCAGGCAGATTCTTTACTGTCTGAGCCACGTAAAGAGTTTTACTTGGAGAAACTTCATGTTTTTGAATCTTACAATAGATTGGAAAATATATTGGAAGAAAGGGAAAACCTTTTTTTTTTTTTTTTGGAACTTAGGAAGAAATATTTTTTGGAAAGAGATTCTTATTTAGTTCAAAGAACTTTGGGGGTTCTGTATAAAGGAATAGAGAAATAAGACCTCATCTCCCCGGGAGCTTCTGCCAGAGGAAAAGAGTCCAACAGCAGATAGAAAAGGGTTAACAAATGTCCCTTCTTTCTGCCCTTCCTTCAGGTGTGGGAAAGGTGAAAGAACAGTAAAACAGCCTCTGTGTGTGCAGCTGTGGGACTCCTCCTGAAGACCGTTTCCCTTGATGGATATTTTGCAGAAGTTTGGAGCCCAGAACAAGTCCCTAGTCCAGGTACACCACACTCTCCTGACGATTACGCGTTTCCTTCCAGACTTTAACAATCAGTAGGTAGCTGCACCAGTACTTTGCATGCTACCTATTTGAATGATTTTGATATTATCAAAAATCTTGTGGAACTGAAGTGATAACCAACCTCAGAGGGTCAATAATAATCATCAACATTTTATAGTATTTACTGTGTGCAGAATATTGTTCTAAGCAGTTGTACATTTTAGCTCACTAAATTTCGTAAGAAGCCTCAGAAGGTTATGCTATTTCCCTCATTTATGGAGGGAAGTGGAGTTTGTGACATAATTACTGCCAGTAGAGTCAGGATTTGAACTGCGGGAGTCTATTTCCAAAAGTCCACGATCCTTAACCATTATACTATACTACTCCTTTGACTCCCATAGGAAGGCTTTATGAAAGAACCACACTCGATTACATGGGAGACAGTATCTAAACTGTACTTTGTGCCATTTCCCTCCCCAAACACTTGGCCTGGTCCTTTAAGTGGTTGCTTGCTCAGCAACCCTAAACTTGTGTTAATATTAGCCTTTGGCAAGCATAGTCAGGAAAAGAAAATCTGCTGCAGAAATACAGTGGGGAGTGGGTTGTAAGAGTTTGCATGTCATGGGCTAGTTTTCAGTATCCACATCCTGCTGCTGTCCGGGTGCTCAGATTCTCTTTGAGGCACTTCACATGCCTGAAGTCTTTGGTCCTGGGCTTTACTAGTCTTTACAACAGATAGCAAAAGGGTTAGGCTGACTTGACGGTCAGATTCCATTCAAGTCCTTAAATTGTATCAAAGTGAGGTAGCATTAAAAGAGCCCCTACGTTCACCCAATCAACACATTTATCGAGCATCTACTGGGTTAGGAACTGGTGATACATATATAAGCCCGAAGAATCCCAGAGACAGAGGAGCCTCGTGGGCTGCTGTCTATGGGGTCGCACAGAGTCGGACACGACTGAAGCGACTTAGCAGCAGCAGCAGCAAGGGATTATACTCTAGCAAATAATAACACACACACTCAAATAATCATACACAGGAGAATGTGGAGGTATGAAAAAAAAAAAAAAACGGAGAGAGATGACATCTGTCTGAGGGGTTCTAGACTAGGGAGGAGTAATCAAGTTATGAAGAATGGGTCACCTGGGGAAGCATGGGCTCTCTCGAATTCCCAGCCCCAGTGGAGGGAAAATTTGGTCCTGGTTCTTTTGCTTAATCTGGTGTGTCCCTAGTAGGAGAATTTGTGCTAACTCTTAGGGAAAAGAGCGGAGGAATCTGAACTAGAAGGCTTGCTACCAGCCCCACACTCCTAGGAAAAGCTGCTTTTAACTTTGGGTATTGTCTTTTTTTTTTTCATTGTTCCAAGCTTTGAACGGAAGTACTGTGAAAGACAGGTGGTTTGGAATGTATTTATTTGCGAGATCCAGGGGTGAGATGGGGAGGTGACAGAAGTCCAGGGTGAAAGTGGCGGTAGTGAGGAAAAGCAAGCGCAGGAAGGGAAACTACCCTAGTTTCAGCTTTAAATGCGTATCCTAAAAACCACCTCAGGCTAGAAGCTCCCTCTAGGGGTCACCTCATTTGTTTTCCCACCTTTAGAGGCAAAATTTCTTGTTTTTTGTAATTATCAGGGTTCAGAGCAGGTAGCGTCCTTCCAGAAGCTGGAGTGGGTAGAATGTGTGTGCTCACTGCACAAATCCAGACACCCCCAGCTCTCTCCCGCTCGCAGTTCCCATCACCACACTGTACTCCTGGCCAAGATAGCTTGTATTTTCAGAGCTCAGCTGTTTCACTTTCCAGCTTGGCTTTTTGCTTGCTTATAATATCTTCCAATTTGAGCATAAATCATATAAAGAGGCTTTGGTGAGGAAGCTTTATAATATCTAAGCAAAAGATTAATAGCCACAAATAACTTTTCCCCTGGGCAATACCTTTGCCAAGTCTCCCCTAAGTTCCCAAGTCTCCCCTAAGTTCCCAAGTCTCCCCTAAGTTCCCTTTATGGCTAAGCACTCTCTCATTCTCTGAAAATGCCACACACGCTGGCCAAACCCCTTCACATGCCGTGGGACTGTCCAGAGAACGTTACTGCTTTGCACGAAGTTTGGCTCTTGCTTTGGAACAGAAAACATCAGTCTCACCCCAACATCACTAGTGTGAAGTTAGAGGTCTAGGCCCCAAAGGTTTCCCTCCAGACTCCTTGGTAACTGTTAAGAGCTAAGTAATATTCTATAGGAGTGTAGAGACTTCATTAAGCCTCCAAATAAAATTACTCCTAGTAACCCTGTCACTAGGGTTAGACAACCGTAGGGCCCAGACTTCCAACTGAATCCCAAACTCACCTTGGAATAGCTGTGCCCCGTGAATCTTTTTCAGCCTCAGATTTCCTATCTGAGAAAGCCTGCTTGTTACAGTTGCTGTGAGGGCCACTAAGGGATACGAAGCATTGACTGTAATCCTCTTCCTCACAGGGAATGACCTGAATACTCTCTCCTCTTCTATGAGAGGGGCTTACATCCTCTCCTCTTTTAAATGTGACTTTTCATGAAAATTCTACAAAGTGAAACTTCCTGGTGAACTAGCAGGGAGACGGGAGGAAGCGAAAGAGAAAACAAATGTACTTCACTGTTCTTGACTCTGTGGTGAAATATATTATACATGTGGTTAAATGCATGGGCTTTGGAGTCACAGAGACTGACCTAAGCTTGGTTTCGTGCTTAGCCAGGGGCCTTCAGCAAATTACTCAATCTCTCTGAGCCTCAGTTTCGTCATCTCTGAAATGGATGACATACATACCACAGGGTTGTAAATATTTAATGAGATAATGTGTGTTGAGCACATACCAGGTACTGCAGGCTACTATTAATGGAAACTACTAATCCTGCTCTCACGGCAACTAGGTGGTAAAGAGCAGGAGTGCCTTCCATGAGGCCTGAGGTGGGGATGGGTCACCACCTGCGTAAGTCTCACTGAAGCTGCATTCTACTCATCCACGATCACTGGCCTTTCCTCTTATTAGGGTCACAGGTGAAATAGTTGGTTGTGATGATTGAGAAGATTGCTTTGAGTCTGAATTACTGGTTGTACCAAGACTCTGAGGATGCTTCCCCTTTTATCCTTTTGTCCTTTTTGGTGTATTGAGAAGGCGAGTGCTGCTTGAAATAAGGGATCAGTAAGAACTCATCTCCATGCTTGAAGGTATTAGAGCTGGGAATGGTAGGGAAATGCTCTTAGAGCCTCCATGGGGGTCCCAGATGTTCCGCATCCCTACCCCGTTGCTACACTTATCTCTCACTGCTTCCAGAATAACTCAGGGTGTGTCTGTCTCTCTCCTCTCTTCTCTGGCTACCCTTATCCTAGACTCTTCCTTTGTCAGCAGAGGAGACTGTATCTGTTCTTACTTTGCTGTCCAAGGGCAGCTTTGGGGAGAGGGGCCTGTTCTCATCTCCTGGTTCTTTCCAGCCACGAGTAACAGCAATTATCTGGTTGAGACTGTATCTGTTCTTACTTTGCTGTCCAAGGGCAGCTTTGGGGAAACGGGCCTGTTCTCATATCCTGGTTCTTTCCAGCCACGAGTGGGAACATGCAACAGCAATTATCTCCAACCAGCTGGAGCTACCAGGCCCAGGGCTGACTACTACTAGAGAGGCACTGTGGGAAGTTATTATTCATTGCTTACAGATGAAGATACTGAGGCATGAGAGCTTAACTTACCCAAAGTCACAGAGCCAGTGTTTGAGCCCAGATAGTTTGACTCAAGAGCCCACACTCTGTCTGCCATGACTCTGCCCTCCGTCATGGCCCCTCACCTTGTATACCACGGAAACTGGAGGGCCTAAGGCCTAAAATATCTGCTGCCTCTTTTATTAATAAAAGTCTTACACAATTCAGTTCTAACAGCACTGACCATAACAAAATGATTCTTAGACCCTTAGTCAGCACTCCCATGGCATCTGAAGACCTGTTGAGCACCTGGCCCGCCAGTGGGAGCACTCCCATGGCATCTCTGAAGACCTGTTGAGCACCTGGCCTGCCAGTGGGAGCACTTCCATGGCATCTGAAGACCTGTTGAGCACCTGGCCCGCCAGTGGGAGCACTCCCATGGCATCTCTGAAGACCTGTTGAGCACCTGGCCCGCCAGTGGGAGCACTTCCCAGTTGTCTTGGGTGCTGTGTCATGCCACGAGCATATTTAGTCGACAGCCCTTGCTGTCTGCCTCCTATCAGCAGCCCTTCTCCACTATATTTAGCTAAAGTTTTGGTAAACTCATCTTCCCCCGAGGGCCACACTGCTGGGCTTGGTGCGTATGGACTCTCTTGTGTGCCTGTTGTGCGTACCTATTCCGGGATTACTTTGGCGGGTGGGGGTCTCACTGCAGTACACGGGCTTTCTCCAGCCTCGGCGCCTGGGGGCGTCTCTCCAGCTGCAGTGCGTGGGCTTCTCCCACTTCAGAGCACAGGCTCTAGAGCATGTGGGCTCCAACCATTGTGGAAACAGGTCCGGTTGCCCCGCAGTACAGGGGATCTTAATTCCCCAGCCAGGCTCGAATGCGTGTCCCCGCTGTTGGAAGGCGGATTCTTAACTGCTGGACCACCAGGGAAGTCCCAGGAACACTGGGATATTGAGAAAGGCCATCAGG
The DNA here is from genome assembly GCA_006410675.1 of Oreotragus oreotragus. Taxonomy (NCBI): domain Eukaryota; kingdom Metazoa; phylum Chordata; class Mammalia; order Artiodactyla; family Bovidae; genus Oreotragus; species Oreotragus oreotragus. The sequence goes on from SJYX01020966.1 coordinate 16,582, forward strand.
AACTTTATTTGCAAGAAGGCTTACAGGAAACTTCTGTGAGAGATGAGGGGGGTGGGTTTTGAGGTTGAGATCAGAGTCCAGAGACAGTGGGGTAATTCCAAAAGCCCTTGTGGCAGTAGGACCCATGAGACTAAAACCAGGAGCTGCCTAAAAAGGCAGGAATCCCTGGGGTCCTTGGCAGGGCAGGAGCCTAGAGTCAGGACCCCACCCCTACACAAGGTTTCTGAGAAAACAAGAATTGCAGTTTAATCCTTTGTAACAGTCCTATCCAACAAAATTTTCTGTGATGACTGTCCAATATGGTAGCCACCAAACACATGCCATGTGACACCTGGACTATAGATAGGAGGCTGGGGAACTGAGTTTTTAAATTTTATCATTATTTCCCGTGAAGTCGTTTACATGAATTCAGCACTACTGAAGGGTGCAGCTTTATAACTTTCTGTGCAGCCTTGGCACTCCTGGGGCAGTAGAAGTCGTGGTTAGGGATGTTCAGGAGGGCTCGGCCTTTAGGGGCCCTCAGCCTTAAGCCAATCCTTACAGTGTCTTTCACCCTGGAAAGAATATGGGCACGAAAGTCAGACAGACCCTGGCTCTTGGGCAAGGCTCGTTTAAACATTAAAGGATTAAGGAGTAAACTGGACAACAAATGTAAAGTGCCTGATCAGAGCTGTTCGCACTTGGGAATTCCCTGGCGGTCCAGTGCTTAGCAGTGCTTTCACTGCTGGGGCCCCAGGTTCAATCCGTGGTAGGGAACTGAGATCCCACAAGTCCTGTGATGCAGCAAAAAAAAAAAAAAAAAGGACTTCCCTGGTGGTGCAGTGGATAAGAATCCTGCTAATGCAGGGGACACGGGTTCGATTCCTGGTCCAGGAAGGTCCCACATGCTGCAGGGCAACTATGGCCGTGCGCCACAACTTCTGAACCCACATTCTAGGGCCCGCTGAGCCACAGCTAACAAGCCCGGGTGCTGCAACTACTGAAGCCTGTGTGCCTAGACCCTGTGCGCTGCAGAGCAGACCCCGCAGTGAGAAGCCCACGCACCACACTGAAGAGCAGCCTGTGCTCGCCACGACCAGAGGAAGCCCACTCACAGCAACAAAACCTCAGTGCAACCAAAACGATAAAAAAAAAAAATTTTTTTAAGTAGTCCCTGAAGAGCAGCATTAGCAGCCCTTGGAATCTTTAAAAAAAAAAAAAAGAGTTGTTCCTGCTCAAATGCCCACCTCTTCTCTTCTAGCACCGTGCTCCCCCACTGCTGGGGGTCCTCACTTCTACCCCAGGCCTTGTCTCTATTTCCTGGATGTTCACACAGAAAGAAGACAAGACAGTCACCATCCTCTGCCAGACCTGGGTGTGTGCCTCACACCAAGACAGAAAACAAATGATTGGGATGGGTATATCATCATCCTGGCAGGTCTCTGGCGGCATCCTGAAGACTTGAAAAGGACAGGAAACACCCAGATACCTCATCTCACCCCAACAGATGCGCTGGGAAGAGCCCTACCAATGGGAGGGCCCAGTCCTGGAAGTGTTGGGGATGAGGCCGGTTCTCCNCTTGGAGAAGAGTGTTTGTGCAGCCTGGGGACAATGGAGGCACCCAAGGAGCTGAGTCCTGAAGGATGAGTAGGCTCAGGAATCTAGGCCATGACCGCTCTTGCGTGTGATGGAAATACCAGGTGACACGTAGGATCATATGCATGGGGTGGCGTGCGTGAGGCTGACGAGAGGCAGCCTCTCTGGAGACATTTGAGTTCCTCATGGGATTCCACACTGCCCAGCCCAGGGCCAGAGCTCTGTGTGTGTGTGTGTGTGTGTGCGTGTGTGTGTGTGAGTGTGTATGTGTGTGCATGTGCGTGTGCGTGCGTGCATGAGCACAGAGAGCCTAGAAATCAGCCTGCCTTGGTTCAAATTTTGGCTCTGTCCCTTAATGGCTGGGTGATCTTGGGCAAGTTTCTGATCCCCTCTCACCTCAGTTTTCCCACCTACAAAATAGCATTCTGCCCCCTACCTTTGTGATGGAGATGACAAGAGAAGACACCAAGTGCCTGTACTGTGTAACCACCCACTTAAGTTGATGTTTCAGCAGGACAGTTGGACGCAGAGCATCCTCCCCAGCCTGAGGAAACTGCTATGTGGCTGTGTGTTTATTCTCCCCCTTTCTTCATCAGGTTCTGCCCCTAGTCCCCACTCTCTGGCCCCACTATCCAGGGGATGACATCAGACTATGGAGCAGCTGGGCAGACAATGGAATAGAGTGTCCTAGGAGATCAGAGGTGCTGGGGGAGGCAGAGGGTGGAAAAAGCCAAGCTGCCATGCCCCAGAGGCCTCAGGGCTGGTCTGGAGACACCCAGCACCAGAACAAGCCTCTGAAAAGGCAAATAGAAAGACCACAGGAGGATTACAGGGGGTGGGGGGCAGACAACAGATGCTGGGAGGGGAGGAATGAATGTCCAGTGTAGACAGGAAAACAGGTGAATCTGACTTCAGACCTGAAGGAGGACTCAATCCCCCTATGTCCTGGGGCCAAATCTCCCAGTGGGGCAGTCTCTCGAGGTCACCTGGCAACCAGGCCCCGGGATTTCAGTTCATCCTGCACTGAGCACCTTTCAGAAGTCAGTTCCTGTGTAAGGCCTGGGTAACAGAGCAAGACACACAGACTAGTTTCAAGGACAGAAAACAAATGCCATGTGGTAGGTCCACAAGGATGATTGATTCTATACCACCCTTTCCCCAGGTACCTATGTTTTACAAATTCCAAATCAACCTGTGTGGAACAGTCAGTTCTGAGCAGCAGGATACAATATTTGAAACTATATGGTCTCTGAGCCTGCAAAAGCTGAAATCTGGATGGAAGAGCAAGGGGAGGGCTTAGGTCCTGGGGCCTGCTCTCAGCCAAGGAGCTGCTGAGGGCATGGAGGGGGCCCAGGGGCAGCCATCTGTGCCAGGTTCTGTTTTCTAGGCTTTGCAGTTTAACACATAATAGGGTTGAACTCCCCAAGTCTCCATGAAGTGTTCTGTCCTACAGATGAGGAAACTGAGGCTCAGAGAGATGGCAGATATGTGTTAGAGCCCAGATTCAACCTTAGGTGGGTCTGACTCCACAGGCTGGGCCTTCTCACCCTGTCAAGGTGGGGCTGGAGTGTGACGGGGATCCTAAGTCTGTGGCTATATGTCAGCAGCGAGCCTGTGAGAGGAAGCCTGAGACTGGACCCTGGAATCTCACACCTCCGCCACATAGTCACAGGGCTCAGCCCCCCATCTACGCACGTGGAGGGAAGTGAGGCGGTGACAGATGCTGGCATATGGGCACTTGCCCCCTCAGGTTCGAAGGTGATGTGCTATTGTTAGGGCACCTCGACCTGGAAGCAGGTACAATAGTATGTCCCCACTCTGAGGGAGGGTGAGGAGCCAAGTCCTCACTCCCAGGTTTCAAGACCTGCGTGGGTGGGTCCTGAGCCTGTGCTCAAACCTTCTTGGTTAAGTTCTGTGCTCAGCATTTTCTTGGTGGTGACTTGAGAAGCTCATATTCCTTTGGCCTCTCTTCTCTCTCAGGGAGCAGCTTGTCTTCTTGATCCCAACCCCTCCTTATTGCAGGGAATTATCTCTAAAGAGGGATTGGCCTGACTGGGCTGAACTGAGCCTGAATTCTTCCTTTGGGCTGTGGCCCGGAAAGACCAGAGAAATGCATAGGGATCAGGTGTCCCTCGTGCTGAGCTGGCTTCCAGCCTAGGGGACAGACAAGCTGGGGTCATGCCCTGGCTGCAGGCTCCTGAGCTCACCTCTGGGAAGGGGAGCAGCCAGGAGCCCCTGAGACCAAAGGTGCTGCTGCTGCAGCCGGGAAACCTGATCACATGCTCTGAGCACCCAAGGCTTCGGGATCAGGCCTTGCCCAGAGACCCCCCTAGGGAGTCACAGCCAGACAGAAAGGTCCCCCTGCCCACTCCTGTCTCCCTCACTTTCACAGCCCTGAATTCATCATCAACAGTGGGGTCTGGAATGCACCTTGACCCACTGTGCTATTGTGAGGGGGCGAGGGGCTGAGCTGAGATACAAAGCAGAACAGCTGGGCTTCCACCCCATGCCTTCCTGCCCGGGTTCCTGGGTGAGTCACCGGGCCTCAGCTCTCCTGTGCCTAATGCACAAAGCTGCAGCGAGCATCACAGTAAGGAGTCATGGAGCTGCAAAATGGGCCAAGTGTTAGCAGTGTCTCTCCATCACTCAAGTGGGATCCAGTTAGCTAGATTCTCCCTGTGCTCCCGGCAAGGTAGGTCACCAAAGCAAACGACACTGCCCACCACTCCCCTCTCCCACCTACACATCAGCCCAAGTGAATCACACAGGAAGGGCTGTCGATACTATGGGCTTTTAATTGGTATCTTCCCCCTACATTTGAGGAAGAAACGAGGATGCCCCACAATGATCTTCTTCAGCTTCGGAGGGGCATGGACATAACGAAGGCTGAGGAGGATTGAACAGGGGTAGATGAAGAGCTGACAGTGGCTTTCTCAAATCCTACATCTAGTAGTGGGCTAGCGGACTTGTCCTAGAAGTCCAGAAACGGAAATCAACAAGCTGCCTCATCCTCAAACCGGCCCCCCCAGTCCACACCTGGTCTCCTTCTAGGTCCCTGCAGCTCCAGAGACCACCACCAGATGGGGGCATTGAGCGGCATTCCGTTCCCAAGCCTACCTCCCCGGCTTCCCTCTTTACTTCTTTCACCTCCCCACTTCCCTGCCTTGCCTTTCTTCTTCCTTTATTTCTCTTCCCATCGAAACAAATCCTGGGGCTTCTATTGACTTTATGTCTGAGGAAGCGGGTGGCAACCGAGAGCTCACTATGTGTTAAAGGGATCTTTTGCCAGCTGGGAGCACCAGCCATCAGTCTGCTTCTGGGAGAGCCCTGGGATCTGGACATTTGTGTTCAATCACTGTGAGCTGGGCAGTAGCTAACATCTCTCTGTGGTCCTAGCACCTGGCACCCAGTAAGTGTTCAGGAAATTTCCGCTGACTTGGACTGAATAAAACTGAATCAATAAATCATCAATAAACCAATCAATAAAGCCAGGGAGAAGAAGCATGACAAACATATTCTGCTTGTGCTGTGGTGGCCTCAGAGACTGCTAGGCCAGCATGATCAAAGCACAGGCTGGCCACCGCCCAAAGGACTTGTCTGGCAGCCTCCACTTAAGGCAAGTTGTGCACTGGGCTGATCACGCCTCTCGCTTCCCGCTTCCCACAACCCTCACCGTGAGGTGGTCTCTGCTGATAGTGCTCTGGGGGGCTGTGGGGAGTTTATCCAGTTAGGTCCTGGGCCCTCCTTTCTATCCCCACCTACCTTTTTAGCAAACCAGTTCATTCAGTTATTCCTGTGACCATCCTGCAGCCAGCCGCCATCTCTAGAATCCTGCCTGGGAGTCTGGCTATGGGCCGGGAATCTGGGAGAGCCAGGGGAGGGAGTGGTCAGCCAAAAGAAGATAACAAAGTCAGAGGAGACTGGTCATCAGGAATAGCCTGCAAATGTTGGTTGACTTCTTTTGTCCCCCTCCCACCCATCATCAAGCCCAAAGAATAGAAGCTGATTTAAGATCCTCTGGGGGCTTTTTTTCTGATGCATTGACTGCTATTGCCCTGTTGGCCTGTCTAGTCTGACTTTGCCTGATTTGCTGAGTGAGGGTCACCAGGAATGGGTAAATAGAAGAGGATCAGAAAGAGGGCTGGGGAGAGACAGGGGGCTTCACTGCAAGCCTGGGAAGTCCTTGAGGACATCGCAGGTTTTCTTGTGCATGACCTCACGCAGCTTCCGAGCCCGCCGGGTGCTCGAGGCTCCCACGAAGCTGTCGGGCCGCAGCATGGCCATGCCACCGTCCACCTCGCCCATGATGATGAGCGGCATCTCGCCCACTGTCACATTGGGGCAGGGGCAGGTCCAGTCCATGTGGAGCAGAGTGACCTCCAACGGCTCCCGGCCCAGGAACTTGAGGCCCATCTTCTCATCCTTTAGGACCTCGTCCACAGTCACCAGGGCACGGCCTGAATCGGGCTCCTCGGTCAGCTCGGAGATTCGGCCCAAGATAACAAAGTCGCTCCGACAGAAGCTGGTGACAAGCTTCTGCCTTGGCTTGCAGGCCCGGCAGCGCTGGTTCCCCCGAGGGAAGGGGCAGGACTCCTCGCAGTCCTCACGGCTCTCAAAGTTGTTGCCGTTGCCCTCACAGCCGCCATAGACAAAGGACTGGCACTGGCCTGTCTGGCTGTTGTAGGCCCAGCGGGGCGCATAGGCCTTGCAGGGCCCCTGCAAGGCAGGCAGGCTGCACACGGCCAGTGACCCACTCATGCAGGCCAGCATGCAGGCCTCATAGGTCTCAAAGTGGTTGCGGTTGTGGTGACAATGGCCGAAGGTGAAGGTCAGGCAGTTGTTGGCTTGGGTGTCGAAGTACCAGCGGGTCTGCTCCTCACCACAATCATCACTGTCAGGGGGCTTCAGGCACTCAGCTGTGGGGAAGGCCGTGCCATTGGGGCTACTCTCTGCTGTGGCTGAAGCCTGACCCCCGCTGACCACCGACAGTGGGAAGTCAGCACGCAGGACGCCAGCAGCGTTGCGGGCTGTGCAAGTGTAGATGCCAGCGTCCTGGGGCTGGGCGTTGTAGATGACCAGCTGGGCGATGTTGGTGACCACCACATTGCCGCGTACATGGTTGGGCCTCATAACCACATTCTCTCGGTCTTCCAGCTGTTTCTCCCAGGTGATCTCTGGCCGGGGCCGGCCCACCACGTCACAAAGAAAGCTCACTGTCTCACCCACAGTGACTGACTGGTGCGCAGGGTGGTTGAGCAGGGCTGGGGCCGTGGCGTCCAGCCCAGGGGTCTCTGGGGGCGCCGTGGTGGGGTGCACAGTGGTCTCGGGTGGAGAGGGGCTGGTGTTGGGCCAGGTGAAGTGATAGCGGCAGGTGACGACAGCCAGGGTGATGCCCTTGGAGCAGGCTTCAGCGTCCATGTAGCAGCGGTTATAGTAGGTGAGGCCATCGGAGGCGCAGGTAAAACTGGGCTCCTTCTCACAGCGATCTCTGCATTTGCACACTGGCTGGCCATCCCAGATGTCACACTCAGAGCCCTGCTGTAGACACATGAAATGGTCGCATGTGGCCTCCTTGGGCATGCCCACGGGGCCCTTCTTCCCCTTCACATCCATGTAGCGGGCCGCCACACAGCTCTTGGTCCCACACACGTTGGGGCAGCACTTCTCATAGGTCTCACACTCCTGGGGAGAGCCAGATGGAGAGGTCTGAACAAGGAGGAGAAGGAAGAGAGCACGGGCTCCCCCAGCGTCCCCCACGGTTTACAGGGAAGGGGACTAATATGTGCTCGCCTACCATGAGAAAATCATTTTGATATAATAACTAACATATTCGTAGCACCCACTATTTGCCAGGCCTTCTTCTAAAAACGTTTACAACTATCAACTTATCTCATGCTCATTACAGTGGGTATAACCAACAGTCTCACTTCACAGGCAATGATAACTGAGGCACCGAGAGAGAAGGTAACTTGCCCAAGGTCACACAGCTAGCAGTGTGGGAGAGGCAGATCACATACTCCACGAGGAAAAGTCTTCCTTCTAGCATGAGGTGAAATGAGAATGTGAAGGTGAGGTGACATTCAAGCCCTCAGAGCTGGGAACTGGTGGGAAAGGACTTCAAGCTCCAGGTGATGGGATTCAGAAATGAGAGGTTTTGTCTGCAACTTATCATTCCCACAGTGAGGTGTCACCTGGAACAATTGAGCCCGCCTCTGTGTCTTTTCCGGGAATGCCCTGGCCAAATGCAAAAAAGGAAAAGTCAGACACTGCTGGGACAGCTGTTCAAAGCTGTGCATGTATGTACACACCAGGCAGCTCTCATGCTGGCCCCTGTTCATCCAAAGCCTAGAGGAAGGGCAGGCAAGACAGGCCCAGGACAGCAGGTCTCACCACTGTGGGCTGTGCTAGTTCCAACCTGTGGGACTTTGCATGGGGAAATCAATAGCAAAGAAAAAGCTCCCTTGTGTGGCAAAGGTCAGCCAGGCCGTCATCGAGGACTTGCCAGGCTGTAATTCCTTCTGATTCTCTGTGGAGCCATGAAAGGCATTAGTCTAATTCCTCAAAATTAGCAACATGCTCTGGGGCTGACACAAACAAGGATTTCACGTGGTATTTTCTCCAGGATGTGGGCAATGCCCCTAATCCTGAGCCCTGGTCACGGCTCTGTGAGCCGCTCCCCACCAGGGCTGGCCTCATGCGGCCGCATCAGCTGAGGGCTGCGTGGAGCCTGCCTGCTAGACTTGTTTACTGTTTTTCCCTCTCAGCTCAGAATGGGGACTTTGTTTTGCAGCCCTTGCTTGGCATAGGCCTCTTAGGCCACACCAGGGAGGCTCTAGGGCAGGGATGGACAGATCTCAGAGCCAGCTCCTGAGGGAGAGGGACCTAGTGGGAGCGAGGGCAGGAGGGGCTGAGCAACAGGAGCACCTGCTCCTTGCCCGAGCATCCCTCGATTCCTTGAAGACTCTGGCCTGGGAATCTCCTTCAGGACTTGGAGGCCCATGAAAGACTGGGTCCTTGGGAAAAGGGAAAGGTACTTCTGGGCACAGAAAACCTGGAGGGAATTTTCAGAACGGTTTTTTGCTTAAGGGCTCAGAATGTATCCATAGGCTAAATCCCCAGCTGCACAGAGGAGCTTCTCCCCAAGACATAAAATCAGCCAGAGTCTCACTGTCTCCAAGCCCTTGAAACAGCCTTGCCTACAAATGTAGCCAGCCAACCACCTGATCTCAGCCTGATAGGAACACTTTTCCACCCCTACCCAGGTTTTATCTTCCTTTCCCTCGGCTCCCCCTTTGCTCATGAACAGTGAAAGGCTGGGATTGTCCCCTGGGCTCTCTGAGGGACAGGCCGCTCTCTCCAGCACCAGTCTGTGCTCTCATAGGTTATGTACATTTGGCAGAGGGAGCACCCTGGTGATGCCCAGACCGGCCCAAGCCCAGCAGCTGCCAGACTGTCGGGAATTACCTCTGCCTAGGCAGGTGCCAGGTACTAGCAGGCTCTTCACCCTGGGAAAAGTAACAGGAACAACCCTTGAATGCAGGAGCAGGGAGAGAATTGTCCTGGAACCAGATTGAGCCAGGCCTGCCCTGAGCACTGGGAGGATTGAGGATCACCCAGGTTGAAACCTAGTCCACTTCCCTCTCACAGACACCCAGAGAGTCTGTTCAGATCCACTCCTGCACACCCTCCCCATCAGGCTGCACTGATCTCAAAGTCAGGGTCCTAACCCCCAGAGGTGGCCCAGAGGCCGGATGAAGCATCAGCTTTGTGGTCAGATGGATGCGGATGGACCTCCCTGGCCCTGGAGCCTTGTGCTGTTCCCTGCAGTGTCCCGAGTTTCTCTGTCACCTGTTGACAGGCTACGGTGGGTTGTGCCAGTCTCTCTGATGTGCCTGGCATAGGTATGGCTCAGAGCAGCCCTCAGCAGACTTGAGACCAGGAATCCGAGGATTTCCAGTCCCTGAGAAATTCCCACATCACGCCCATCTCTTCTTCCAGGACTCGAAGTTAAGACATCACACCCTGTTTATGCCCGTGTGGCCAGGGGCCAGGTTCTTTCCTGTTTTGAGTCGTTCTCACCACCCAGCTCCCACTCTGCCTCGCCAACAAGACTGCTTGGCCTGGCTCAGGCCTCCGGGTTCACACTCACCTGGTCCGTTTCACACTCCCGCTTGCAGGTGCTCTGGGCATCCACCCAGAGGTTGGGATTCATGTCGTTGGGACAGATGCCGGCGTGAGAGTATCGGAGGGGCGGCAGGGCCAGGCCTCGAGGGGGCACCCCAAGCAGCAGCAACAACAGGGCTGCCCCCTGCCCCCAGCGGGACAGGGCCCACATGCTGAGGTCTGCGGTGGCCAGAGACCCCCCCTGAGAGGACGCCAGGGCTGGGCCCCTGGGCCTTCTGCTCCTCAGGGCTGCAGACACCTGCCTGCCGACCCCAGTGGGCCTCCGTGGGCTGCTGCGGCTGCTGAGGCTGCCTCCACCGAGTCTGTGGAGTCCGCCGGGCCGCGGAACCTCAGATAAAGGGAGCTCCCTCCCCGGAGTGTGCCGGGAGAGGAGCCGCACCGGGGCCAGAGCCTGGATTTATGTCCTGGGCACGCCACCCGAGTGGGAGCGAGCTAACCTGACGCCTGTCACAGGCAGGCTGCCGGCTCCTCTGTCCTGTGGCTGATCACAGACTTGTTGCAGAAAAAAAAAAAAAGCTGGAAGCAGTTTAGGCGGCGTATCTGGCACGGTGGGACACCTGCTTGTTTTTGACTCCAGGAGGCCTTTAACCCCTTCAGGGGCCAGAAATGGCATGTGCTTTGAGGGGAGCTGGCTCCAGGACACGCCAGCTCACTGTACTACATGAAGAGGCTTGCTTCCCTTCCCCCCACCTCTCAGCCGGGCCCCCTCCTCCCGTTGGCCACCTCCGAAGAACACACACTCACTTGTTACAAGGAGGGACCTGCAGCCGCAGGGTTAGCATCGCCGGCCCGATAGTACATCTGAGAGCAAATGACGTGGAAAAACAACAAGTTCACGGCCATTCCAGGGCGGGCCTGAGCAGCCTGTGCTGTGTAAGCCGACTCCCACCCCAGCACCAGGTCCCAGGGTAGGGGGGGCTGCGTGCGGACAGCCCCCTATCTCTCTATCCTGGGCAGTTTGCGTCTCAAGTTCCAACTTCGGTGAATTTTCCCCAAATCATTCCAGAGACACATACCAGCTATGCTCCAGCTCCCCCAGCTCCGGGACGTATCACATTCCTGCTCCTCGACTGACACACTCCCTGCTCCAAGAGAACCTACGTGGTCACAGTGTCTCAGGACAGTGCTGGGCAGCCGAGCTGCCTCACTGACGACCATGAAGCATTTGCCCAGGAAGAGCCAGTTGGCTGTCGTCTCCCCACTTTATGAGGGAGAAGGTCACCCCTGGTGAGCAGCAGTAGGATATTTCCTGGGGTCATAACGTGGGCCAGACTGTGTGCATTGTCTCATTTAATCCTCACAACAAACTGTGCCTTCATTTTAGATTTGAGGAAAAGACAGGGTAAGCAACCTGCCCTGTGTCACACGGCTATGTGACCCCACCATTAATGCAGGGACCCTAGTTTGCAGGGGCTTTGAAATCACCCCTCCCCACCAAGCTGTCAAACTGTTGTCAAGGGGCAACCCACCTCTAGTCTCTACAAGCTGGACAAGAAGTTTGTGAAACATCAAGGACAGAATTGAAGGAGAAGAAAGGAAAAGAGCCAGAAGCTGCCAGGGGGTGGGGAAGAGAAAGGTTACTTTTTCAAGGCCAGCTGCAAAGGATTTGGGGAGCAGTAACCAAGCCGCTGTGTCCCAGGGGCAGTAGATAGGGGTGCAGCCCCAATCTTTTCACAGATGGGGATACTGAGTGCCAAGCCCGGACCACTCTCCCTTCAAGCCAGACCTCAACCTCTAGCTGCTCTGTAGAAGGGCGTGCCCCTCCCTCCACCCTGCAGATTTTGCTTCTTCCTCTCAGGCAGGGTATTGCCTCCTCCCCTGAGCCAATTCCTTCCTGTCTGTGGGTCATTCTGCAAGATCTGTCTTTTCTGCTTATGTCAAAGAGCTAATGAAGGGTGTCAGATCCTAATCCCCTAAATTATTGGAATAAACTTCTCTCCGAGGCTGGTCCCCATAATGAAGCCAGACAGCAGGCGACGCCGGCTGCTTTGAATTCCCTGTAATTTCATAAACCCGTGTTCCAGCTGCTCCGAGTTGGGCCTCAGCACAGCCCTTGATGAACATGGTTTGTGCTGCCTCCTTGGATATCACAAAGGGAAATGGAGACTGACACATTTCTGAGCAGGACTTAGAAAAACTGTCACAGCCCCATTACATGAGACAGGTATCTAGGAAAAAGGAGGCTGATTTCTTGGGAGTCACTTGAGACCATTAGGAGGAGGGGTAAGTGGGGAGGGGCACAGGCCAGAGGTGGGGGAGGAGAGGGGAAGTCCCCACCCAGCCTGGTCCTATTGAGAGCTGGGGGCCTCCCCTGCCCAGGCCCCACTCCTGGCCATTCTGCTCTGAGAACTCTCAAAACAGCACTGGGGACGAAGGGGCCCTAGTACACTCGGCTCTCTCTCTTAGCCCTTCCAAGTCTCCCACCAAAACACAGCTCAGAATAATAAATAACATCTGATCAGGGCTTGGCGCCCACACAGCACTTTCACCTACATCGTCATGCTGACCCTCACGCCAGTCCCGGAGGGAACCCAGGTGTGGCTGTGAGCTCAGTTTTATGAGAGAAGAAAGCCAGCCACAGAGAGGGGAGGTGGGCCTGGCTGGGGTCTCCAGGCTCTTGCTTCCCCTCTCTGACCCCTGTCCTCTGCTTCACACAACCCCGTGCACGCTTCCAGCCCCTCCAGAAGGGCCCCTGCTGGCCGCCTCACCAGCTCAGCTTGTTTGTAAGCTGTTCAGGGAGTGCTTTGAAGTCCTCTCCCCCTGGGCCTTCTCTTGCACGGTCCCTGGGTCTGGCTCCCTCTGGCTCTGCTCCCTTCTTGCCCTTCTCTGGAGGGTGGTGGGGAAGCCATGTTCACCAGCTCCCCAGGACAGCTGAGGGCTCCATTATCTGTTCCCACCCCCGAAGGCCTCTGGGAAGTGGAGTCTGGGTGGGGCAGCCTGGGCAGGGGCCTGAACTGGCAGGTGTCCTCTGCCTTTCACCCTCCCCAAGGAATCAGGCACAGATCTGCCTGGAAGGGGCTGGATCCTGACCTCGTCTCAGAAAAGCCCCACCACTGTGGGAAGGCAGAGGCCCCATGGACCCTTCATACCTTCTAGGACGGGTTCAAAGCCTACTCTAAGTGCAGCCAGTAGGAAGTCACCAAGGACAATGAATTCTGAATGACCCTTGGCCTCAAGTTCACCCTTAGCAGAACAATTTCCAGGCCACTAGAGTACACAACACGCTGACACTGCTCCTAGACGGGCCAGGCCTCCTCCCTGCAGAGACTTCCGCTACAGACACAGTGGGGACACCTGGAGACCCACAGGGACGCCCAGCAGCACCCCAGATGCCATGTCCCTCGTGCACAGACCAAACCGCTCACCTCCTGAAGCATCTCCTCCCGCTCCCTTCCTGATGTTTTCTAAAGCGCCTACTATGGGCTAATGTGTGGGTACACAGGGGTAGATGGCAGTCCTCATCCACAGAGAGGGCACAGTCTTGGCCAGAAAACAGACATGCAAAAGCATGAGTAGTATTCAGTCTTGGGGGTCCCTACAAGCACCGAGGCACAGGCAGGAGGGAGAAGCCTGGGGTGGCTGTTGGGCCTGTGACATGGGCTGGGTCTTGAAGCCTGAGCAGGACCCATTTCCTATACTTCTTCTTGGATGCCTCCTCAGCTAAGACCCTCCTTCCGGGGGCATAGGCCTCCAGAAACAGGTGAGAGGGAAGTACAAAGATTTAGGAAAGGGGGTGGGGTGGGTGCTGTGGGTCTGGCCTCTGCTTGAGGTGGCCTCAGCGGAGTCAGAGCAGCAGCCCATTCTGGTCCATCCTGCTTGGGCTCCCAGACCTGAGGCAGTCACACTTTCTCCCAGATGGATGAGAGACGCCCTTCCCTGATCCTGGTTATTTAAACATATCTGAGGAGGAGGAAAGATTTGAGGCGCCGGAATTGGGGTGCTGGGGAGAAGGAAGTCCTCAGCAATGGTACTCAAATGGATTCTCAGAAGGCCAGGCAGCCTTGGTTAAAGGCGGTGATTAGTCAGAGCCAAGCCAAGGAGTTCAATAAAGCCAGAGGCTCATTACGCAGCTGGGGACCCCCTGCCTGCGCAGCCCAGGGCCTGGGTTACATTACAGGGCTGTGTGAACTCTCCCCTCAGAGTGAGACTGTACTGGCCTTGAAATAATTATGGGGCCTCAGCAGATGGTGGAGGCAGACAGGGGAGACCTTCAGCTGTGGGACACGTGACCTGTCAGCATCTGTGCAGAGCAGGACACGGGAGGGTCCACCCTGAGCCTCGGGGGAGGCAGCACTGATGAGGTTGGCCGTTGGCACGGCCTGGCCAGTGCTCTGGGCCAGCCAGGCCCCTTTACAGCCTGTCCTGCTAGTGGGGCCAAGTCCCTGGAAGCTTGAGTGCCAGGGTCTGAATAGATCTTCGGGTCATACCGCAAGAACAGGAGACCCTTCCGGCAACTGTGAGTCCTTGAATGCCTTCCTGGAGCAAGTGGGCATCAAGGAGCCTGGGGATTTCAGACACCTCGCTGGGAGGCTCCATGGTGCTGAGGCTGAGCACCATGCAAGGAGTCAGAGGACCCCCTGAACAAAGCCCTCAGGCCCCTTCCCTCTCCCTCCTCTGTGATCCTTCGTCCTGACTCCTCCAGCTCTGCCTTGACAGAACAGGCTTCAGATATCCTCAGGCAGCTCTCAGCCAAGACAAACACAGGAGGGAAGGAGCCAGAAGGCTGCGGGGCTCCACCTCTCCACTCTGCTGGGGGAGAGTGAGGGCCTGGGGCTCCAGCAATGAGACTAAAATGGGGCATGGCCCCCGTTCCATCCAGGCCTCGCCTACCCAAAAAGCTTCCTGACTACTCCACTCTCCTCACTCCCACGCTGTCTGCCTCACTGTTTCCTCCTGCTGGATGAGAGAGAAGAAAGGATGGCTCAGATTCAGTTCTCTCTGCTCACCCTCACTCTGCTGAGCCAAGGGGCACGGATCCTTTAGGAACAAACACAGCCTTAGTTCCCTTTCCAACAGCACAAAATGTACAGTGACTGAGAAACAGGCCCCTTTCCTGAATGATCACTGTTTCAAGACCTCTGGCCTAAAGACGGCTTCTCCGCTTTCATTTAGCCTGCACTACCGTGAAGCTCTGCCTCCGCTTGCCTCTCCATCTTATAGTTCTCCCTTCTCTCCCAAACCCTGGAAGCTGCCACGCTGCTCTTTCAATCTTTGAAAGTTCCACACAGAATTTCCCTTTAACCTATGTGAATGCTGTCCTCCCCATGGAAGACTTTCCTTCCCTGACCCGTTCCGTCTGATCCTGGCCAACTGCTTCCCAACCTATCTCAGAAGCTGCACCTTCTAGGAAGCCTTCCTGACCTCAGAAGCTGAGGGAGGCCAAAATCACCCTGGGGCTTCCAGGTAAAGTTTTTAAAACAAAAAAGCAAAACAAACAAAAACAAAAGCTGGTATACAAAGCCTGTGCAATTAAACAACCCTGTCAGGATGTATGTCTGTGCCTGTGTAAATGGTGAAAGTGAAAGCGAAGTCGTGTCCGACTCTTTGCGACCCCATGGACTGTAGCCTACCAGGCTCCTCCCTCCATGGGATTCTCCAGGCAAGAGTACTGGAGTGGGTTGCCATTTCCTTCTCCAGAAGATCTTCCCGACCCAGGGATCGAACCCAGGTCTCCCGCATTCCAGGCAGACGCTTTAACCTCTGAGCCACTAAATAGGTTTAAATGATAATGTCAAAAATCCACAATAGATGGAGGGGAGGAGTAAACGAGGAATATGGGATTAACAGATACATATTACCACACAGAAGACAGACACACAAGAATTTACTATATAGCCCCGGGAACTACACTCAATATCTCATAATAACCTATAACAGAAAATAATTTTGAAAAAGAATATAGCAGGAGACAGCAAGATTGAACATCAACATCTTAGGAATTAGTGAACTAAAATGGACAGGAATGGGTAAATTTAATTCAGATGACCATTATATCTTCTACTGTGGGCAAGAATCCCTTAGAAGAAATGGAGTAGCTCATAGTCAGCAAGAGTCTGAAACGCAGTACTTGAGTGAAACCTCAAAAATGGCAGAATGATCTCAGTTCATTTCCAAGGCAAACCATTCACTATCACAGTAATCCAAGTCTATGCCCCAACCACTAATGCTGAAGAAGCTGAAGTTGACCAGTGCTATGAAGAACTATCACAAAAAAATGTCCTTTTCATCCTAGGGGATTGGAAGGAAAAAGTTGGAAGTCAAGAGATACTTGGAATAAAAGACAAATTTGGCCTTAGAGTACAAAATGAAGCAGTGAAAAGCTAACAGAGTTTTATCAAAAGAACATGCTGATCATGTTGTTCAGTCACCAAGTCACGTCTGACTCTTTGCTACCCCACGGACTACAGCACACCAGGCCTCTCTGTTCCTCACCATCTCCCAGAGTTTGCCCAAGTTCATGTCCATTGAATTGGTGATGATATCTAACCATCTCTTTCTCTGCTACCCTCTACTCCTTTTGCTGGTCATAGCAAACACCCTTTTCCAACAACTCTACACATGGACATCACCAGATGGTCAATAGCAAAATCAGATTTTTTGTAGCTGAAGATAGAGAAGCTCTATACAGTCAGCAAACACAAGACTTGGAGCTGACTGTGGCTCAGACCATGAACTCCTTATTACAAAATTTAGGCTTAGCTTGAAGAAAATAAAGAAAACTACTAGGTCATTTAGATGTGACCTAAATCAAATCTCTTATGATTATACAGTGGAGGTAACAAGTAGACTCAAGGGATTAGATCTGGTAGACAGAGTACCTGAAGAACTATGGACGGAAGCTTGTAACATTGCACAGGAGGCAGTGACCAAAACCATCCCAAGAAAAAGAAAGGCAAAAAGGCAAAGTAGTTGTCTGAGGAGGCTTTACAAATAGCTGAGAAAGAGACACAAAAGGCAGGGGAGAAAGGGAGAGATATACCCAACTGAATGCAGAATTCCAGAGAATACAAGGAGAGATAAGAAGGCCTTCTTAAGTGAACAATGCAAATAAATAGAGGAAAACAATAGAATGGGAAAGACTAGAGATCTCTTCAAGAAAATTGAAGNAGGAGAGACAGGGAGAGATATACCCAACTGAATGCAGAATTCCAGAGAATACAAGGAGAGATAAGAAGGCCTTCTTAAGTGAACAATGCAAATAAATAGAGGAAAACAATAGAATGGGAAAGACTAGAGATCTCTTCAAGAAAATTGAAGATATCAAGGGACTATTTCATGCAAGGACAGGCACAATAAAGGACAGAAACAGCAAGGACCTGAGAGAAACAGAGGAGACTAAGAAAAAGTGGCAGGCTTACACAGAAGAACTATATAAGAAAGGTCTTAACGACCCAGATAACCATGATGGTGTGATCACCCACCTACAACCAGACATCCTGGAGTATGAAGTCAAATGGGCCTTAGGAAGTATTTGTGGCTCAGCTAGGTTTCATCCCTGAGTTGGGAAGATTCCCTGGAGAAGGGAGAGGGTATCCACTCCAGTATTCAGACCTAGAGAATTCCATGGACAGTCCATGGGGTTGCAAAGAGTTGGACACGACTGAGCGACTTTCACTTCACTACAAACAAAGCCAGTGGAGGTGACCAAATTCCAACTGAGCTATTTCAAATCCTAAAAGATGATGCTGTGAAAGCGCTGTACTCAATATGTCAGCAAATTTGGAAAACTCAGCAGTGGCCACAGGATNGACAGTCCATGGGGTTGCAAAGAGTTGGACACGACTGAGCGACTTTCACTTCACTACAAACAAAGCCAGTGGAGGTGACCAAATTCCAACTGAGCTATTTCAAATCCTAAAAGATGATGCTGTGAAAGCGCTGTACTCAATATGTCAGCAAATTTGGAAAACTCAGCAGTGGCCACAGGATTGGAAAAAGTCAGTTTTTATTCCAGTTCCAAAGAAGAACAATGCCAAAGAATGTTCAAACTACCATACAATTGCGCTTATTTCATGCTAGCAAAATTATGCTCAAAATCCTTCAAGCTAGGCTTCAGCAATACATGAGCCAAGAGCTTCCAGATGTACATGCTGAGTTTAGAAAAGGCAGAGGAATCAGAGATCAAATTGCCAACATTTGTTGGGTCATGGAGAAAGCAAGGGAATTTCTGGAAAAAATGTCTACTTCTGCTTTATGCTAAAGTGTTTGACTGTGTGGATCACCCCAAACTGTAGAAAATTCTTAAAGAGATGGGAATACCAGACGACCTTACCAAACTCCTGAGAAACCAGACATGGAACAACAGACTGGTTCCAAATTGGGAAAGGAGTATGTCAAGGCTGTAAACTGTCTCCCTGCTTATTTAACTTACATGCAGAGTACATCATGTAACATGCCAGGCTGGATGAATCATAAGCTGGAATCAAGATTGAGGGGAGAAATATCATCAACCTCAGATATGTAGATGACACCACTCTCATGGCAGAAAGTGAAGAGGAACTAAAGAGTCTCTTGATGAGGGTAAAAAAGGAGAGGGGAAAGCTGACTTAAAATTCAGCATTCAAAAAATTAAGATCATGGCATCTAGTCCCATCACTTTATGGCAAATAGAAGGGGGGAAAGTGGAAGCAGTGACAAATTTTATTTCTTGGCCTCCAAAATCACTGTGGACAATGACTGCAACCATGAAATTAAAAGATACTTGTTCGCTGGAAGGAAAGCTAGGACCAACCTAGACAGCATATTAAAAAGCAGAGACATCACTTTGCTGACAAAGGTTGTTGGTTGTTCAGGTGCTCAGTCATATCTGACTCTGTGACCCCATGGACTGCAGCATCCCAGGCTTCCCTGTCCTTCACTAACTCCCATAGTTTGCTCAAACTCATTTCCATTAAGTCAGTGATGCCATCCAGCCGTCCCATCCTCTGTCGTCCCCTTCTCCACCTGCCTTCAATCTTTCCCAGCATCAGAGTCTTTTCCAATGAGTTGGCTCTTAGCATTAGGTGGACAAAGTATTGGAGCTTCAGCTTCAGCTTCAGCATCAGTCCTTCCAATGAATATTCAGGACTGATCTCCTTTAGGATGGCCTGGTTTGATCTCCTTGCTATCCAAGGGACTCTCAAGAGTCTTCTCCAACACCACAGATTGAAAGCATCAGTTCTTCAGTGCTCAGCCTTCTTTGTGGTCCAACTCTCACGTTTGTTCATGACTACTGGCAAAACCATAGCTTTGACTATACAGACATTTGTTGGCAAAGTGATGTCTCTACTTTTAATACACTGCTTAGTTTTATCATAGCTTTTCTTCTGAGGAGCAAGCATCTTTTAATTTCATGGCTGCACTGATTTTGGAGCCCAACAAGATAAAATCTGTCATCTATCACTGTATTTCCATTTTTTCCCATCTATTTGCCATGAACTGATGGGACCAGATGCCATGATATTAGCCTTTTGAATGTTGAGTTTTAAGCCAGCTTTTTCACTCTCCTCCTTTACCTTCATCAAGAGGCTCTTTAGTTTCTCTTCACTTCCTGCCATTATCGTGGTGTCATCTGCATATCTGAGGTTATTTATCTTTCTCCCTGAAATCTTGATTCCAGCTGTATTTCATCCAGCTTGGAATTTTGCATAATGTACTCTGCATATAAGTTAAATAAATAAGGTGACAATATACAGACTTGACATACTCCTTTCCCAATTTTGAACCAGTCCGTTGTTCCATGTCTGGTTCTAATTGTAGCTTCTTGGCCTGTATACAGGTTTCTCAGGAGGCAGGTAAGGCCTGTCTCCTGACTCCTTACTGACAAATATCCTACAGTCAAAGCTATGTTTTTTCCAGTAGTCATGCATGAATGTGAGAGTTGAACCACAAAGAAGGCTGAGCACCAAAGAATTGATGCTTTCAAACTGTGGTGTTGGAGAAGACTCTTGAGAGCCCCTTGGACATCAAGGAGATCCAGCCAAACTCTGGGAGACAGTGGAGGGCAGAGGAATCTGCTATACTGTGGTCCAAGGAGTCACAAAGAGTTGAACACAACTTAGTGACTAAACAACAAAATGTATGTGCGTGTGTGTGTGTGTGTATACACACACACATGCATATGAATTGCTTTGCTGTACCCCTGAAACTAATGCAATATTGTGAATGAACTATGCTTTGATTTTAAAAAAAAATCCATACAATGGAATGTTACTCAGCCATAAAAAAGAACAAAATAGTGCCATTTGCAGAGATGTGGAAGGAACTAGAGATTGTCATACAGAGTGAGGTAAGTCGGAAAGAGAAAAACTAGTAAAATGTGGCTTGTATGTGGGATCTAGAGAATGGTGGAGATGAACTTATTTGCAAAGTAGAAATGGAGTCACAGACATAGAGAACAAGCTTAGGGTTGCCAAGTGGGGAAAGAAGGGTTGGGACGAATCAGGAGACTGGGATTGACATACATACCCTATTGATGCTATGTATAAAATAGATAGCTAGTGAAAACCTACTGCACAGCACAGGGAACTATTATACTCAATGCTCTGTGGCGACATAAATGGGAAGGAAATCCAAAAAAGAGAATTTGTACACTTTGCTGTACAGCAGGAGACAGAATATTATAAAGCACCTACTGTTTTTTAGTTGCTAAGTCATATCCAACTCTTCTGTGACCCTATGGACTGTTTGTAGCCCACCAGGATCCTCTGTCCATGGAATTTCTCAGGCAAGAATACTGGAGTGAGGTGCCATTTTCCTTCTCCAGGACATCTTCCTGACTCAGGGATAGAACCCACGTCTCCCGTATCACAGGTGTATTCTTTACCACTGAGCCATCAGGGAAGCCAAAAGCAACTATACTCCAATAAAAATTAATTTTTAAAAATCCACATTTGAGGCCCTTTTTGAGTACACCCTGGCCCGGTGACTCTCCTGGGATTGCCTGTGAGACACCTGGGCATATTTTGTGTAGTGCCGAAAATACTTTCTCATCTATCATCCAGACTGGCCTAGAAACTCCTGGCAAGCAGGGACTGTGTCTGGTGCATGGTTCCAGCAGAGAGCACACACTGAACCGACGTACACTGGAGGAATGAACGGATGGTCCCATGAATGAATGGATTCATCGAGCAGACCATGTGATTACAGGACAGGAGTGAGCGTTCCTGGTGTCTGTCACCCCTGAGAGAGACTAGGCAGTCCTAGGGCTGTAAATCAGGACTCCAGAGACCAGCTCTAAGTCAGGCCAGGTAGGGTACAGCCATCCCTTGGCCCATCAGCCAATTCTAGGCAGAAAGGTACTGGAGTCTGAAAGGAGCAGGCCTGGACAGTGGGGTCAGAGAAAGTTTGGGCATCACATGGGCAGCCCTAGGGGTAGAAAAAGGTGCCCATTGGGACCCACCACAGCTCCCACACTTCTCTTTACATATCCATCCCTTTGCTTCTCTCCAGGCCTCCGCGATTTCATATTTAACAGCGAAGAGCCCCCCTTCAACCATATCCTTCTCTGCTTCCAGTTACCTTTTTGATTCCCAAACTGAACATGTTGTTTGCCTGTTGTAGTGGGTTGAATGGCGTGTGTGTGTGTGTGTGTGTGTGTGTGTGTGTGTGTGACTGTGTGCACACACATGCTCAGTTGCTCAGTCTTGTCTCTTTGCTACCCTATAGACTATAGCCCACCAGGCTCCTCTGTCCATGGGATTTTCCAGGCAAGAATACTGGAGTGGGTTGTCATTTCCTCCTCCAGAGGATCTTCCTGACCCAGGGATCGAACTCTTGTCTCCTGTGTCTCCTGCATCGCAGGCAGATTTCTTTACCGCTGAGTCATCGGGGAAGTCCAAGTTGAATGGTAGCCGCACCACCCCCCTGACTAAAATATGTCCATCTCCTAACATCTGAAATCATGAATGTGAACTTATTTAGGAAAAAGGTCTTTGCAGATAGGATTAAGTTAAGGATCTTGAAATAAGACCTTTCTGGATTATCCAAGAGGGTCCTGAATCCAGTGACAGGTATCCTTAAAAGAGAAAGGCAGAAGAAGGCTGAGACACAGAAGGGCAGGCCATTAAAGATGGAAGCAGAGATTAGAGCAATGTTTCCATAAGCCCAGAGCCATCGGCAGCTAGAATAGGCAAGAAAATTATTCTGCTCTGGAGCCTTTGGAGGAAATGCAGCCCCACTGACACCTTGGTCTAGGGCTTCTGGCCTCCAGAAAATAAATTTGTGTTGTCTTGAGCCACCAAATTTGTGGTAATTTATTATGGCAGCCCTAGGAAACTTACACATCTGCCTCAAACTCTTCAATGGCCCAGGGAGCCTGCTGAAAGTTGATCTCCAGCCTCATTGCTCACCCTGCATGTTCCAGCTATACAGAATTACTGATGGTCTCTGAGCATCCCACCAGGGTGATCAGCCATCCTGGTTTGCCTGGAACTGGCCTGGTTTGGGCACTGAAACTCCTGTATCCCAGGAAACTCCTTAGTCTTGGGCAAACTAGAATGTTTTTTCCCTTTCTATCATGCTGTCTAAATCTTAATTTAGGCCATNGCAGCTAGAATAGGCAAGAAAATTATTCTGCTCTGGAGCCTTTGGAGGAAATGCAGCCCCACTGACACCTTGGTCTAGGGCTTCTGGCCTCCAGAAAATAAATTTGTGTTGTCTTGAGCCACCAAATTTGTGGTAATTTATTATGGCAGCCCTAGGAAACTTACACATCTGCCTCAAACTCTTCAATGGCCCAGGGAGCCTGCTGAAAGTTGATCTCCAGCCTCATTGCTCACCCTGCATGTTCCAGCTATACAGAATTACTGATGGTCTCTGAGCATCCCACCAGGGTGATCAGCCATCCTGGTTTGCCTGGAACTGGCCTGGTTTGGGCACTGAAACTCCTGTATCCCAGGAAACTCCTTAGTCTTGGGCAAACTAGAATGTTTTTTCCCTTTCTATCATGCTGTCTAAATCTTAATTTAGGCCATTCCCTCTGCCTAAATTGTTCAAAAAACTCCACTTTGAGACAAGACCAAAAAAAAGGGTCAACCGGGGCAGTCCAGAGGTGAGAGGTGGGCCACCTACACCTTGGGGAGCCCAAGCCTGGGCCACACTGTGTGAACCATAAAGACAACATTTATCCTGCCAGGAACCCAGAGTCAGCGGGCGACAGGGCCTCAGGCACCAGCAGCAGTGAGGGCTTAGCAACCTGGGTGGGTCTAGCCCCATAGGAAGCGTCACAGTTGGCACTGGTGTGGGTGAACTAAGGCAGTGGCCCAGAGGAAGTGGCTATGGATGGGAGTCACTGCATGGCTGCTGGGTAAGGAGGAGACACAGGCAAGGACTGTTTTGGCAGGATCCAATGATCCTGAGCGTTAGAGACAAGCAGTCAAAATAACTGTCAGGAGTGCATTCGGCAGCATGTAACAAAGCCTGAGCAGCTGTGGCTTAAATAATTAGTAGTTAAAGTTTCCCACAGAATAAGAAGTTCAAGACAGCTTGGCTAATTTATCAGGGCTGTGGTTCTTATCTTTTCTGTCACCTTCAGCATGTGGCTTTTGGCCTTAATGTCTGATGATGGCTGCTCCCCTAGATACTTCCTCATTCTGGCCCCAGATTAGGGGGAAAAGCCAAAACCCCTGGAACCACATCTGTTTATTCAAGGAGGGAAGACTTCTTGCTTTTTTTTTCTTTTAATGCAATCGCTCTACATGCTTTTAAATTTCTTTGTTGTATTTTTTGCCTGTGCTGGGCCTCTGTTGCTCCAAGTGGGCTTTCCCTAGTTGCAGCAAGTGGGGGCTGCTCTCTCGTTGCAGCGTGCAGCTTTCTCACTGTGGTGAATTATCTTGCTGCAGAGCACAGGCTCTGGGGCACACGGGCTCCGGAAGTTGTGGTGCGTGGCCTTAGATGCCTGGCTGTGTGTGGAGTCTTCTTAGGTCAGAGATCAAGCCCACGTCCCCAGCATTGGCAGGTGGATTTTTAACCACCAGACCACCAGGGAATTCTGGAAGACCTCCAAGAACCTCAGGCCACAGCACTTCAACAAGGATGTGTGTCCCATGACTCTAACTACAAGGGAGCCTGGAAAGGTGATGGTTCCAGCTTTGCAACAGGGGAAAATGGAGTTGTGGTTGGCTTTTGGGTAGGCAATCCACAATATCTGCCACAGGGACCTTTCCTAGGACCCACTGTCTGGTGAGGTGTTTTATTTTCACAACCTTTGGTCTTGTCTGCCCTGTAAAGTAGTTTCTGTTTCTAGGATTGAAGTCAATTGACATGCAGGACAGTGTGATGTTAGGTAAAGATGGATGAGGGTTCTCAGAGATGCCTGCAGTTCTGTGGGATACCAATGAGCTATGATAAAGCTGGACTGAGGCAGCCCCATGAGCCCCTAGAAGCTGTCAGGGTGCTCTGCACAGCAGTGGGTGTGATCAGCTTTGTCATGTAGGGCTTACTGATGACTGCAATCTCAAGGGAGAAGCTGGGCAAAGGAGTTGCCTGGAGAAGGGACCTTTAACTCAACTCTTTCGACAGTCAGCATCTCACAAAATGAGCCCTGTCTAAAGAAGGAACAGAGCCTGGTGTTAGGTGATGCCAGAGCTTTGGGGATGAGTTCAAGTTCACTGCCCCAAATCTGGATGAAGACTGAACCCAGATACTGAGACAAGTAGTGGGAAAAGTGGTTTTGGGGGGAGAGTGAGTTGTTGCATTATTCACAGCATAACAAATATTGAGATGATTTTGGGGAGGCTGCTGGGCCAGTCCCAGGGAAAGGAAGTTATCATTCAATAGTCATTCACTCCATAAAAATTGATTTTGCGCCTGCTCTGTGTCAGGCTTTGTATGAAGCAGTAGAGATACAAACCAGGAATATAGTTTTTGACCTCAGCAGGTATACAGTCTAGGTAGAGAGAAAGGTGTAGAATAGCTCATTATATAGTCAAGAATCCAATTATAGCAGAAGCATGCTAGGAAGGAGTCCAGGAGGCAGGGGACATCCAAGGAGGGAAAGAATGGGTCAGTCAGAAGAAACCGGATCTAACCAAAGTGAAGAAACCCTTAGGCAGGTCAATGGCAAGTCTGCTATGGCTGGAGCCCAGAGAGAGAGAAGTAGCTGGTGGCCCCTGTCTGCCAAGGAAGGCAGGGATTAGATCCTAATGGGCGTTAGACTGTGGTGAGGGGTTTGGACTTAATTTTAAGGCTGGACTATGCCCCTGCGACTCTGAAAGGTGGCAAGTATCGGATGTTGAAAAGAGGCAATGGGCAGGAGCCCACACTTCTCATGTGGGCCCCGGGTTACCGTCAAACAGAAGATGTCAGACTCTGCTCCCAGACCAAACTTAGGACGTGCAAGCTGCGCCTGGTTCCTGGAAGTGACAGCTGGCTGGCAGAGAAACAGCTCTATGGAAGCTTGGACTGACAGGCTAGGGATTTCCCTCTGCCTTC
This sequence comes from Oreotragus oreotragus, assembly GCA_006410675.1. Taxonomy (NCBI): domain Eukaryota; kingdom Metazoa; phylum Chordata; class Mammalia; order Artiodactyla; family Bovidae; genus Oreotragus; species Oreotragus oreotragus. The sequence goes on from SJYX01020966.1 coordinate 41,752, forward strand.
TCTCAGTAATGAAATTTATGTAGGGAAAGAGGGAGGAGGAACAGCTGCTGCCCCGGAAAGTGAAAAAGAGAAATTTTCCTCGTAGGAACCTTGCTGAGGAAAATTGTTAGGTTTCATCACAGCTTCCTTCAATCAAGCTGAGGCTGGTAAAGGGCCACAAGTTTTAAGTGACTCAGATGCCAGACACCTGCTGGACCTCACTGAAGACTTGGATGCCCAGTGAACAACAGGACTTGTTATAGTCAACTATAGAGTTATATACAGAGCTGAACTAACTACGGAGTTGTGCAAACCTGTGAACTCACTCTACCTGATCCCAAAGGCCAGAGGTCAATGCCTAATTTGCACAACTGCCATGACCTGGCCCTTTTAGTTCCTCCGAAACTACTCTGTCCAGCTCTTTGTGACCCCAGGGACTGCCGCATGCCAGGCTTGGGCATGGACAGGGAAGCCTGGTCTGCTGCAGTCCCTGGGGTCGCAAATAGTCGGACACGACTGAGTGACTGAACTGAAACTACTCTTAGTTGCTTCCCAGGAGTGTACTCTCTTTGTTGATTTACTCTTTTACAGAGCCTCATGGTCTAGATGGTCTCAAAATAAAGACATCCAACAGGCTTTGAGTGGCCAGAGCAGTTGAAAACTGAACCCAGTAACAAAAGCCTTGCCCTACCCTGTAAGGCAAGAGAGCTGATAGCATTGAACAAGTTTTTGGGAAGCAGGTGCTGAAGAAGGGGCTGAGCTGAACCAAGCCCAATTTTAATCCTTGGGGTTTCACATGTTTTGACTGAAACACATAGTAAGAAATAGTCTTCTTTTTTGTGTGATGCAGAATTCATATTCTTATGCACAATTGAAACAAAAGTTTTACAAAATAATAGTTACTTTTTCTACATGTGATATAGTCTTCAGTATTCCAAAAGCTGAAGATTACTTGGGAAGGTTGAGAAGAACAAAAGGACTGGGATTTGAGGACTTTGGTTGTCTCCATCAGCAAGCTCAAGGCTTCAGGAAACAAAGTTCATATACACAAGTCAATTGTTTTCCTTTATTCCATCAATGAACATTTAGAATTTGAAATTGAACAGCCACTAACCACTTGGAGAGAAACACATTGAGACACGGAGAAGCATCATAGTGAATGTTTTTCTTGGACCTTCCAGCCCAGCCCAGCCACCATCTGAATGTGGTTGAGTGAATACCCCAGACAATGCCAGACAGAACAGAAGAGACCCACTGAGCCCTGCCCAAAGCTCTAAGCCACAGAACCATAAGCAAATAAAATGTTTACACTCCCTGCTTTCTTTTTCGTGGTGCCTCGGAGGCTGTCAGCCGCTTCAGAATGAAGCTGAAAATCTGCTTCCCAGCCACTGGCTGCCAGAAGCTCATTGAAGTGGATGATGAACAAAAACTTTGTACCTCCTTCGAGAAGCGTATGGCCACAGAAGTTTCTGCTGACGCTCTGGGTGAAGGATGGGTTATGTGGTCCGAATCAGTGGTGGGAACGATAAGCACGGTTTCCCCATGAAGCAGGGTGTCTTGACCCGTGGCTGAGTCTGCCTGTTTCTGAGTAAGGGGCATTCCTGTTACAGACCAAGGAGGACTGGAGAGAGAAAGCGCAAATCTGTACGGGGCTGCATTGTGGAGCCAATCTGAGTGTTCTCAATTTGGTCATCGTGAAAAAAGGGGAGAAGGATATTCCTGGACCCACTGATACTACAGTGCCTCGTCGCCTGGGTCCCAAAAGAGGCAGCAGAATCCGCAAACTTTTCAATCGCTCTAAAGAAGATGATGTCCGCCAATATGTTGTGTGAAAGCCCCTAAACAAAGACGGTAAGAAACCTAAGACTAAAGCACCCAAGATTCAGCGTCTCGTGACTCCACAAGTTCTGCCACACAAACGCCGGCATAGTGCTCTGAAGAAACAGCGTACTAAGAAAAATAAAGACAAGGCTGCAGAATATGCTAAACTTTTGGCCGAGAGAATGGAGGAGGCCAAAGAAAAATGGCAGGAACGGATTGCCAAGAGACCGAGGCTGTCCTCTCTGAGAGCTTCGACTTCTGAGTCCAGTCAAAAATGAGATGTTCTAAGAGTGACAAATATATAAGATCAGACATCAAAAAAAAAAAAAATGTTTACACCACCTAACTTTAGGGATAGTTTTTAAGAGCAGATTATAAGTGGGATAGGTGTGCAGGGATACTGTGGAGGCAGCTCATGACAAGTCAGGAGTCAGAAACAAGGATGCTGTCAGAGTGCCCTATAGAGTCTGAGATGGAACACTTGAATCTGTCCCTGCAGCCATGTCTCAAGGAGCTGTTGTGTGTCCTGTGTTATATTTTAAACTGGGGAGATGGTGGGACATGAGTTGCGGCCTCCATTTTCAAAGATTTGAAATTTTGGTGTAGGTTATAGAAACTAGACAACTGCACAAATGAATATCAACGACAGATGAGGGAAGGTGCTTAAAGGAAACACACAGGATACCTTACAGCAGGCAACAGGGCTTGCACCCTTCCTCACTGGTCCATGTACTCACCTGTGAAGGGTGAGAAGTCAGCTGGAGGAGCCCTGAACACCTGGCCAGGCAGACTCAAAGAGAGAAAAGGGCAGGAGCCCTGTTTCCAATATGGAGCAGGGGTGAGGGAGGACTTCCAGGGGAAGCAGTGCTGATGCTGAACCCCGAAGGACAGATCACACAGCCAGGCAAAGAGGGAATAGCACATGCAGAGGCTGCGTGGAACAGCTGCGGTGCTGGAAGACAGCCAGGGCGGCTGGAGAGGAGCAAGGCCACACAAGCCCAAGAGGGACTCGATTCAGAGTGGGGAGTCTCTGGCCCATGCGTATACCACCACCAAGAAGGAGGCCCTGATTTTATCCTCCGTTTAAAAATGCTTCCTTTGCACTTTGGATTCTGTTTTGGGCAGGTATTGGGTGAGGATTTTGAGAAAACAAAACATATAAAACAAACCCAGTCTGCAGCTAATTAAGAGTAGGTTGCAGAAGAGCCGTTGGCAAGGCACTGCTTGCAGCAGACAGAAAACATATGGAGTATTTGGACATCTCCTAGGAGCATGCAACAGAGAAGGCAATGGCACCCTGCTCCAGCACTCTTGCCTGGAAAATCCCATGGGCGGAGGAGCCTGGTGGGCTGCAGTCCACAGGGTCGCTAAGAGTCAGACACGACTGAGCGACTTCACTTTCACTTTCCACTTTCATGCATTGGAGAAGGAAATGGCAACCCACTGCAGTGTTCTTGCCTGGAGAATCCCAGGGACGGGGGAGCCTGGTGGGCTGCTGTCTATGGGGTTGCACAGAGTCGGACACGACTGAAGCGACTTAGCAGCAGCAGCAGGAGCATGCAAGAGGTGAGTGGGGGAAGCTACTTCCTACTTCATGGCAAAATGAATAAGGACACAGCCAGACACAGACCAAGGGCAGAAAATGGGCCAAGCCCATTTGTCAGGAGTCACTAGGACTTTCTGCCAGTGGGGGATACAAAGACAGGTGCCTCTCTAACATGGAGCCAGGTGGGTGGGCATCATGGCTGAGGACAGAGGAGGCTGTTTCCATGCCAGGACAGCACAGAGAAATGGGAATGGGCAGGAAGGAGGAGAGGGAGAAGGAGAAACCTGTTCAAGCGGCCAGCCCTACACACCTTCCAGCTTCAACCCACAGGCAGTGATCTTGAGCCTGCCTGCTGTCCAGTGTAGCCTCAGATAACAAGGATCAGGAGAGGCAAAGAGCCCACCACTGGAGGCAGAGAGTGTGAGGGTGTTGGGATGAAGGCTCCATACCTGAACCTGTGACTAAGCCACCCCCTGATTGTTTCCCAAAGGGGTGGGCACACAAAAGACAAGTGCCAACGGGACCAGTGTATTCCTCAGTCTTAGTCTTAGGGGCTCAGTGTCTGAGCCGCTGCAGAGACTCTCCAGTAAGACAGATTCTGACTGAGAAGAGGGCCTGGGTCAAGGACCTCAGGGATTCATCTCCCAGCTTCCCTCCCCAGGTTCAGGCTGTGGGGTTAAAGCTGGTTTACCAACTAGACACCTAGTTACACGTGGGGATGGTGGACCAGGAAGAGAGGACAGCCAGACCTCTGCCAGGCCACCCACCACCCGGACAGTAGGTCCAGGTCTGGCTGCCAAGAAAAGACGGAAGAAAGGAAAAGAAGCAGACTGCTCTTGCGGGAAAGATGACGTGGACAGAGCGCAAGGAGCCCCATCAGTGAGTGAACTACTGGTGAGTGTGTGTTCTGGGAAGCACGCAGTGAGATGACCCCCTGCCCTCGCCCTCATCCTTTCCATCATCCATCCTATTACAACAACACTGTGTCGGGTCCCCACCCTTCTCTCCCCTCCCACCTTCTTAGGAACTTGCTGCCATCAATACTCCTTTTCTTTTCCAAACATCCACCAGCTCTTCTTAATTGGGCCATTTCTAGCAGCATCTGGACACTCCCAAGTCTCTTCCATCCTCAACAAATGACTAAATCATTCCCTTGATTCCCTCGTGTTAGGGAACTGTTGACTAAAACTGCCTGCCTTGGCCAGGCATGATAACCACTTGCCTGAGTTGTCTTGTAACAGGAAGTCTGATTAAAAAAAAAAAAAAATGTGGAGTTTCTGACCGGGAGAATTTGGGAGGGGACAAAGAGGAGAGAGGAAGCCATACATCCTACCAACCTCCCAGAAACCCTCACGCTGGAATCCAACTTGGCTGAGAGATGTGTGCACCACCAGGGAAGACCCTGAGTCAGACCAAATATGGGCCCAGCAACACGACTGGCTAGAGAAAGCCAGAAAACTAACCCATTACCACAAAACCTGAGACTGTGAGCCACAGGGCAGAGCGATTCTCCTGGCTTCCCTTACCTAGCTGCTTTCCACCGGCGTGCCCATTCCCAATAAAGTCTTTTGCTTTGTCAGCATTTGTGTCTCCTTGGACAATTCATTTCCAAGTGTTAGATAAGAGCCTATTCTCAGGTCCTGGAAGGGATTCCTCTTCCTGTAATGTACATACCCTCTCCACGGACAACACTCATCGCCAAAGTCAGTCTACATTTTCTGTGTCCATTTTCTCACCTTCCAAGTCCTGACTCGCTTAGCTTCTGTACACTCTGATCCGGCTTCGCTTTCATCATTCTGCCAACAAACCTGCAGCTAAATCCACCAGTGATGCCATGGCCCTAAACGGCACACGCAACCCTGCTCCTTTCCATCTCTGCAGCATGTGACCTGTTGACCACTGCTCCTCGGCTAGGACCCTCCCGCTTTCCACCCACTTCCCTGGTAGCTTCTTTCCTATTTCCTTTCCCCAAACTTTGTGCTGCCTGCACAGCCCCTCCTCCCATAGACAGGGGTTTTCAGCACTGCCTGCATATTACAGTCACCTGGGGACCTTTTACAAAGTACCAGCACCTGACTGCTCCTAATTAAAGCAGAGTCATAGAGAGGTCAGATGTGGTAGCTTTAAAAGCCGGGGAAGGCAATGGCACCCCACCCCAGTACTCTTGCCTGGAAAATCCAGTGGACGGAGTAGCCTGGTGGGCTGCAGTCCATGGGGTCGCTAACAGTCGGACAGATTGAGTGACTTCACTTTCACTTTTCTCTTTCATGCATTGGAGAAGGAAATGGCAACCCACTCCAGTATTCTTGCCTGGAGAATCCCAGGGATGGGGGAGCCTGGTGGGCTGCCATCTATGGGGTCACACAGAGTCGGACACGACTGAAGTGACTTAGCAGCAGCAGCAGCAGCTTTAAAAGCTCCAAAGTGATTCTGAAGGTGCAGCCAGGGTTTCAAGTCATTGCCCTGAGTGACTTCTTTCATGCCCCAAACTTTGTGGCCATCTGGGTTCTAGTAATCAGGGCCTATCTGCAGGCTCTGAGATGCCCAGAAATACCTTTGCTTCCCCAAAGGCAACAGGCCAGATTATACTGGAAATTGATTCCTCTCAGCTTTTGCAGAAACCATTCCGGAGTCTAACACACTTATGTAATGCTAAAATCATTTATCTATATATAATCTGCCTTCACATTTCCATAATGAACTAATTGGGAAGACATTTTCCTTCTGGCCTAAGGGAGACTTTAGTAGCATATCCAGAAGCAGGTTTATTATTTTTATCTCTTGAATTATGAATGAAAAAAATCTAGAATGCTAAAATACCTATCGCTAAATCATGACGCTGTTTTGGTTCTCTGCCTCTCTCTCTCACACACAAGGGAAAAAAAGTCGCTGCTTTCTGCTTCCTGGTGCCCTGACCCTGATCCTGCCCCTCCCACGAGTCTATTCATCACACTGGAATGTGATTACCTGTCTCCCCAACCAGACTCCAAGGCCTTTGAGGGAAGGGACCATGTCTTAGTCATCACTGCATCATCCATACCTACCATTGTGCCTAGCAAAGGGTAAGAGTTTGTCGAATGAATGAATAGAATTTTACAGAATAAGCCACCACTCTGGTTATTTCTCCTAAATTGATTCATAAGGAGGAGACATAAGCTCTCAGCTTAGAAGCCATAATTGGAAGGCAGACTTGTATCGTCTGCAGATAGGATATGCTCCTCCTCCGGGCATGAACTTGAAGGAGGCTCTTGTAGAGAATCCCAAGCCTGGCACACATGAGAGTCACTTGGAGGGCTGGTGAAACTTGTCCTGATCTCACTGGGATAAGGAACCCGTCTTTTCACACACTCCCACTGGCTGCAGACCAGGAATGGAGGACAATCTGGCACTCCCCAAAGGCAAAGTTTCCTTTACTCAAATATTTGGGAAATAAACTGAAGGGAAAAACACTGAAACAAGGAAATTCACAAGTAACCCAGGTAGAAGACAATTTTCTGCAGTCAGACTTGTCCCAGCACCACTTGCTGGGGTGGAAAGCAAACCGTGGGCACAGAAATGATGCTGTAGACAGTGTACAGGGGCTCACCAATCTGGCAGCCTCCTTTATGAGACAAGGAGACCCCACATCTCCCCTGGGAGATAAACTTAAGAGGGTCCCACAACCCCCTCCTCAGTTTTGATGGTTTGCTAGAAGAGCTCCCAAAATTCAGGAAAACAGTTTGTTTACTATTTATTGCCAGCGCAGATGACACCACCCTTATGGCAGAAAGCAAAGAACTGAAGAGCCTCTTGATGAAAGTGAAAAGAGAAGAGTGGAAAAGCTGGCTTAAAACTCAACATTCAAAAAAGTAAGATCATGGCATCTGGTCCCATTACTTCATGGCAAATAGATGAGGAAACAGTAGAAACAGTGACAGACTTTATTTGGGGGGCTCCAAAATCACTGCAGACGGTGAATGCAGCCATAAAATTAAAAGACGCCTGCTCCTTGGAAGAAAAGCTATGACCAACCTAGACAGCATATTAAAAAGCAGAGACATTACTTTCCTGACAAAGGTCCATATAGTCAAAGCTATGATTTTTCCAGTAGTCATCTATGGATGTGAGAGTTGGACTATAAAAAAAACTGAGGGCTGAAAAATTGATGCTTTTAAATTGTGGTATTGGAGAAAACTCTTGGACTGCAAGGAAATCAAACCAGGTCCTAAAGGAAATCAGTCCTGAATATTCTTTGGAAGGACTGATGCTGAAGTTGAAGCTCCGATATCTTGGCCACCTGATATGAAGAACCGACTCATTGGAAAAAAGCCTGATGCTGGGAAAGATTGCGGGCAGGAGGAGAAGGGGATGACAGAGGATGAGATGGTTAGATGGCATCACTGACTTGATGGACATGAGTTTGAGCAAGTTCCAGGAGTTGATAATGGACAGGGAAGCCTGGCATGCTGCAGTCCATGAGGTTGCAAAAAGTTGAACGTGACTGAGTGACTGAACTGAACTATTACAAAAGATACAACTCAGGAACAATCAAACAGAAAGATCATAGAGCAAGGTGTGAGGGCCTTGCTGTTCCAGGAGTTGATAATGGACAGGGAAGCCTGGCATGCTGCAGTCCATGAGGTTGCAAAAAGTTGAACGTGACTGAGTGACTGAACTGAACTATTACAAAAGATACAACTCAGGAACAATCAAACAGAAAGATCATAGAGCAAGGTGTGAGGGCCTTGCATACCACTCCTGCTTGCATAGCACTTTGATAAGCCAGAAGCTCTCAGAAACTCCACCCCACCCCCACCATAGTTTTTATGATTTCTTTATGCAGGCGTGATTGATTAGACCATTGGCCATTGCTGATTAACTCGATCTCCAGCCCCTCTCTTCTCCTGGGTGGTCAGGTTGGGGCTAAAAGTCCAATCTTCTAGTCATTTCTTGGTCTTTCAAGGGCCCCCAGCCCCTATCCTGAAGCTATCTGGAAGCCATCCCTCACTGATGCTATCATGAAGCTAGTCCCACTCCTCTGGCCCCTCACCCCAACCCCTCCATCCCATCATCTTACCGGCCAACAAAAGACACTCATCACTGGAGATTCCAAGGAACTAGGGACTAAGACCAAATATAATAAAAGACGCTTCTATCAGTCAGGAAATTACAAGTGTTTTAGGAGCTCTGTGTCAGGAATGGGGGACAAAGCTCTAGAGAAAGAAACATGGTGGGTGTCCTTTTCAAAATAGAGACACCCCAAAGTGTTTCTAAGCCCCCAGGCTCCACTTCCTCACCTCTCCTACTGGTGTGTGACAGGCCAGCAAGGGCCTCCCTGTCACTTATCTCATGGGTCCAATTTGACCATTCCACAGGCGTCTATGCAGCGCCTGCTGGGTGCGAGGTGCCATGTTAAATGCCCTGTGGCACTTGTGGACCCAGCAGAGAAGGGGCAGAGGAAGCTGAGGGTGGTGAAGGAGCCAGAAGAAGGCAGCCCAAAGGCTTCCGAGGGAGCAGGCTGAGAGGTGGGTCGGTGGGTGTGGGAAGAGTGTTCCAGGCCAGGGGCCTGGCGGGCTGAGGGTAGAGCACAGAGGAACCGTTGAGGAGGCAGAAGTTTAACGCAACTGACCAGCTCTGAGAGACCACGGTGGCTGAGGGGGAAAGACGCTTCCAGAGATGAGCAGGAGACACGGCAGACCGAGCTGTGTGATCTAGGGCGAGGAGGGAAAGCCGAGTCCTCCTTTCTTCACTCTCTGTCCAAGTGACACCCACTTGCCTCCAAGATAGCTCCAAGATATTCAGTTCTCTGTGTCCTCCTTGTTCCAAATCTAGCTTATGAGATCATTGACCTAATTCCCAGAACCTCCAAATAGTACCTTACACAGCAAAAGGGAATATCATCTTTTGCCATATAAGGTGTGTAATTAAATTAAGGATCTTGAGAGGAGGACCTTCTCTTGGACTTTCTGGGTGGGCCTTAATGAAGTCGTGTGTATCCTTAGAGAGATGCAGATGAGAAGATAGAGACAGTGGAGAAGGCGGAGATTGGGATGATGCGCCTTAAACCAAAGAATGTCAACAGCCACCAGAAGCTGAAGGCAGCAGGGAAGATTCTCCCCTGAGGGCTCCAGGAAGGGGGCTTGACTTCAACACCTTGATTTCAGAACTGGCCTCCAGAACTGTAAGAGAATAACTGTCTCTTGTTTTAAGCTACCAGATTTGAGGTGATTTGTTACAGCAGCCATAGGAAACCAATGCAATGAGAATCTTTCTCGTCTTCAGGGTCTAGAGGCTGCCTACGTTCCTTGACTCATGTCCCCCTCCTCTATCTCAGAGCTAGCAGTGCCGCATCTTCTGGGCCCACCTGATAATCCAGGACATCTCAAGATCCTTAACTTGATCTCATCTGCAAAGTCCTCTTTACCATATAAATTTATATATCACAGGATCCAGGGATCAGGACACAAACATATCAAGGAGTCAGTAGCGGGAGGAGTGTTATTCTGTGAACCACACTCAGGTACCCAGCTTCAGGGTGCTTTCTGGGCGCTTGTCTCCAGGAGTCTCCAGAACTGTGCTTAAGTTCCCTTCCCACCAGAAGACAGTCCTCTCCGCCAGTTCCTGCTCTGGAGGCACCTGGGGCCCCTTTGAGGTTGGTGGCAGAGATGTTCATGGGTCTTCAAACCCTCCAGCTGCTCCCCAGTCCCTGGAACTCGCAGCCCTGACAGCTGCCCCTCCCCTTGGCTGCCTCTCTTCTACCCTTCCTTGGCATGCTCACTACCAAACCCTAATTTCCCACAATCTCCAGCCACCTCTGGGTCCACACACTTTGGCCTCCCGCCTTACTAAGGTCTTGGCCATTCTTCCACAAAGCTCACTCAGAACCATGTGCAGGGGTGGCACTTAATGAGGGTGGAAGTGCTCCACTGTTGGTGGAACCACCCAGGACAGGACTGTCAACATGGCCCTGTCACCTTAGCCCAAAGCCATTTGGGGTCAAAGGTATGCTGAGCGAATGAGGGACTCTGCCTCAGTTTCAAGTGTGATCCTTCTTTGGAACTGTTATGTTGTTCCTAAACACCCAGGCCTCCTCTTTCTCTCTATGGCAGGTGCTGTTGCCTGAACAACGCCTCCACCCCCCACATCATCCTGCTGGTTGGATCCCAATTTTGTTCACCCTCTCTTCAAGAAAGAACCCCTGCCAAGCCCCAGAGGCATGAACTTTAAAATTGCTCCAAAGCAATCCTGGTGGCTCAGGTCTTTTGCCAAGAGATTGGTTAGGCGTGGCGGGGAGGTGAAGAAATTCCAGCCAGTGAAACATGAGAAGTTAGCTTTGGGGCGTTTCATTTTTAAAAGGAAGCAAAGATAAAGAAGTTGCATCACTCTGCCTCTGAATCTGGTAGCAGATGCCTAGACCTACAGGGTCTGCCTTAGGAGTCCAGAATAGCCAGGCAAAGGGGTGGACGGAAAAGGCAAGCCACCAATCTGTGTCCCTGAGGTGGACACCCAGTGAAGCACTGTAACTTTACCAGCCCCAGACCTGCCCTCCCGCCAGGATTCCCTCCCTGTGTCCCCTCCTGTGCCAGCTCCCCACTGACTCAAGTGCTGCTGGTGGTTTCTGTTTCCTTTTGCTCATCACTCCCCATCCGTGGCCTCTGTGCATCCTTGCAGCAGCTGCTGGTCCTTGTTTAAAGCCCCAGGCTGTGCTGGTTTTGGCATCACAGTCTACGCTCTGTTCTTCAGCTCCAAGGTTGGGGATAGGGGGATGGCCACAAATGAAGCTCCACAGAACAGAGTTGCCAGGTGTATACACTGGCATGAAGTGACTAAGCTTGGACTGCTGCTGGGTGGGGTGGGAGAGAGATTAATTGGGAGTTGATGGCACGCTGGGGAGACCTTTTTAATTGTCCCTTGACTGGAAGGTTGTTCTTCTACCGAAAGTCAGTGTGGTCCATATAGCCCTTCTGTGACTGGAAGTGGTTCAGAGGGAACCCCAGACCCCCAAGTCAGTGGAAGCCACAGCAGGGCCTGGAGGCTGAGTCCACCCAGTTGGGTTAAGAGGAGAGACCCTGGAGCATCAGAATTGCAGTGGAGGGGCCCCACAGATGGGCAACCAGGGTTGTAAAACATCGATGCCAGGAAGCTGAGTGTCTGCTCTGTGCTTACTGTGACCAGCTGGGGACAGAGGGAAGGGTCTGCGGGTAGCCCAGGACCATGACAACCAAGGCCAAAGAGGGCCCCAAAGGCCAGGACTGGACGGGGCACTGCTTTCGAGCTCCCTTGCTGGTGCCACCACAGTTCCTTCCTTGGAAGAGTTTGGAGGCAAGCCCCGTCTTCCCTCCTGGCTTTTGGAGTTGGGTGATCACCTCAGGGTGCAAGTCTCTGCAAATGCAAATCAGTCACTCTCCTGGAATCACGGGCACCGAGTCTGCAGGCGAGAATCCTCAGCTATCCCTGAGCATGCTCTCCTCTCCACCTTCCAGGAAGTCACTGACCCCTTAAGAGTCCACCTGGGAGGACACACAAACACACTTAAACACAAACACATGTACATATACGTGCTTAAATACCCAATTCCACGTACACACATATATGCACATATACACAAATACCCTCAGCACATATGCACTAGAACCTGGGGTGCTCAACAGAAATGCTGCAACTCACCTGCCCCGCCTGGGACTGAGAAGCCCCAAGCAGGCACAGCCTGCAGACAGGGCTCTGGAGGACCCGGCATTTTTATTTTCCATTCTGAAACACCAGTCTTAACTCACCTTCCAGGTTTCCACATTCCTACTAGAACCCGAGCCTCGGCCCTGTTTAACTGGAACCTCTGGCCTTTCCTCTTCTCCCACAGTTCAGACTGGAGCTCTGGCTCCGGCTGCTTTTGGCTACTGGCGAGGCATGAGCCTAGCGTGTGTCACCCGGGCCATGCTTACACCCTCACCAGCAGATCTGACCCCTCTTGGTACTTACCAGCCATCTGCCAGAGGAAAGGGGAGAGTGGTAGGTGCCCCCAGCCATCAGTGACCTCTCTAGGCCATTCCACAGGCTGTCGTGCTCCGGGACAGCTTCTTTGGATGTGACAATTCACTGGATGCCACTAATAACCAAGGCAGAGATTCTCACTTCTGAGTGTGTAAGAGATTGCCTGCACCTTTCCAGATACCCAGCACACCAGGGGGGATGACAGAGATGGAGGTAGAGGGATAGGACAATGGTGGTTGAGAGGTGTGGTGGCTGAAGGTGTGTGGTGGCTGAGGGACTGTGGTGGGTGAGGATGTGAGGTGGCTGAGGAACTATAGTGGGTGAGGGTGTGTGATTGTTGAGGGTGTGTAGTTGTTGAGGGTGTGTGGTAGGTGAGGGTGTGTGGTGGTGAGGATGTGTAGAGGATGAGTTAGTGTGGTAGATGAAAAATGTGTGGGGTGTGTGGCGGCTGAGAATGTGGTGGGTGAGCATGTGTTGTGGGTGAGTGTGTGTGGTGGCTGAGAGAGAGCGGTTAGTGAGGATATGTGGTGGCTGAGGGAGAGTAATGGGGGAGGGGATGTGGTGAGCGAAGGTGTGTGGTGGATGAGGGTGTGTAGTAGGTGAGGGTGTGTGGTGGGTGAGGGTGTGTGTGGCTGAGGGAGTGTAGTAGGTGAGGGTATGTGGTGGGTGAGGGTGTGTGGTGGGCAAGGGTGTGTGGTGAGTGTGTGTCAAGTGAGGGTGTGTGGTGGCTGAGGGAGTGTGGTGCCTGGGGGTATGTGGTGGGTGACGGTGTATGGTTGGTGAGAGTGTGTGTGTCAAGTGAGGGTGTGTGGTGCCTGAGGGAGTGTGGTATGTGAGGGTGTGTAGTGGGCGAGGGTGTGTGTGGCTGAGGGAGTGTAGTAGGTGAGGGTATGTGGTGGGTGAGGCTGTGTGGTGGGCAAGGGTGTGTGGTTGGTGAGAGTGTGTGTCAAGTGAGGGTGTGTGGTGCCTGAGAGAGTGTGGTACATGAGGGTGTGGTGAGTGAGGGTGTATGGTGAGTGAGGGTGTGTGGTGGGTGAGGGTGTGTGGTGGGTGTGGGTGTGTGGTGGGTCAGGATGTGTGGAAGTTGAGTTAGTGCAGTGGGTGAAAATGTGTGGTGGGTGAGGCCATTTGGTGGGTAAGAGAGAGTGGTGAGTGAGTATATGTGGTGACTAAAGGAGAGTAGTAGATATAATGGTCATCTGAGTTAAATTCACCCATTCCAGTCCATTTTAGTTCGCTGATTCCTAGAATGTCGACGTTCACCCTTGCCATCTCTTGTTTGACCACTTCTAATTTGCCTTGATTCATGGACCTGACATTCCAGGTTCCTATACAATATTGCTCTTTACAGCATCGGATCTTGCTTCTATCACCAGTCACATGCACAACTGGGTATTGTTTTTGCTTTGGCTCCATCCCTTCATTTTTTCCGGAGTTATTTCTCCACTGATCTCCAGTAGCATATTGGGCACCTAACGACCTGGGGAGATTCTCTTTTGATATCCTATCATTTTGCCTTTTCATACTGTTCATGGGGTTCTCAAGGCAAGAATACTGAAGTGGCTTGCCATTCCCTTCTCCAGTGGACCACGTTCTGTCAGACCTCTCCACCATGACCCGCCCGCCTTGGGTGATTCAGGTATGACCTAAATCAAATCCCTTATGATTATACAGTGGAAGTGAGAAATAGATTTAAGGGCCTAGATCTGATAGACAGAGTTCCTGATGAACTATGGAATGAGGTTCGTGACATTGTACAGGAGACAGGGATCAAGACCATCCCCATGGAAAAGAAATGCAAAAAAGCAAAATGGCTGTCTGGAGAAGCCTTACAAATAGCACTGAAAAGAAGAGAGGAGAAAAGCAAAGGAGAAAAGAAAAGATATAAGCATCTGAATGCAGAGTTCCAAAGAATAGCAAGAAGAGATAAGAAAGCCTTCTTCAGCAATCAATGCAAAGAGATAGAGGAAAACAACAGAATGGGAAAGACTAGAGATCTCTTCAAGAGAATTGGAGATACCAAGGGAACATTTCATGCAAAGATGGGCTCGATAAAGGATAGAAATGGTATGGACCTAACAGAAGCAGAAGATATTAAGAAGAGGTGGCAAGAATACACAGAAGAACTGTACAGAAAAGATCTTCACGACCCAGATAATCATGAGGATGTGATCACTAATCTAGAGCCAGACATCTTGGAATGTGAAGTCAAGTGGGCCTTAGAAAGCATCACTAAGAACAAAGCTAGTGGAGGTGATGGAATTCCAGTTGAGCTGTTTCAAATCCTGGAAGATGATGCTGTGAAAGTGCTGCACTCAATATGCCAGCAAATTTGGAAAACTCAGCAGTGGCCACAGGACTGGAAAAGGTCAGTTTTCATTCCAATTCCAAAGAAAGGCAATGCCAAAGAATGCTCAAACTACCGCACAATTGCACTCATCTCACACGCTAGTAAAGTAATGCTCAAAATTCTCCAAGCCAGGCTTCAGCAATATGTGAACCGTGAACTCCCTGATGTTCAAGCTGGTTTTAGAACAGGCAGAGGAACCAGAGATCAAATTGCCAACATCCGCTGGATCATGGAAAAAGCAAGAGAGTTCCAGAAAAACATCTATTTCTGCTTTATTGACTATGCCAAAGCCTTTGACTGTGTGGATCACAATAAACTGTGGAAAATTCTGAAAGAGATGGGAATACCAGACCACCTAACCTGCCTCTTGAGAAATCTGTATGCAGGTCAGGAAGCAACAGTTAGAACTGGACATGGAACAACAGACTGGTTCCAAATAGGAAAAGGAGTACGTCAAGGCTGTATATTGTCTCCCTGCTTATTTAACTTATATGCAGAGTACATCATGAGAAACGCTGGACTGGAAGAAACACAAGCTGGAATCAAGATTGCCGGGAGAAATATCAATAACCTCAGATATGCAGATGACACCACCCTTATGGCAGAAAGTGAAGAGGAGCTAAAAAGCCTCTTGATGAAAGTGAAAGAGGAGAGTGAAAAAGTTGGCTTAAAGCTCAACATTCAGAAAACGAAGATCATGGCATCCGGTCCCATCACTTCATGGGAAATAGATGGGGAAACAGTGGAAACAGTGTCAGACTTTATTTTTTGGGGCTCCAAAATCACTGCAGATGGTGACTGCAGCCATGAAATTAGAAGACGCTTACTCCTTGGAAGAAAAGTTATGACCAACCTGGATAGTATATTCAAAAGCAGAGACATTACTTTGCCGACTAAGGTCCGCCTAGTCAAGGCTATGGTTTTTCCTGTGGTCATGTATGGATGTGAGAGTTGGACTGTGAAGAAAGCTGAGAGCTGAAGAATTGATGCTTTTGAACTGTGGTGTTGGAGAAGTCTCTTGAGAGTCCCTTGGACTGCAAGGAGACCCAACCAGTCCATTCTGAAGGAGATCAGCCCTGGGATTTCTTTGGAAGGAATGATGCTAAAGCTGAAACTCCAGTACTTTGGCCACCTCATGCGAAGAGTTGACTCATTGGAAAAGACTCTGATGCTGGGAGGGATTGGGGGCAGGAGGAGAAGGGGACAACCGAGGATGAGGTGGCTGGATGGCATCACGGACTCGATGGACGTGAGTCTGAGTGAAGTCCGGGAGATGGTGATGGATAGGGAGGCCTGGTGTGCTGCGATTCATGGAGTCGCAAAGAGTCGGACACGACTGAGTGACTGAACTGAACTGAAAGGAGAGTAGTGGGAGAGGGCATGTGGTGGGCAAAAGTGGTGGGCTAGGGTGTGTGGTGGTGAGGGTATGTGGTTGGTGAGAGTGTATGATTGGTGAGGCTATGTGGTGAGCAAGGGTGCTTGGTGGGTGACGGAGCGTGGGGGGTGAGAGTGTGTGGCTGAGGGAGTGTAGTAGGTGAGGGTATGTGGTGGGTGAGGGTGTGTGTGGCTGAGGGAGTGTAGTAGGTGAGGGTATGTGGTGGGTGAGGGTATGTGGTGGTTGAGGGAGTGCAGTGGGCAAAGGTTAGTGGTGGCTGAGTGTATGTGGTGAGTGAGGATGTGTGATGGCTGGGGTACTGTAGAGGGGGAGGGTATGTATTGGGTGAGGGTGTGTGGTGGCTGAGGGAGTTTGGTGGGTGTGGATATGTTGTTGTTTAGGGTGTGTGTGGCTGAGGGATGGTGGTGAGTGAGGAGGTGTGGTGGGTGAGGCAGTGTACTGGGCGAGGGTGTGTGGTGGTGGGTGAGATTATGTTGTGGCTGACGGAGTATATGATGGGTGAAGGTGTGCGGTGGGTGAGGGTATGTGGTGGGTGAAGGTGTGTGGTAGGTGAGGATGTGTGAGTGAATGTGTGTGGTGGGGGAGGAATGAGGGGGTGAGAGAGGGCAAGAAGGTCGGTGACTTCTGTGGTTGGAAGAGAGCCCAGAGGTGGTCTTTACTGTGCAGATGGTCCAGACATGAGGGGAGGAGCCCACCCAGGCCCTGTGGGGCACAGGACCCCAGTGTCAAGTAGGTGGAAGAGGGGCCAAGACCATGTCCCTTCTCTGAGGCTCCCAGCATGTTTTTTTTCCAACAAGAAATACCAAAATAGGCTTTTTAGGACTGTGTCATATTTTAAATATTGTATTCATTAAATTAATACTTTTGATACACACACAAGCAATTAAATATTTTATTTCTCTGTTCCTAAAAGTAAACAAATTGATGTGGTTTTGAGTGATATAAAATGTCAGAACCTTTGCAGTAAAACCACACTAATTTTGTATTTTGAATAAGACAGAATATTCTACCAATTATAGTTTAATGATAACTCTGTGTCACTGTGTGTTGGTTTCCTGAGGCTACTGTGATAAACTACCACAAGCTTGGTGGCTTAAAACAACAGAAATTCATTCTCTCACACACTCTGGAGGCCTGAGGTCTGAAATCAGTTTTTACTGGGAGAATCCATCTCTCGCCTCTTCCAGCTCTATTGGCTTCTAACTTCCTGGCGGCAACACTCTGATCCCTTTTTCTCTTCTGTGGAAACAGCTCCTGAAATTTAGTTGCTCAGTCATTTCTGACTCTTTGCGACCCCATGGACTGTAGCCCACCAGGCTCTTCTGTCCATGGGATTTCCCAGGCAAGAACACTGGAGTGGGTAGCCATTTCCTTCTCCGAGGGATCTTTGTGATCTAGATACTGAACCCATGTCTCCTGCATTGGCAGGCAGATTCTTTACCACTGAGTCACCTGGGAAACCCATCAGTTCAGTTCAGTTCAGTGGCTCAGTCATGTCTGACTCTGCGACCCCATGGACTGCAGCACGCCAGGTCTCCCTGTCCGTCACCAACACCCAAAGCTTGCTCCAACTCATGTCCTTCAAGTCAGTGATACCATCCAACCATCTCATTCTCTGTCGTCCCCTTCTCCTGCCTTCAATCTTTCCCAGCATCAGGCTCATTTCCAATGAGTTAGTTCTTTGCATTAGGTGGCCAAAGTATTGGAGCTTCAGCTTCAGCCTCAGTCATTCCAATGAATATTCAGGACTGATTGATTTCCTTTAGGATGGACTGGTTGGATCTCCTTGATGTCCAAGGGACTGTCAAGAGTCTTCTCCAGCACCACAGTTCAAAAGCATCAATGGATACAGTGACAGATTTTATTTTCTTGGGCTCCAAAATCACTGCAGATGGTGACTGCAACCATGAAATTAAAAGACGCCTACTCCTTGGAAGAAAAGCTATGACCAACCTGAAAGTGAAAGTGAAGTCGCTCAGTCGTGTCCGACTCTTTGCGACCCCATGGACTGTAGCCCACCAGGCTCCTCCGTCCATGGGATTCTCCAGGCAAGAATACTGGAGTGGGTTGCCACTTCCTTCTCCAGGGGATCTTCCCGACCCAGGGATCGAACCCAGGTCTCCCACATTGCGGACAGATGCTTTAACCTCTGAGCCACCAGGGAAGCCCCAACCTAGACAGCATATTAAAAAGCAGAGACATTACTTTGCTGACTAAGGTCCGTCTAATCAAAGCTAAGGTTTTTCCAGTTGTCATGTATGGATGTGAGAGAGTTGGACCATAAAGAAGGCTGAGCACCTAAGAACTGATGCTTTTGAACTGTGGTGTTGGAGAACCGTGGATATGGAGGCCCAGTGATAAGATTTTCAGCTTCTCATAGGCTTGGAGCCTCAACACAGCAGCCCCCATTGTTCAGGAGTCTAGCAGAAAAGTAATTCAGTCTGCTTTTCTCTGCAGATACTGGTTTTAGGATAAAGGTGCCTCTGGCTGCTTCTGAATTTTAATGAAAGTTAAGCTTTTCTACTCAACTCCTGCCCCAGGCTGCAGAGTCAGCCATGACTCAGGCTGAACGCTATTCTCCTGGCAGCTTGATTGCCAAGCCAGACCCATGAGAGCCATTTCTAGGGCTTCTGTGCCGAGACATTCCCCTCTTCTCTGGTGGGGCTGAAAGATATGGATGCTGCTGCTGAAGGATGGAAAACCAAGGAGGGTTATATCCCTGACTGACTGCACTCCAGCTTCTGAGGTATCAGACACACCACAGTTGCTGACACTCCCGGGGACTCTCCTCAGTGTCCTTCCAATAGAGGCTCCTTGTTTTATTTTAACTTGTTTAAGTAGGTGGTGGTTTAGCTGCTAAGTCATGTCCAACTCTTGTGATCCCATAGACTGTAGCCTGCTAGGCTCCTCTGTCCATGGAATTCTCCAGGCAAGAATACAGGAGTGGGTAGCCATTTCCTTCTCCAAAGGATCTTCCCAACCCAGGAATTGAACCCGGATCTTCTGCATTGCAGGCAGATTCTTTACCAACTGAGCTATGAGGGAAGCCCATTTTGGGTAGACTTTCTGCCAAAGATACTCAATGTTCCTAGGGTTCACCAGAGAAATTCCATCACCGTTTTCTCACCCCTATCACCACAACAGCCAGCCCTTTAAGGAGAAAGGTTCAGCCTTAAATGATAGCCTGAGGCCTTAGGAGCTGAGAAATCCATTCATTTGGCCTCCTTGGTCTTCTTCGAGCCAGCTTCACCTAGGGTGCTGCCCTTTGTGTATTGATGGGGACACAGGATTACCATAGGCATCCGGTCCGATCACTTCATGGGAGATAGATGGGGAAACAGTGGAAACAGTGTCAGACTTTATTTTTTGGGGCTCCAAAATCACTGCAGATGGTGACTGCAGCCATGAAATTAAAAGATGCTTACTTCTTGGAAGAAAAGTTATGACCAACCTANATGGCATCCGGTCCCATCACTTCATGGGAAATAGATGGGGAAACTGTGGAAACAGTGTCAGATTTTATTTATTTTTTGGCTCCAAAATCACTGCAGATGGTGACTGCAGCCATGAAATTAGAAGATGCTTACTCCTTGGAAGAAAAGTTATGACCAACCTGGATAGTATATTCAAAAGCAGAGACATTACTTTGCCGACTAAGGTCCGTCTAGTCAAGGCTATGGTTTCTCCTGTGGTCATGTATGGATGTGAGAGTTGGACTGTGAAGAAGGCTGAGCGCCGAAGAATTGATGCTTTTGAACTGTGGTGTTGGAGAAGACTCCTCAGAGTCCCTTGGACTGCAAGGAGATCCAACCAGTCCATTCCGAAGGAGATCAGCTCTGGGATTTCTTTGGAAGGACTGATGCTAAAGCTGAAACTCCAGAACTTTGGCCACCTCATGAGAAGAGTTGACTCACTGGAAAAGACCCTGATGCTGGGAAGGACTGGGGGCAGGAGGAAAAGGGGACAACAGAGGATGAGATGGCTGGATGGCATCACTGACTCGATGGATGTGAGTCTGAGTGAACTCTGGGAGTTGGTGATGGACAGGGAGGCCTGGCGTGCTGTGATTCATGGGGTCACAAAGAGTCAGACACGACTGAACTTAACTTTGTGATAATGGCTGTGCAGGGCAGTCAGCTCACACTTCTGAATATGTAGGACGTGGCCCTCGCGGGTCGCTGCCAGCCTGCCAGGTGCAGCGCGGGGCGGGGCTCGCAGGCACCAGAGAGCAGGTGACTTAGGTGAGGAAGCGCAGGGCCTTCGCTCACCTCTGCTGTCCACCTGCCCACAGCTCAGACAGCTGGGCCAGCTGGAGGCCACACAGTGGCACAGGACGCACACGCAGGGCTTTAAACGCACACCAGAACTCACTTATCTCAGTGTTATAAGAGAATACAGCTTTTCCCCCAGAACTGGTGGCTGCTGTCCACTCTGCACATCCTCTTCAGGGAGAGCAGGTCACGGGTCTGCACAGAGATGGACATGGATGTGGGGTGGCCACTCATGGACGCCTCCCGTTACAGGGTCTCCGGGAGTCTAGCACAGCCAGGGCCATGGAGTGTGGCCGCCTCCCTGGGTCACAGGCCCAGCTCCTCCAGGAAGCCTTCCTGGATTTTCCTTGCCACATCTGCCCCATTCAGTCTCCCTCAGGTTTGTGCTGCCCCATACTGACCCCTCCTCTCATCTCACACCTCTGCCTCTGAGCCCCACCCGAGAGACCCTGCACTGATTCTGAGGAGAAGCAAGGTGATCCAGAGGGTTGGGTGCTGAAATGCCAAGGCTCCAGCCTCCAGGGTACGGGCCTCCCACTGGGCCTCTAGCTCCTCCCCGAGGCAGCCCTGGGCCCGCTCCCAGCCCTCTCCTGGAGATTCCCAGCCACTCCCAGCTCCTCTGTCCTTCTCAGCTCCCCCTCTTCTTCACCAGCATCTGAGTGACCTCACATGTGCTTCCCTTTTGCTTCTGAGTGTCTCAGCCCCATCCCGGCCTCCTGCCCCTTCTCGGGGCGCATTCAGGGCCACTGACCACACTGCTCTTTGCACAGTGGGCCGGTGTGACGGCAGGGGGCCCCCAGGCTTCGCTGGACCTAACACAGAGCACGCTCTCTGCAAGTCTGTTTCCCGGCTCCGCGCTTTGTACCACATCCTGCAAGACAGACGCCGGGCCCTGCCTTCAGTCTGAGGAACGGTGGTCTTATCCGCCTCCCCGCCAGGACTTCTCCGACCTGAGCTCCAGCCAGCCGGGCTGCAGCGCAGCCCTCGTCCGCACCGCTGACCCTCACCTCTCAAGGGTTGGTGGTGCCAGTGCCGCCCTGCGATACAAGTCTGCCAGGCACCCCCTCCCAGCTCACCCTGCTCGTCTGCTCTGTTCACGTGTGGCGGGGGGAGTCCCACACCTCACGGTTCATGACTCAAAAGCACCCAGAGCCGTGTGTCCCTCATGCCAGTCTTAACCTTAGTGGTTCAGACAGGAAAGAGTCTGGCTGCAATCTGGGTTCGATCCCGGGGTCAAAGATCCCCTGCAGAAGGGAATGGCAACCCACTCCAGTATTCCTGCCTGGAGAATCCCACGGGACAGAGGACGTCATGGACTCCATAGGGTAGCAAAGAGTGGGACAGGACTGAGCTACTAACACTTTTACTTTCACCCCCTAACCCCCAAAAGAAACCCGTCTCCCCACCCATCCTTCCCCAGCCCCCCGCTGCCACGGACCGCCCCTTGACTCTCCGAATCTGCCTGCTCTGGAAACTCCGCGTGCATGCGGAATCACACACTGCGTGCCCGGAATCACACGCCGCGTGCCCGGAATCACACGCCGCTTGCCCTTGGGGTCTGGCTTCCTCATGGAGCAGCAGGCTTGCCAGCTTGGTCCATGCCAAGCCTGTGTCACACCTCATTCTTTTCTACGGCTCAGTGACATCCCTTTATGGACACACTGTGTTCAGCTGACCCGTGCTTCCACTAACGGGCTGTCTCCGCCTGCTGTGAATGAGTGTGGACAAGTTTTTGAGTCGCCAGCTACAAACCGGCACCTGTCATCTGCCTCTGCAAGGATTAAATAGTGAGCTGCTGCAGCTGCTGACCTTCAACAACCCGCAAAATGAGCTCAGGGTGGAGCAGGAAGGGGGTGCTCTGTGTCCTGGAAAAAAGCTGGCAGAACGGGTCTTCAGATAGTTAGGTATTTTCAGGAGGTTTTATGAGCCCAAGTCTTGCATATCCTTGTATCTAGAAAAGCACTATAATCCTTCCTGGTGATGCTTGCTCTTCATGACCAGCAGAAACCTTCTGTAAAAAATATGTGCTTGATCGCACGTGCTCCGGTTTCACCAAAATCGCACAAACACTGGCCTTTCCGTCTACCTCTTTGGAGCAAACGGCTTCTGGAAGCTAGCTGAGGGGCTGTCTCCCAGGCTGCGGCCCTCATTTTGCCCCAAAAAGAACTCACCTCACAGCCGTCAGGGTGTGTACCTGCTGCAGTCAACACAGCGGATGTGTGTTTTCATTCCTCCTGGAGAAAGAACTGGGATTCCCCTGAGAGTCGGGCTGTCAGCTCACAGGACAGCTCTTGCTTCATCAAGACCATTCTTCCAAAGCAGCTGCTTCCCGTCACCCCCCCGGCACTGGTGTACGAGGCTCTGATTATCCACACCCTTGGCAACACTTGCGATCATCTGAGGCCCGACTGCAGCCACGCTGTGGGGTGTGTGGGGTGTCTTATTGTGCATTTGCCGTGCAGGTTCCTGCTGACTCACGGTGCCTGGCGTCTTTTCAGGGGCTTATTAGCTATTCACGTCCATCTTCTTTGAAGAAGTGTCTACTCAGATCCTTTGACAATTTTCAAAAAATTGTGTTAACTGTCTTCTCATTTTTGAGTGGTAGGAGTTCTTTGTATGTTCTGGATAAAAGTCCCTTATGAGATCCACAATTTGCAAGTGTTTCCTCCCGTTCTGTGGGCTGTCTTTTCACTTTCTCGGGGGTGTCCTCGGAAGTCCAGTGCGTTCCCTTTGGACGAGGCCTCATCTAATCGCTCTTTCTCTCGCTGCTTGTCCTTCTGCTGTCGTACATGAGGACCTTTTGCGAAACCCAAGGTCACAAAGAGTCCGCTCAGCTTCCCACTATAAGTTCTGCCGTCTTAGCCCTTGAACGCTGAGGACTGTGATCCACCTTGAGGTCGTCTGCATATGTGGCGTGGGGTGGGCAGCTGACTTCACTCTTCTGCACGTGGAAATCCAGACGTTCCAGTGCCGCCCGGTGAAAAGACTTTTCTTTCCCCATTGAGTGGTCTTGGCGCCCCTGTTGAAAACCAGCTGGAGTGCCGGGAAGGCTCATTTCTGGACCCTTGACTCCTTGCATGTGCCCATGAGGAGCCTCCTGGTGCTCCATCCTGGAGCCTCTTCTGGGTCTTCACTTGATCCTGAACCACAGCAGCCGTCTGTGCCCAGGCCCCTCCCAAGCCCTCCTCCCTGCTCCACGCTTCCTGTGCAGAGCCCCTCAAGCCCACGTTCGGGACCCTCATGCCTTTAAACTGCTGGGAAGGGTGCCAATGAGCACAGGTGGCTGCCGAGGCTGGTGCAGCCACCGAGCCCCGAGGGCCTCGGAGCCCCACCTGCCCTCCCACTCTGAGGAGCTGTGATGCTCTTCCCCGACGCACGGCGGCACAGGCAGGCACAGCAGGTGAGCGCGCACGAGGCCCGGGGCCCCGGCTCTCCAGCCCACGCCCTGGGCCCCACCTCCCGGGCCCCCTGGAAAGGAAAGGCGCACGATGTGGCCTGGCCCTAACATTGAGGCACGTGACCTGGAGGAGTCCGTCCCCTGCTCGAGAGCCCAGGGTGTGGTGTCTGGCAGACAGGCGGGCTCCTGGCAGGGGTGGTGGGCAGCAGCATTGGCCAAGGGGCCCTGCAGGGCCTTTGGAGAGCCTCTCCAGGCTGCACCAGCCCCAGCCACAACCTCCTGCCCAGGGCCACGGTGGCCCTCACAACAGGCCTGCCCACTGCCGCCCACAAGGCTCTGATCCCCCGCTGGGCCTGGCCTGAGACTCTTAGCCTCACCTCCCCGCCGGCTGAGACGGCACTGCTTCTGAAAGCACCTCTGCTCTCCCCACCACGTGCCTGGCCCAGGCACCATGCTGCCTCCTCTGCTTTATTCCTTTCAGAAGAGTCTCAGGAGAATTCAGCCGGTGGGGGAGGACCTCTCTTTATGAGGAAAGAGGCCAGTTCAGGGAGGAGGGCTGCTCGTGGATGGACAGCCTGCTGTGTGCTGGGCGGGGTGCCGCTTGGGGACCCCGCCTCGGAGCTCTCAGGGGTGCTGCGGACCATCGGGACCACCGGGCAACCTGCCGGGGCGGGGCCCCCGGAGCCTCCAGGGGCAGCAGTGCAGCAGGACGCAGAGCCCCCGGGTGGGGGGGGTGCGCTCTGTATCCGGGCAGGGACGGTGGGCTTGTTTGCGTGAGAACCTCTTTCCCTGACAGCCCCATGCGTGGGAGCGAGCCCAGCCAGGTGCCCTGGGTCACCTGCATTCAGGGTGGCGGGGAGGGGGCGGTGGTTTATATGTCAGGAAACAGTTCAGGCTCTGAGACATGGCCAGGAGCTCCTGTCTGACTGCCAGCACCACCCCCCACCCCCCGCCTCCTTTCACAAAGATGCTCTCCTGGTGAGCTCCTATCCATCCTTCAGTACCCTCTCAAATGGTCCCTTGGAGATGCAGCTTTGCCAAGGTCATACGCAGGAAGAGATGGCTGTACTCTGGGGTCCCACAGCCTGGACCCCAGCCCCCCAGCACCACATGTACTAGGTCCTGGACATCCTAAGAGCCATTTCCCTTCCAGCTCGCCTCCCTCCAGGTGCAAACACTTTCTCTGATTGAATGAGTGTGTGAATGAATGAATGATGCTAATTTATTAAATAAGTGAACAGAGGCAGCTGGGCTCTGGTACTTTAAGGCCCCGTGTTTACTGAACATGGGAGGGGGTGGAATCAGCACAAGCCCTCCCTCCCAGTTTAAGCCCCGCTCACACCAAACTCCAATCCCACCCCCGCAACACACACACACACAGAGCGAGTTTCCTCTTCACCGACGCAATCCACAGGTGAGGAAACTTATTCACCGACGCAATCCACAGGTGAGTAAACTTATTATGCACACAGAACAAGCAAACAGAAAAAGCAAAAATTAAATTAGACGCCAGCCTGGAGATGCCCACTGAGCAAAAAAATGCCAGCTAACTGGTTTGCGTGGCCTCCCCTGCAAACGGCCGGGTTTAATTTGGGTCTTTGGGACCCGGCTCCTGAGGCGCGGGGAGCTCGCCTGAGACGGGTGAGGACGCGGTTTCGGATGAGCAGACCCGGATTCAATTAGTAATCAGTTCTGACCCGACTCCCCGGTAGGCGCGCAGAGCTAACGAGCAGAGGGGAAGGAAGCGGGGCCGTGAGCTCCCGCCAGGCCTGTGCCTGCCCGTCCCTGCCTCCCGGCCGGGAAGAATCCATCAACGCCAGCCAGAAGGCACTAGAAGGCTCTCTGGCCGCCTGGAGTTACAGGAGCTGCAGACACACGGGATGCGGGGACTTAGCCCAGCTTGCTGGGGTCACAGCGATCCGCCCGGGACCCGAGGGGCTGACCAGGTCCAGGGTCGGCACAGCAGCCTTGCGGAAGCCAGGCCTGTCCTCCTGGAGGAGCCCTAGTGATTGTTTCTGAGAAGGGTCCCAAAGGCAAGGATGCAAGCACCATGCACGAACACCCGGCTGCTCAATCACAGCCCGTCCACGGAATGCTGATGGGTAGATGCTCAACAAAGACAGACCCGGCTTCTTAGAGACCAAACCAGCTCCAGACCCTCAAAGGGCACCAGCAGCCCCGGCAGCACCCCACCACTTGCTCCAGCCCCAGACGGCAAGTCCTGACCCTCCAGGTGCCCCAGACACACGCAGGGAGCCCTTTTGGACCAGCAGCCGTGGCCACGGGCCTGAGGGAAGCAGGGTGGGTCCTGGGGCTGGGGGGTGGTCCCAGAGCCCTGCGTGCCCCCAGGGAGCTTCTGGACATCCCAGGCTCTGCGGGTGAGGCCCCTGCAGCCAAAGGCACCAAGGCCTGGATGGGTGAGCCCTCACCCAGGGCTTCCCTGTCTGGCTGGAGGCCTGGTGGGGCCACAGCTCCAGGCTCCAGGCCCCGAGCAGTCACTGCCCGGCCAGGTCCCTGACAGTACTTGGAGAGGCTGCTGCTGACCTGGCGGGTTCCTGAGTCGGCCTGTCCCTGGCGTGGGGCTCACGGCCCTGCTGATCTCCTCCTTGGGGGCCTTTCTCGCTGTGGGAGCTGCCCTGGGACCCGCCAGCTCCTCAGGAGCACCCCCCACTGGGATGATGCGTCCCCCCTCCCAACGCAGGCCTGCCCCCACTGCTGGTGAATTCCTGGCCTCGGCGCCCAGAGCTTGCCTGTGTCTGCATGCCCGTCACCTCTCCGTCACCTTCACCACCGTCCCCTGCAGGCACGGTGGGCCCCCTCACGCCCCGGGTCAGAGCAGAGGAGGGCTCCGGGCAGAGGCAGGAGACTGAACCAGGGGGCCTCCCCGCACCCCGGGTCAGAGCAGGGGGCTGGGGACACCACTCCGGGCGGGGGCAGCAGAGTAAACCAGGGGCCGGGACCCAGAGCCCACGCAGAGGCCCTGGGGAGCCAGGGCTCAGTCAGAAGACCCCGGGTCCAAGTCCAGCTCCGGGTGACCCCGCCGCCCCGCAGGATGGACACCTCGGAGCCGGCCTCACGGGCTGCCACGACCGTGTCTCCCCCAGTCCCCTGCAGAACCAAGGCCCCCACACCCTGCATAGAGCCACCCATCCCGAAGAACCTAGACCAACGCAGCAGGCGCCAGGAGCCCCCAGCCCACCAGAAGAGGGCGTCTGCCCTGCCAGAGGCACGGGGCGGGCGGGGCCCCCGGCTCCCACGGCCACCGCGGCCTCTGCCCCCCAGCTCGCTCGCCACCCCGCCTCCGGCTGGTACCCCTGCTGGGCCACCGCATCAGCCTTGGAATGCCCGGGCTCCTGCTGGGCCCCCTGGGTCAGCGCCCCACACCCCACACGGCGCCCACGGCATCCCCTGCACCAGGGGGTGCATGCATGTTTGTGCCTGACGGAAGGTGAGGGGCTCCTCTCTCTGTGAAGTCCGAGGATGGTCCCCAGGGCAAGGACATGAACAGGACACGTCTCGTCCCCTGGATGGCTCAGCCTCTGGGGAACTGCCAGCCCACCTCCAGAGCGCGTCGGCTGTCCCGGGATCCTGGGAACCTGCTGCCTGCCAGGCCCGAGGGCGGCAGCAGCCTCACCGGAATCTGGGCCCCTCACGCTGTGGCAGCACCTCGGACCACTCCGCCCACAGCCAGCCTGACCAACCAAGGAATGCCCTCAGGCCATGTGGGGACTGCAGTGCCCCAGCCCCAACGCCCATAGGCAGCCCAAGGCACCTTACACTTTTGCCTATGCTAATGCTACTATTCTTCAAGGTCTAAATCAAAGTCTATTTTCTCCAGGAAGCCTCCCATGGTGTCCACTGATCCCTTACCTATCAAATCCTACAGTGGGGATAGTCTCCCTCCCTTGCATCCTAGCCCCCTACTATCTCTTCACACAAGAGGCAGAGTCACCACATTAATCAGCATGTCTACTCCCTCGCTCTGAAGTTGCCTGTCATAGATAGTGGTAGTAATGACTCCAGATTTGTTCACACTTTCCTGTATCTGTGCTGTTGGGTAGACCTATCACTCGGGTAGGGACCTAGACCTATCGCTCAGGTAGGGACCTACCCTTGAGTACACTGACTCTAAGCTTTGCTGGTTGACTTGTTCTGGCCAATGATACCATAGTAATGTGATGCAAGAGAGACTATACAAGGGGAAGTGCTTGTGCACTGGAGTTTACCCGAGGTTGCTGTTCTTAGAAATTTGAGCCTCAGTGTAACCATGTCTGAATGCTAATTGACAGGGGACATGATGGCGTGCTGCGATTCATGGGGTCACAAAGAGTCGGACACAACTGAGCAACTGAACTGAACTGAACTGATAAACACAGATGTACCACCTCTTTGACAAAATCTGGTCCTAGCTGAGATCAACAATGCAAGTGGAAGCAATTAAGACTACCTTCAAGGGTGGACAAACTACTTTTCAGAAGACTGGCTCCCCAAGGTGGTTCAGACCACCACAGACCAATAATCTGAGGCAAGTGACTTGGTTGTGACCAGTGAGATGGACACTGTTCTCCAAGGAGTTCTAAGTTCTACATCTTATTCTGGCTGAGAACCTAAACTGCTGAACAGGTGTCAGAATAGCTAGACATGAAAACTAAGACAGTCTGTGGCCTGAAAGCTTTGTAGTCATCTTATTATCAGGGCAAGTCAATGTTGCAGTAAGCAAGCTGGAATGATAATGCATAAACACAGCTAGGTTCATTTCTCATCCACATGAACAGTCCCAGGCAGGTTCAGTTCTAGTGGCTGGGGATACTGCTCTCATGATAAAGTTCTTTAAATATCTGGGTTCTGTATTGTCAATACATGGCTTCCAAGATCGTTGTAACAAAAGAGGAGAGGTCATGAAGGACCGTGCAATGAGGATGTTTTCTACAGTTATATCAGGCCTAGAAAAGTCACATTCCATGGGCCTCATCTCAGGCCCATGGCCTCAACTAACCACAAAGGAAGCTGAGAATGTGGTATGGGTGTGTGCCCAGATGGAGGAGACAGCCATTTAGAGAGCGGTTAGCCATCCCCATGGTTCTTGTGGACACGAAGTCACCTGTGCGTGCTCTCCATGCTCCAGAGTTCCAGAACTGCCCTGGCAACCTCCATAGGGATGGTTCTGAGGGGCCAGGCTACCAATTAAATCAGCTGGGGAAAGCTGCCCCCTCAGTGTTCACTCATCAGGGGCAATTCTAAATCATTCTCATGGATTCTGAATGCCCCACCCTTTGTGTAGGACCCAGTCCAGCACTTGGGACCCTTGACCCTGACCCAAGCCTGATAGCCCTCAGGTTACCATGGCAAAGACTTCCAGATTAGCCCCCACGTGAACTCATGACTCTACTGCCACTCTGAGAGCAGTGGACCCCTTGTGAGATGGCATCCTCCATTCCCTTCCTGGATCCTTGACCCTACCAACCCCAGCCACTGCCATTCTCTCCACAAATGATCCAGACACCTGAAGTCGAGGTTCCTTTCCCAGATTGAAAAAGCAGTCACCAGTCAACCATTTACCACCCAATAATCAATGACCAAAGGGAGCGTCTCACCCATATCCTTCAGGAGTGCTGAAAATGTCTCCAGTTTCCTAGAGTGATTTTTGGAACCTATGCCATGCCCTTTCCTGTTTCCAGTCATTTTCCTGTGAGGCTGGCAGGAGCAAAGGCTTAGTGATGAAATTTCTGGGCTGAGAAAAGTCGAGCAGAGCCCAGGCCCTGACCTCTCCTCGCTAAGGAGAGGAGGCAGTAGGCACACAGGGAGCAACAGCTTCTCCAAGGTTCCAGGGATGGCGCCACTCCAGCCACCCACACCAGTGACCTGTCATCCCCTCAGTGTTGCCTGTCCCCCCAGACGGGCTGTGCATGAAGGTGGGCCTGAGCTCCAGCATCTGTGCCCTTCCTGAGTGAGGCCTGGCCTGTCTCCAAGCCTTCAGTTTTTCTCTATCTTCTGTGGTGGCAATGCCTCCAGACAGCTGAAGAGAGCCTCTAGGTGTTTTGCAGAGAGAACAGGAGGAGATCAGACCAGCCTGACTTCAAATCCAGGTGCCATCTCTTCTGGCTGTCTGACTCTGAGCCAGTTCCACCCAGGGTCTCTGTCCCTCCTTTCAAGTACAGATCCCTGCAGGGCCGAAGGAGTCAGTTAACTGAGGTCACAGCGGGGGTTCTTTCCCCTGGCTCCCAGGCTGCCTTCGGACGTTTACAGAAACTGAGCACGGGGCCATATGGTGTGTGCCAGCTGCCTGTGTTGCTCTAAGAGGGGCCTTAGTTTTTGTCTGGTTCTCAGAGGGACCCATAAGCCCCTCACCTAGAACCCCCACTCTCACCACTTTGGGCTGAGTATCTTTCTGGTACCCAGCCTCGCCTCTTGCTCTGAGCTGCAAATGCCATATGGCACTGTGGTGACCCGTCTCCCACACCAGGACTCACGCAGGGCCATGCTTGTACTCTGAGACTGACACAGGAATTATTTGCAACAGGGTCTTAACAGGTCCTTTCTCCAGCCACCATAGTCCTTTTCATCCAGAAGCCCTGCTACCCTCGTCTCTCCACCTGCCCTTCAAGCAGGGCTGCGGTGATCCCCAGAATCCCTCTCTTGCCACCCCCCAGATCCCTGCTCTGGCTCCTCTGCCCCCATGGCTTCCACTAGGTGCTGTGAAGGTGACACCAGCCACTCTGACCTGGGAATCCAAGGTTGCAGTGGCTTAATGCAATAGAGGGATGTTTCTTCATACAAAATCCAGCTGGCAGTGTGTTCCATGGAGCCACCAAGGGTTCAACTCCTGCCTTCTTTACCATGTGGCTTCCATGGAGGCCTTGGGCATCTGTCTCCAGCCAGGGACCTGAGAGAACATGGAGAACAGTGTGGAAAGTCTCTTAGGTTTTTACAACAGATGCGGATGTCACTTCTACCCACTTCCTGTTGGCCAGAACACCACCTGTCTTAGTCCACTTGGGCTTCTCACAGCTCTGGAGGCTGGGAAGTCCAAGATCAAGGCACTGGCAGATTGGGTGTCTGGTGATAGCCCACTTCCTGGTTCACAGTCGGCTCATCCTACTGTGTCCTCACATCAGGGAAGGCTGGAAGAGTTTTGTGGCCTTTTTCAAAATAAGGGCCCTAAGTTCATCCAGCAGGACTGATCCAATTGTCTTGCTGTTCATACTGCTCACTGAACTCAGGGTGGACAAGGCACAAGCTAAGAGGCTGGAAGGAGACTCAAGGAGCTGTAGGAACTGCAGACACGCTTATTTTCTCCTGGCTGGCACAGCAGCAGCAGCAGCAGACACTCTAT
The DNA here is from genome assembly GCA_006410675.1 of Oreotragus oreotragus. Lineage (NCBI taxonomy): Eukaryota > Metazoa > Chordata > Mammalia > Artiodactyla > Bovidae > Oreotragus > Oreotragus oreotragus. The sequence continues at coordinate 72,812 of SJYX01020966.1, forward strand.
ATTCTCCCCTCTCATGGCTGACCCAATGGACACAGCCGTGACGAAGCAGTAAGGCCGCCACTCTCTAGGTGGAGCTCGTATTCCCCTACAGCACAAAGTAGCTCGTGACCAAGTGAGCACCACGTGACGCCTATGTCAGTTCAGTTCAGCAGCTCAGTCGTGTCCGACTCTTTCCGACCCCATGAATCACAGCACGTCAGGCCTCCCTGTCCATCACCATCTCCCGGACTTCACTCAGACTCACGTCCATCGAGTCCGTGATGCCATCCAGCCACCTCATCCTCGGTTGTCCCCTTCTCCTCCTGCCCCCAATCCCTCCCAGCATCAGAGTCTTTTCCAATGAGTCATCTCTTCGCATGAGGTGGCCAAAGTACTGGAGTTTCAGCTTTAGCATCATTCCTTCCAAAGAAATCCCAGGGCTGATCTCCTTCAGAATGGACTGGTTGGATCTCCTTGCAGTCCAAGGGACTCTCAAGAGTCTTCTCCAACACCACAGTTCCAAAGCATCAATTATTCGGTGCTCAGCTTTCTTTATGGTCCA